>CM065714.1:83831571-83896571 GCA_033310375.1 Conus canariensis
TTCCCTCTTCTCGCTCTTTTCCTTGAGGGTCATAGCAGTTTTCCAGTAGAAAACAGCCATTATCGCCTTCAGACATTCATATGCTCCCATAGATCCCCAGCTCTGGGAAGATTCCTGCCTGCAAACAGTCCTAACCATTTCCAAAAGCTGTCTTCCATGGCCACGGAGCGGCGCGTCCCCAGGTCGGGCTGAGCCTACTTTCTCGTGCCACGTTCCCGACTCGCTGACGGATGCCAGGAATGCCTAGCCGCGGAGCTACTGACCAGTGAACATTCCCTCCCACGGTTTCACAGTCAGCGCCAGCCTTCATTAGCTTTATTAGCGTCCCTCACCTGTAACCAAAGTACTCCCCCCCTATGTGGCCTGTACCTCCCTCCCCACCCCCCATCCTCCACCGCAGTCCATCCCTACCTCCCACCTACAGACATACACGCTTTTAAAGTCGATGCTCCCACCTTACCGCTCTTCCCCTAGGTGGGCTAACAATCAAGTGAGTAAGATCATGTGCCGTAGGAGATACAGGAGCAGGCAGCCGCATCATCTACCGGGGGACAACCACAGAAGGACTGTCGGCCTGTGAGAAGAGCAGCTCGTCTGGCATGGCGAGGAGGGAAATCTGCGCCGCCCTGTTGGTCAATCAGCCGCCTGACCATCCTTCAGGATGAGGTGCCACTTCACCCTTGGTAGGCCAGTGACCTGTCACGTCGCTCGTATGAACCGAAGCAGTCATCAGTGTCAGTTACCTTCAGCTGTAACGTCCACACCAAACTAACGTGACATGGCAGACGGGAATAACCATGCCAGGAGAGTAGGACAAGGGGGGCCTATCGTATGCTACGCAACTCTATCAGAACGACATGTTTTGGGGCTGTTGTTGTTTTTTCTGACGCCAGTGTAATTCCAATACATGGCATTTGACTACGAGTTCATCGATGACTGACCAAAGAGTTTATATGAGACCATATGCCACATTTGAAATATAAACCAAATCAATCACTATCTTATCTTTATAAACGTTTTGTTGCAAAGCAGAAATTTGAGCTACAATTTCATGTTTAAATGATTATATATGACATGAACGGTCACCCACCAATTATGTCACTTGTTTCTAAGGATTCCTGCCGATGACGTCATTCACAATCAGGAAATGCATGAGCTACCCCTTAGCTGACGTCACATTTCAGGCCTCCGTGCTCACCTATCACCCTGTCTTTGCGTCAGCTGGTCAACCAGAGTTGTCTCATTACTTTCAATTTAATCAGTCTGCGTGGAATCGCCTAGCATGTGTTTTGATGAGCATATGAAAGAAAAGAAAGAGAATCAATTTCTAGACACGATAAAAGATTTTCAGGACAGTCAAATTGTGCCAGTCTATAAATATCTGACTTCTTAAGCAAGGCCTTGGCGCATTGATTTTTGGTGTGCAGCCTGAAGTCTTTGGCTATATACCACATGTGAATGACCCACATGCCACAAAGAGGAATGAAATATTCTCTTCCACGTGAGTCTTCTGAAGTGCAGTGTTTTGTTCAAATCCACGAGGATGAAACCAAACGTCAGCTCTCACCGAATCACCTCCTCATCTCCCCCACCAGTCAATTCACTTTTTGAAAGATTTTTTATTAATGGCGTCACTCACATTCTGTAAATACCAAATATAAGGACTGTTTCCTGTTTGGTGGCTGCTTTCAAGGCCTATGATTCACCCGCGACCCTATCTTTGAAGCCACTGGGCTACCACTGGTTTTAATCTGCCTGCGTGGAACCACTTGGCTTGTTCTGATGCCCATTGGGGAAGTTTGGGGAAATAAACTTTTTAAAACAATTTTAAAACAAGATAAACGACAGTGAGAACACTCCGCGTGTGGTGGTCTACATATACTCGAAAAACTTAGTCACAGCCCTGATCTATGAATTTTCGGTGTGCTACCTGCGTCTTGTCATCTTGAAGCAGACTCTAACAGCTCACAAGCGAGCTGCGTGAGGACCCCTTCACCCCACTCCACCCTCCTTCTCCACCCCACCCCACCCCCTCCACCACCACCACCACCACCACCACCACAAGATGTTCTCCATCTCGTCGTTTTAATCAGAAGCATGACCAGCTCAGCATGAACGCCCATGTTCCACCCAGGTCTTTTCCTCATTCTCCTGCAATTTGCATTCCCCTCCACCACTCTCCTCCATCCCACCCCCACCCCTACAGACACTCGCAGTACCTCTGACATCCACTCACAAGAAACTCGGGATACTCGACAGGCGAATAGAGAGTTTTACATATAACAATTTGGAATATTTACAGAATTCGGCCAGTTGCGTTGCCTCTCCCTCCCGCCCCCCCCCCCCCCCCCCCTCTACACACACACACACACGCGCGCGCCCGCAAGCAAGCACGCACGCACGCACGCACGCACGCATGCACGCTCGCGCGCACTCTCTCACACACACACACACACACACACACACACACACACACACACACACACACACCTATCGACCGATAGATAGATAGACAGATAGATAAACAGACAGATAGATAGATGGATAGGTAAAGACAAAAAAACAACCATCTGGTCTCTGGTTGATCTTTTGATTTAAAATCCACGTAATCTTTAGTTCAAACAAAACAGATTCTCTCCTTAAGGGTTTGAAATCACAGAGGAAATCTGTTCCAATGATGTGTCGCCATTGTTTCTTGCTATTTGTTTGCTTTTTTTTTCATCCACCATAAATAGTAACGTTCACTGATATAATCCAAGGCCTCCCCAGCTAACAGGTGAGCGAAAACAATCGTCAACACGAGATCATGCTAATGAGGATATGTCACCTGATAATTAATCTTGAATTGAGCTGTAAATCATTCTTCTCGCCCTCTGGTCAACTCGTCGGTTCCTGCACGCAGACACAATAGGTTAGTTAGGAGGTGGCGGGAGAGGGGTGTGGAGGGTGGGGATTTTTGGGGAGAGGAAGGCGGTGGGGTGGGAGTTGGAGTATGGGGTATGGGGTTGCTGTTATTGTTGTTGTTGTCGTCGTGTGTGTGTGCGTGTGGTTGTGTGTCTGTGTTTTTGTTGTTGATATTGTTTTTGTTGTTATTCTAAACTAATTGCAAGAACTTTAAAGATTCGACTGACCTGTTGAGCCCGACACATATTTTGATGTGCTGAAATAAAAGACAAGGATGAAAGACATACAACGTGCAAACTTCTCGGTCTCTGATTTCAAATGATTTTAATGAAAAAAAAAGAATCTGCTCAAATTAGAGACAAGCGAGGAAAACGTTGCCCGTAATAACTAGAGGTCAGAAAGGAGTTGTTTTTTTTAATATGTACCGCAATTCTTTTTTTTTTTCCATTTACATTCAATAAAGACGTTCGTTGACAGGTGTACTAAAAGATCGGCATTCTCCCTCTCCTCCTCATTAAAAAAAAAAAAAAAAAAAAAAAAAAATTGTCGGTCAAGTGAACAAATGGCCTTGTTCCTTCCAAACAGATTAGGTTCGCAGATCTGGTTAATGAAATATTCCGAATACTCAATAACACAGCTATAACTTCTTACAAAGTTTGAATGCTGATAAACAGCACGAGCGAGGTGGAGGCTGAAGAACAGACACAAAGTGAACTTACGTGATGATTCTGGGGCTAGTGGAGTAGAAAACTGAAGCTTAAAACAAAGTTTACCACAGTGTCGATGGCTCTCTCCAACACCGAAGAGAGAGAGAGAGAGAGAGAGAGAGAGAGAGAGAGAGAGAGAGAGAGAGAGAGAGAGAGAGAGAGAGAGAGGCTTGTCTTGAACGGACATCTTGCCAGGAACATTATGAACTTCCAGGTCGTTTGAGGAATGGGAAAGTAAAACTACGTGTCGATAGCGAGACTGATCGCCCAGTTCCCGGAGGGAACTGAGGAACGATAACTCTGTACTGTCACAGGGAAACTTCGCTGTTTTCTATCAAGAACAAAGCCTGTGTTTCTGAGAGGGAAAAGACTTACAGAACACTACTTAATTCAGGTATGACAGGGGAACAAAACGGAAAATGGAAATTCCATTCAAATGAAAATCATGGAATCACAGGGCCAAACACAAGAACAAAAAAAAACAAAAAAACTTCTAGCCAGTTTCACGATACTGTTTAAATTCAGTGACAAGACGATTGAAGCCCAGTCTACTGCGGATGCCAATCAGCTCTGTCAAATTGTCAGAACAGATCCCACAAAGATACAAAATAGTGATCAATTCAAGACAGATTTTTTAAAAAATAAACATTTCACAGTCATTAACATACCAAGACATTTTACCTTATTTCCGAATGTATGACATATATCTGAAAATTAACGTGTTTACCATGGCTGAATCATAGAGCACGAACTATCCAAGCCAAATGAACCCAAAGCGTGCACTTTTGTGGGATCTTCTTCAGCGCTCCAAAAGCTACCAATCTGAACTTAATTAGCGCACACGTAGTAGAATGGGGATTCACACGTCGGTAAGAAGAAATAAATCATGTTCCCGTTCACAGAAAAATGCAGAAAATGTAACTGCAGTCACAGAAATCCAGGTGTAGAATTCTTATAACAATCAGGACTGAGTACTGTTGGACTGAACAAGAATAGAATAAATCACTAGAAATAGAAATGGCTTACGTTCATGGGGAGAAAAAAAACTGGCATTAAGCGAACAGAACAATCGGCCAGATCGGAAAAGGAAATCCCAAACAAATGAAGTAAGATCCTGACCACTTAAAAACAAAGACAAGCCGCCGTTTTGAAAGTTAGTCAATTAAACTCAAAACTTTCTAAAACTGTTTAAAACAGTAAAATTGGACCATGACTCGAACTATGAGTTGGAGAAGAAAATGGCATTGTGTGAGCGATACGTTTAAGATGAAGAATGAAATCAATGTTCGTAATACTCATCAAACTCAGAATCATCATGGTCGTCAAATTCATAATGGGCAAAGATACCATAAATGTGGTCAGGGTGCTGATCGGAAAGCAGTCTCAAACCAATCAGTCCTGAAAGAACGAAGAAAAGGATGTCCGTTCCGTGACCGTCACGCCCCCGTGGTCTCATCTGCTGGTGCTCCTTCTCACGGGATTTCGGAAAGATTTTTTCCAGTGAGATGCCTTACCAGTAGTAACAACACATAGTCTACAAAACATGACAACTTCCGTGCCCTTGATTCACTACAATGCGCTCAGAGGATCAGAGCAAGGGGCTGTAAGGAACGAGAGGTCTGGCTTCCTTCCGAACATCTCTGTACTATATCTAATACCGTGTACTGCTGCAGCAGAAGCGGAATCACAGGTAAACTAATGAGGGCTAAATAAACCAGACCTCGAATCCTAGAGTTTATCCAAGAATTGAACTCGTTAATTTTGCGCCAGATGAAAGTTGCCATAATTCGCTGGCGTTGAACAGCTGAACCGGGAAGCACTTGGTAAAACTGGTCAATAAGTCCAAAGTCGAAGACGATTTGAATGAAGCCATGAAGAAGAGTAGGGTTGTAGCAGACGAAGTTTGGAAAGCAAGGGCCAGTTCGAAGACAATTGTACATTCTCAGAAGAAATACATACCTGGGAAGGAATGAGGGGGGAAAAAAGTCTAACATCGGAGAGAAACGTTCTCTAGCAAAAATTTTTGACAGGCCACATGATGCCACACAAAGTCGAAATTCGAATACGTGGGTCAACAGAAATATAGCCTGTAAAGTAAATGCCCAGTAACGAAAGAGAGGAAAGACTGATTGCAGGGAAAGTCCTGTTGACAGCAGGCAAGACTGTTGCCCCGGATCCTCTTCAGAGGGTACGTAAAACTTCATGTGGCGAAAGATTGGCCGTGTCTGGAGTTGTGCTGTCTTCACCTGTCAGCGGAACAGTAACGAAGGAAACTGCAGGATTTACACGGCGGTTGCTTGACGGTGGCGTCTTTCGCCGGTGGGCTCTGAAGTCATGAAATAAGGGCTGGTGCACCCATGGGGATGCTCCCGTGGAGGTTCTGTCGTGTCACGGCCAGTGGCCTAATCTTGGATGGACAGCCAGACAGAAGGAGTGATGTCCCCATGAAGATGCGACAGTTTTGGGACTCAAGAGATGAATTAGCACTATCTGATTATATCACTTTCAAAGGACCCAGGATCGTCATTCCACCCAGTCCCCAGACACAGATGCTGGCTCTCATTCACAAATCTCACCTGGGTATCACGAAATGTGAACAACAAGCTCAAAAAGTGATGCACTGGTCTTCAATGAACTCTGAGCAGAGCTCAAGAGAAAACCCTCCGCTGAACCACTTCTGCCTACACCTGTTCCAGATCTTCCACATGCTGAAGTTGGAACTGACATCTTTGATTTCCAAGAAAAAAAAAAAAGCTTCTGACTGTGGATTATTACTCAAAGTTAACTGAAGTGTTTGAGCTCCTGAGCACTGAATCTGTCACTGAAAAACTGAAAAGCCAGTTCTGCTGTCATGGAATTCCATCTTCCTCAAGAAGTGACCGTGGAACACAGTTCACCAGCCGACACTTCTCCAAATTCTCTAAGAGCTACGGAATAAATCATGAAATATCAAGCCATCACTTCCAGAGGTCCAACGTAGAAGCTGAACATGCTGTCCAACCAGTAAAAAAAATACTGCGGAAGAAAAATGAAGACACGCATTTGGCCCTGATTGACTGCCAGACTGCAGCCTTGGATGGCGACAATCTCTCCCCTCCATAGCTCTTGATGGAACGGCGACACGGAACAAGCTGCCAACCCCACGAAGTCTCCTTGCCCCTGTATGTGATCGCCAAGACATCAAACAGCGCATGAAAATTGAAACAACAACTCTACAATGACAATCTAAGCACCTCAGAGCACTCATCTATGCATCCTGGGGATCAGGATCTCATGGCTCCGTTCCCAGGCACCAGGGAATGGAAGCCGACTATAGTAGTAGAACGCCATGACTCGCCAAGGTCTTACCTCGTGCAGTCTGGAGGGAACATGTATCGATGGAACCGACGTCATCTGCACAACACAAAGAGCAAACGTTGGTGCTCCAGCTGTGCCAGAACTACCTGCTGCACCAGAATCTGAGACACTGCCTGCGGAAACAGCAGAAACATCACCTAGGTGCCCTAACCAACAATCTACGCCGGATCGTCACAACCGTGGTGACAATACCTATCGAACACGCTCTGCGCGTGAAGTTCACCCATCTCAGCGACTGGACCTGTACCAGTCCTGACCTTTTCAAGTCCGGCTTCATTGCAAGAAATGCTGTTGTTCTGTGCTGACTTTGTTCGAGTTTATTAGCGTTCTTATTCAGGTTCCTAATCCTCCATGAGAGGGGATATGTAGCACATTAATAATCGAAACTGTAGTACGCAACTACTGCGGAACTGTGGACACAGCTCTTCCTTAAAACTATTAACAACGTGACGTCAATGCCTCGACCGAACACACTAGACACATTTCTAGAGAGACGCAAACAACACTGCATCACACTCCTCTACAAGGTCACTGAGGGACATCATCCAGCCTTTCAGTCAAATATACGTCTTACACTAGTGAAGAACTAGAGGCTAATAAATCCTGCAAAAAAAAATGAGGACGGACGTTGCATAAATATAGTGAATCACTTCCAAGGAACAACACACACTGCTGTCAACACTGCTCTTAAACTGGGGTACTATGAACAGCCTATTTTGCTGGGACCATCAGGACATGGCATGATTTAAGTGACACCGTTCTGTTCACTGGATCAGTGGAGGAACTCAACGAACGTGTCCAGCCTTGGTGATCCTAGCCTTTATGACTTCATCTGTACCTCCTGTCTTGCTGACGGTGCTTCCAGGATAGGTGAACTTGCTGACCTCTTGCACAGCTTGTTCTCCGAACAGGACACATACAGTGATGTGTACCTGCCTTTTTCTGACCACTTGTCTTTTGTCTGCGTATTCGTCAGTCTGTCATTATGCCTTGTCTGTCTGTCAGCAAATAGTTTCGTAAATACACTCTTGTTTGACTTGTTTGCTAGTTGTATGCATTTTACGCGACTTCTAAAGATCTTTAGCCATAACAACATCAACAACAACAACAATAATAATAATAATATAATGATGATGGTAATAATGATAATAACAATGATAATAATAACAATAATAATAACAATAACAATAATAATGATATAACAAGCGATGTCCCAGAAAGCTTTGATCAAAAGTTGTGCGGTGAATCACTGAAAGAAGAACTCCCAATGAATCAACAAGAACAAAACATCTTAAAAATACCTCTTCTCACTCCGTAACTCTGAGATAAACAGCCCCCAACCAAGACCCCACCAGTCTAGCCCTAGGAGGTAGCTGCCATAGACACCGACGGCAATTAAAGATCGTCCCTCTGGAGGCATTGACGTCAGAACCAAACTACAAAGAAGAGAATCCGAGACTGGACAGCAGTCTGGATTTTCCAGATATTAGCCCTGTTTATGACCGTGCTAGTGTCAGTCTTCCACTTCGCTGTTCTCCTTCTGACAACCAGTTGAGTGGAACTAGTTGTTGTTGTTGTGTGTGTGTGTGTGTGTGTGTGTGTGTGTGTGTGTGTGTGTGTGTGTGTGTGTGGTGTGTGTGCGTGTGTGTGGTGTGTGTGTGTGTGTTTGTGTGTGTGTGTGTGTGTGTGTGTGTGTGTGTGCGTGTGTGTGCGTGTGTGTGGTGTTTGAGACGTCTAAAAAAAAAGACAGATTTATCATAAAATCATTTGCCTCTTTCGTGAATTAGAAAAACATAGGTTTGCTCTCTGTTCTGTGTGGCTATTTGTATTTCAACATGCTGATGATTGAATACTGTGCAAACAATTGCAGTTGTGTTTATTCAAATACAAGCAGCAGGAGAGAAACCCACTCCTACATGAAAATCAGAAAATCGGCCAGATTGAACCAGTGATGTGGCTGAAACTGCGTAACACCTGTCTTATTACAGTGTTTATCTCTCACTTTTGTAATAAGATTGGACAGAGCTAAATAATCATCAAGCAACGTGTAAAGATCTTCAAAAATCTGAAGCACATTCCTTTGATATGTGAATGAATCTTATGTTCAATATGGAATGATTACGAACTATCAGGCGTACAGCTCTGATGTTACAATATAGGCCTAATAAAATGGCAACAGCTCAGTTGACATGCAATAACGCGCAAAGATCTTCCAATATCAAAACAATGTTCTTTGAATATCATAAAATGCTAAGGTAATGTGGATTAGTTTAGAATTATCAGACCTGCAAGCTACAACACAACTGTTTCAAGACGGAAGATTGTTGTCCAGTGTGTGTGTGTGTGTGTGTGTGTGTGTGTGTGTGTGTGTGTGTGTGTGTGTGTGTGTGTGTTAGAGTGTACGTGTACTTTTTTTTTTGACGAATTCTGCCACAAACGCGCGAATTTGTCCCATGTGAAGATTGCTGTTTCCGTTAAAACAACGTCAAAATTAGAGAACTCTGCCTGCAAACATGATTTGATGGACCTACAACAAAAATTAAGACGTTCGTGACAAATGTATGATTGTCATGACGAGCATTACGACCAGAGAAATGTGACGTATGTGCGTTTGTGTTATATGTGAGTATACATGTGCGCATGCGCGAGCCTGTGTGCGTACATGTGCGTGCATACGTGCGTGCATGTGTATGTGTGTGTTTGAGTATGTTTATCTGTGTCTGTGGATTTCGGTCAACCTTGAACAATAATTCAAAAGTCAATCATCTATCATACACCTCGCTTAGTTTGACTTTGATGCTGCAATCACGTTCAAGGTCACAAGCTCAAGACAATGGTAGCAGTATTTAACATTGAAGTTACAATGATGGGCAGTGCCACAAGATGTAACATTGGCGGTTACTTCATGAAATTATGAGACTCGATTTGATTACACAACCAAATTCACTACCCATCGGTAAAAAAAAAAAAAAATCTATCAACATCATTACACTTGTATCATCTCATTCTCATATTGATGCTGGAGTCTGTGACCAAAATACGGTTTTAGGATCCGTATTTTAATTTTCAAAGTGCGTGCGCGCATGCGCGTGTGCGTGTGCATGTGTGTGTGTGTGTGTGTGTGTGTGTGTGTGTGTGTGTGTGTGTGTGTGTGTGTGTGTGTGTGTGCTCTGACAAATCAAAGTTGCTTTTTTCCAGTGGAAATGCGGTGGGCCAATTCAGTATTAACTGAGTTCCTACCTTGAAATTTTGTGCCAGTAATTTCCGTTTTTCTGTCATTTTCTGATTCTGCCTTTTTCTTTTCTTGAAGTAGACAGAAACAGGCAGACAGACATACAGGTATTTTAATTTCTCTAGGCCACCAGCCCTTACAAGCAGGATCAAGGTACAAAATGGAATGTATGTAGAAAACACACACACACACACACACACACACACACACACACACACACACACACACACACACACATATAGCAGTAACTCGTTCTTACTTTTATCCGGTCAACAGTTTCAACAACATGTTTACCTTTCCGTACACTCGACAATACGTGTCACCGATCCATTGCACAGGATATGAATGCTGGGATGTTCCATACTGATCAAGTATGTAGATCTGATTTTACCATACAAAGGGCACACATACACAAAGTGGTTTTCGTTTTCTGTTTCTTTGCAGACAGGACATAGAAAGTTTAAATGTTCACTGAACATTGATTTGAACCCGAGGTAGACATACTCGTTTACTACTTCCAAGACCTCGTTCTGCATCCATTTCTCATTCTTGCCCAAAGATCCGCCTTTCCGTTAAATAATCTTTATTTTCTCTTCGTTGATATTCAAAGATAGTTTCTTGCAAGCTTCGTTTAATATATTGATTTGACTTTGAAAACCTCGAGGAATGTCAAGCAAAAGAACAATATCATCTGCAAAGAAAAGCAGGAATAATTCAACAAGACCAGTTAACAGTTGAATATCATGCACACCGTTTTCGTAAACAAAAGCAGGAATAATTCAACAAGACCAGGTAACAGTTGAATGCCATGCTTATCGTTTTCTTCTTCAGACGATGGAATTTCGTTAATAAAATACGAAAAAAAAAATTCAGAGCTAAGAATGCATTCTTGTCTCAAACCAACTGGAAATCGAAATATATCTGTCAGACGGTCATCAACTCTTACAAAGGAAAGCACGTAGATGTAAATAGTCATGACAGCCTTAATAAAAATTGCCATGTATGCCGTTCCTCAGCAAACTATTAAAGACAGGTTCATGTTGCACTGAATCAAATGCCTTTTCCAGATCTACAATACAGGCATAGAGTTTACCATCTTTTTTGTGAAAAGCATTTCTGTATGATTGCATTTAGAGTGAAAACATAACCAAATGTAGAATATCCCTTTGTGAATCTGGCCTGGGACTCTGTCAGCCTACTGTTTGTTTCTATCCAGTTTACAAATCTTTGGTTCAGAACCATCATATTACATGCTCATTAAGCTCAATATTGAAAACACCACTATAAGTGTCAGTCTGTGCATTGTCACCTTTCCAAAAGGAAAATGCACAACAATGGCTTTGTTTCCCATTCTCAGGATACACACCTTTGTCAAAAATAGCATTAAAAAGTTTAGTCATGAAAGCGGCTGGTAGGCCCTAACGTCATGGCTTAATTTTAACATTGTTTCGTCAATTCCACAAACTTTTCCTTTTTTCAGTTTGCGGACAGCTTCAAAAACTTCCCTTTCAAATATGCGAGTGTTTAGATCATCAAATCCGAATTTGCATTCTCAAAGCTAAGATTATTTATTTTAATCTCTGGAACACTGAACGCTTTTTTGTTGTTGTTGTTGTTGTTGTTGTTTTTGCTGTTGTTTGTTTTTTGGGTTTTTTTTCCGAAATAATCAAACCACTATTGGACTAATATTTCTGGGCAAACACGTGTTTTCTTTCTGCCTGAATATATCTAACCTGCCTCCAAAATGGCTTGGTGTCATTGCCGAGAGAAGCAAGCTGTTTGGCTTTTTCACGCATAAAACTACATCTTTTGTGCTCGATCAGAGCTTTGCATTCTTTCCTGTCTTGAACAAATTTCCTCCGCTTCTCAGCATGTTTCGTTTGTCTTAGTACAGTTAATGAACGTCTTGCATTTTTTCTTAGATTGTTTACATTCGCCAACGAATGAACGTCTTGCATTTTTTCTTAGATTGTTTACATTCGCCAACGAACCCATGAGGGTATCTGACATCATCACCGACACAGATACTTCATACACCCACTACAGCGAACTGAAGCATCGGAAAACAATCTCACAGCTTGATCAATGTCGATGTCAATTGGTACTACAGCTTGGGAACACATATCTCCAGTGAATGAAAGGTATCAGTAAACTGTTGCTCTAAAGTTTGATTCCAAATACGTTTTTCTATCCATTCATTTTTGTTCCGGGCTGTTAGTACGCTTACCCAACGCTTTCGAACTATCACACAGTGACGTTCAGTTTGATATAAACAGAAAAGTGTGAAGCGTCAATGGAAAACAAAACACGCAATGAGGTGAATCGACGTTGCGAGCGTAAGTCGCTCGATGTTACAAAATAATCAATGTGCTACCACCGGTACTTGAAACAAAAGTGAGCGAAATA
This sequence comes from Conus canariensis, assembly GCA_033310375.1. Taxonomy (NCBI): domain Eukaryota; kingdom Metazoa; phylum Mollusca; class Gastropoda; order Neogastropoda; family Conidae; genus Conus; species Conus canariensis. The sequence continues at coordinate 83,844,178 of CM065714.1, forward strand.
TCAAACCCGTACCGAGTGAGACCATTAGCAATGACACAATCGAAAGTTGAGCACATGTTAAGACGGTCATTTCCAATGCTGGTTATTTCTTTATCTCCAGAATGTCTGTTGAACGTGTCACTTTCTTGGTCCACTGCTAGTAGGCATATGTAGGCCTACCGCTTCCCACACACTGCTATCAAATAGTGTTTCACTTAATGTCGCTTTCACATCCAGTCCTCGCATTCAAATCACCACAAATAGTAGCATAGAAATTCGCAAATTGCACACGTAGGTTCATGCTGTGATCTTTTCTAATACTTGCTGTTGTATGAGTGGATATATGTAGGCCTACAAATAAGAAAAACTGATTCTTCTAAACTCGTTAATTTTTTGTCCACTTTTAAAATAATTATCAGCTCTAAGTAAGTATCAACGTTTGTAACAAATTATCTCAAAGTTTTACGCACGAACACTATCAAGTGAATAATAACTTTGCTGAGACAATCTCACAGCTTTTAATACGAACATGTGGTCATTATATGGTATGTATGGAATTTGTATCTTAATAAACGAACGTTTCATTCAATGAAAAAATGTCGAAAGTTAACATGGAGGAAATAACATCATGAACGTTCAGCTTTTGTATCTATCCGTCACAATTCCATAAATGTATTTATTCTGGTCGGGCTTCGGCCACATCGTTATCATTAATGGATTGTCACCACCACCACCTCCACGCCCAGCCCCCACCCCCTCTCATTTTATCACTTTTCTTTCCTCCTGCCTTCCACCCCTTCCTCCAGGCGTTTGTTTTGTGTTCGTTGGCCTCGTCCACTGGTGTAGTGTGTTTGGGTTCGCTCTGTCACTTGTCTTTCATGTCCGCTTTATTTTGTGACGCCGAACTCGTGCGCTGACGTGTCGTTATGGGGCTGTGGGGCGGCACTGCAAAATGGCTGTGTCAACGTGCAGTCCGTGCAGCTTCTCGCACTGCTCGCTCACTGACATGTCCTTTGCTTGATTTTATACTTGGATACTCAGCCGTCTGGAGAACGTAATTGAGACCTGTGTTGCCGTTGTCGTGAGGGGGGGGGGGGGGGGGGGGGGGGGGGATATTTCCTCTGGTTATGATGACATTTGGTTGCAGAACGTGACTGCCAGCTCCTTGCTTCATGTCTTCTTTGTGGAACAATTAAGAAGAGGGGAAAAACAAGTGCAGGCCAACAATTCTTCCGTCATAGTAATGACTTGGCAAAGGTTTGAACTTTGAAGAAAAAAAAAAGGGCTGAAGATGAAGAAAATGGGAACATAAAATTAAGAAAATATATTATGAACAAGAGGTTATTCCGCCTGCTGAAGTTTTCCAAGGAGTCACGTTTATTTCTCAATGAATCGGCCGACTTCTTCAGACCCTCATTTTCTTCCTACAAGCGCTTACACTGTGACTTCGAGAGGTTCAACTCCTCCTCAATCTGACTCTGTTTGTGCTCCGCCTTTCCCAGCTGCCTAGACAATTTATCACTTACCTGCTGCATTCAGCTCTCCAGCCTCTCAGTCTGCTTCTCCCGGCTTGTTCTCATTGTCACGTATTCTATTAACTACTGTTCTTTCAATTTTCTGGAAGCCTCTTTCATAGCATCCCTGATCCTGTCTCTGATACACTACTACATACCTTACATGACGCTTCCCTGTAGGTCGCTCTCCACATACAGATCATCAGACTGAGCGATGCATGGTCACCACTGGTTGCTCCATCTCTGGTACTCTGTGCGGTCTTTTTCTTTTCTGATAAGCTGGTCCAGGGTTGGACTCAGCATCTCCACAGGATTATAAAAGGACACCCATGAAGAGAACTGCGATGGCTGTGAGCGTACCAACACGACTCCGCCTGCACACGGGTTCATCAGAGCGTTTGAACTGGACAGTCTTGTGGCAGAACCGTTCACAGGTGAAGCGTAGGTAGTGCTTTTCCATAGTCCTTCCCACCTGAAGCGTAGCGTAGGTAGTGTTTTTCCATAGTCCTTCCCGCCTGAAGCGTAGGTAGTGCTTTTCCATAGTCCTTCCCGCCTGAAGCGTAGGTAGCGCTTTTCCATAGTCCTTCCCGCCTGAAGCGTAGGTAGCGCTTTTCCATAGTCCTTCCCGCCTGAAACGTAGGTAGCGCTTTTCCATAGTCCTTCCCGCCTGAAGCGTAGGTAGCGCTTTTCCATAGTCCTTCCCGCCTGAAGCGTAGGTAGCGCTTTTCCATAGTCCTTCCCGCCTGAAGCGTAGGTAGCGCTTTTCCATAGTCCTTCCCGCCTGAAGCGTAGGTAGCGCTTTTCCATAGTCCTTCCCGCCTGAAGCGTAGGTAGTGCTTTTCCATAGTCCTTCCCGCCTGAAGCGTAGGTAGTGCTTTTCCATAGTCCTTCCCACCACAACAAAATGTCGACAGAGAATGTCTATGAGCGCGAAAAGGAAAGTGCCTGTGGATTGTCGATGCTGATGGACACAAGCTGGCATGGTGCTGATATTCCTTTCCTCTTGTGGACGACACTGTTTCGCTTTTTCTTACATGGCAGTCTCATTGAAACATAAACACGTCTCCTTGTAGTTACGTCACGTCATTGACAGCGGATAGATAGATAGATAGATAGATAGATCGATAGATAGATAGATCGATAGATAGATAGATAGATAGATAGATAGATAGATAGATAGATCTATACGGTCATCCATTGTTCTCTGACTTTGTCACCCATTAACACGCTTTATTCCGGAAAGCCTTTTACTCTCTATAATTGTTACATCTTATTGCATGCTTTTTTCTTTTTTTTTCTCCCCCAACCCCCACCATTACCATCTGGTGACTAGAAAGTAAGACAGTACACTATCCAGAACGGCACCGATTGTCCGTTCTGCAGTTTATTCACACGTATGGCAATTTCTGGGATTTTTGTTCGTTTATTCGTTTTTGTTTTTGTTGATATGTTCTCATTTTTCTATCTGGAGCGAAAAATTAATGAAATGCTGGCGCACTCAGCTCTGCCTAGTCTTATCTGCCTGAGGATGTCAAAGGTTGCACTATTGTGTTATAAACTGCTCTGTACCAGTCTGAAATTCTGAATGTCTTTCTTCTGTTGTTCATGTTTGGCGACACATCTGAAGGGGCCTCGTGCCTTATCGGCATTAAAGAGAAACAGAAGTGAAAACTAAGTTCTGCAAAAAAAAAAAAAAAAAAAAAAAAAAAAAAAAATTCCAGTGGTTCAGCACAGTTCAGTTTTTATTCGACATCAGTCACGTTATGAATATTTTTACTTGCCCACATGGACAGACAGCTCGCGCGATTTTGGACCAATTTCAACACGTTTTGTACTGACGAGTTACTAATCAAAATCCGTCAGGTGTGTTAAGTTGTTTTGACATTGATAGTGTGTTAGTCTCACGAGACCAATGAAATCACTCGTGATATACTGATTGGAAATAATTTACGAGAAAAATGTTGTGACAAGTGGGATTTTAAACTGTCAGTATATCGTGACTGGAAAGCATGTTTTTTACGTGTACATTAAGTAAAAGATATATAACTGGAGTAGTTACGGTTGAGAATATTACATAAGTGTCTAGGCACAACTGTCATTTTAAAGGAAATGGAATTTAAGTCAGTAACAACGATAATTGCAACTATTGTGATTCGTGTAAAGACAGCAATGGTCATATGTGTTGGAAATTCGGTCATGGTCAATAGTTTTAGTACAGCCTTATTGCTTTAATAAACGAAAAATGTGCTACTATCACTAAATACATGTAATTCACAATATCACTTGTGTTACTAGGTTTTAATTTGACAATCGTTCTTGACAATATTCTTTTTTTTTTCTTCGCAAAACGCATTGCTTTTTACGTGTAAACCGGAAGGAGACCTTTTATTCATGATTCATTTTTAAGCTCGATTTTATATATATATATATTTTTTTTTAATGAACAACATAACGCGTTTTTTTTTTTTTTTTTTTAACTAGGACAAAAGCTTCTGTGTCAAATGGCTGGCTTACCCTATACTCCATTGTTTCCCCCATACTTGGTTGCCTTTGTATCTTCTGCATCATATCGAACTACACTAAGTTATGCTAATACTTCAATACGATCAAGTAAAATGTCATTTGTGGCTCTTTGCGGTCGCCTAGGCTATACAAACATTAATTGAACGTAAATTATAGCTATAAACTGTTACCTCTCTCTCTCTGTCTGCGTGTGTGTTTCATGGCAGGCCATATCTCTCTGCACGTGACATAGATGCATCTAAGGCCACTGTTTTGATGCCGTATGGAGGCAGACGCGAGATGAAGAAGATGACACGGGATAGCAGCAACTCAGCTGCCTTGCGAGGGACTAATTTCTCCCTGTCAGCGAGCAATGTTAGTGATGGTTGCATAACCATTGCTTACATAACATGTTAAGAAGCTAGCATTTTATTTTCTTATTTCGATGTGAAACCTCAGATCTAGTTTGATTATCGGTATTTTTAGTTGATAAATGCTATTCTAATGGCTAAAATTTGTTTGAATTTTAAAATTAAAACGCTATTTAAACTGTTTTACCATGATGTAATAAAAACGAGGTATATATAATAAGTCTTGAATTCTCAATAACAATACAAGTCTTGGATACTCAATAACAATACAGTGCTTTTGTTTGTGTTCATTTCCTTTAAAGGAAATTATAGTTAATCCACCAGATAACAATGACAAATTTAATAACAAGGTAAAACACGGCGCGTTTCGACCTCTTAGGTCTTCTTTAAGCAAGCTAAACAACCGTAATTTCCTTTTCAAATTTGTTTTAATTTCCGCCTGCGGTCACCTCACTTTGAAACTAACTTGTCTTCATTTATTCTTCTGACGTTTATGAATGGGTGCGTTTCTAGTCATGAAAGTTTGTTTACATCGTGCTGTATATCAAAATTTTTAACTGTAATACGACAAAGTCAGCATTTCACTGGAGTATTTTGACCACCCAAGAGGTAATTTAGGCTTTGTCTTTTTATTGTTTTCCTCCTACTTGCCCATCCAAATGTCTTTAACCTATCTGACAGGGATACACCCTTAACAATGTGGATAATTAAACACAAGAGAGAGAGAGAGAGAGAGAGAGAGAGAGAGAGAGAGAGAGGAGCTAAATTATATACCTTTGATGTCCGTCAGTCTCAGATTCCCATGATTCGCATCCAAGATAGGCTGTCCACCTCCATCTTCTTTCCTAGGCAAAGATGCAATCTTCCTTGACTTCATGCAGTTTTGTTTCGACTTAGTGTTTTCCTATATCATAAACGTTGGTATGGTGCCCCCACGTCCTCTCCACTGTATGTCGCACCTAAAAACATCGGACTTTCATTTCCGACGTTGACAACGGTCGTTTTCCTTCTTCTAATGATCAGAAGGGTATAATCTTAGTGTCTAAAAAACCCTGCACGTTGTCAGTGCCTCTTGTACATTGAGCTCCTGCTGCTCGCACCATCCAGGTATCTTCAAACCTTGACGTTGTCTCTGCTGATCTGCAGGTCTTGCTTTCCATTGGTTCACGCTAGAAGACAATCACAAGACTTTCTTTTTGGTGCAACTGGTGCTCACCATTTTAACTCCTGCAATGTCTGTTCGGCTTGGAACCTTCATGGATGGCATACCGTTGTGATCACCAGTTCAACGCTATTTTACTTAATACTTACTTGATTGTTACGATGTTGTGACCTATGTGGAAGGCCAGTTCATTGGTCCTTAATGACAAATTTCAGAGTGTGTGGCAGTCTGACTGTGGCAACTGGGATTGTACAGAGACAGGGGAGAGACCCAATGGGCATCGAACCTGCTTTTGAAAATACCTACAGATGGGTCACTGACAACGTCATTTTGCAAATATCAAAGGTAGTTACAACCCTTTGGGAGAAAAGATTGTTCCTTATATTGAGCCTAGTGTAGTGTTTAATTAATCAACTTCACAACTTCAAACGTAGAATCTCGCGCTGATACACCAAAAACATTGGTCTGGAAAAGCCAAAAAGGAATCACTGAACTGCCACATGAGGGAACAAACAAATTACATAACAGGTACTACGCATTTTGACCTGTTGGGTCTTCTTGAGGCTGGACAAGCATTCAAAACAATGGGAACAAAGGATGAACAATCACTTATCTGTCCGATCTGGGTGCAAACTAAGACTATGGAATGGAAAGAAGGGAAGGTTCGTGGGGAGAGTGTACAGCTTAACATAATAATAATAAAAATTGAATGAGGAAAAATAATGATACTAGAAATAATAACTGTGGCGTGGGTTAAACACTAATGTTACGAAATGAACAGAAGGAAGAACTTGAAGGGAAGAGGGTATAAATCACAGCAAAATTTTTGGGACAAAAAGGGAAAAATAATGGCATTATAATGGCATGATGACACATAACAATAATAGGAAAAATCAAAGGTGATGGCACATCATGGCAAGAGTGAAAGCAGCGCAAACTGTGCAAGACATATGGACTGCCATCCAAATTTAACAGAAACTGGAAACTATAAATTCTGATGTTTGCCAAAGAAGATTGTTTGGAGTTAAGTTTTTTATTTCTATAGATCTTCAAAAACCACCATCTGCATAGTCTTGTTTATATGCCTTGATGTTATCGATAGATTAGTTATCATGCAATGAGTATGTGTACAGTTCTTCACTGTTGTTTTTCTAAGATAATATTGTCTTTCTCTTTAGTAGCGATGACCCTGAAAAGGCTCTGTGCGGTCTTACGGTTTATGGTCTATGTTAATAAACAATGAATGAGGGTCTACAAAAGAGGAGAACATCAAAATACTTCTTTCCAGTATGACCATAGCAATTGTCTTTAAATGGCCTTTACATAAATTATTTCCCAACTTACTTCATACATTACAGGAATAATTTCTTTCCCTCGTCCAAATTTTTTAGATGAGATTTCTGGTACAAGAAGACAAAGCAGTTGGTTGAGTATATGTGTGTGTGTGTGTGCGTGTGCTGTGTGTGTGTGTGTTCATTTTTGAGAGTGGTGGGTGGGTTTCAAAAGGAACGAAGGAAGTAGGGTATGCATACCCTTTCTTTAGTATCAATTGGCAGGTGGCGCAGACCATGAGATCTTTTGTCCAGGCTTTAATAGCTCAGAGAGAAAGTCTCTCTTAATTTCCTTTGAAATAGTTCCATAGCAGAACACACTGCCTGCATGTTTGGCGACAGTACAATCAATGACAGTCTCTCAGGACACCCTGAGCCTGCTGTAGCCGACTCTCTTGTTATATAACTGGGGCAGCCAAAACACTCCCCAAACTCCTACCTCAACCTCCCCTCCTTACACTTCTCCCTCACAAAATAAAACAACAAAAAAACATACACCACACACAACATACACCGCACACATGCATATCTCATATAATGTTATCACAACTGATTCTTTTTGCTCATTATTTAATCATCTCACTGAACAGTGCAGCAGCAAGCTGAATCAATGTACAACCCAAATGGAATTCTTTATGTAAGAAACATGTTTGCACATCCAACCCATACCATCTGACACATCTGAATCACACCTGTACAAAAAATCACCTGTACATGCAGCAAAGTGAAAGTTTAAGATGACTTGCCTACACCAGTGGAAGTACAATACTCTGTTCACAGTCTCATGCCGAGACAGGACACACCACTTAGGAATTTGTGAGTATAAACAAATAATTCATAATCCACTCACTTCTCAATACACATTCAAACAGTAGTAGAATGTACATTGATCTTAAATCAAAACAATACTCCACAATTTCAAAATGAAAAAGAAGAGGTATATCTGGAACTTAACACATGTTCTGGCAGTGTATTTATGACAAAATGAAACACAAGAGATCTAGATATCCATAAAGGAATATCATTCCTTGCCTGTATTTTACCTACTTACTTCTGTTTTTCTAAAGAGATTAAAGAGTTCTCAAGGAATGCTCAGTTTCTAGTCTCTAGAGTGCATAAATTAACAAACAGGAACACCATAGTCCTCATAGAATTACTTTATGTTCTCAGTTTCTGACAACAAATGAAATAAGATATTACAGATCCTCACATTTGTAGTGACAGAGGGGTAACAGCAAGATACAAATGTTGCAAACCACTGAATACAATCCACCAATTTTTCTTCTCAATAGATTCAATGTAATAGCTATTGACAGTTTAGTTTTATCACTGTGACCTAGCTGACCATACATGGCCTTTTCAGGGCTGTCACCACATGTGGAGAGGAAAAAAACCCCTCCCACCCTCAAAAACAAACAAAGGCAGTATCTACATATTTACATCAGTCAATAACATGATACCTAAACTGCTGCCATTATTAAGGCAGAGTAAAATATAAAACTTGATTTTGCACACTGAGTTTGGAAAAAAAACGAGTTAGGAAAAATAATAAAAACCATGTAAAAGCAATTTCAAAAAGCCCTATGGGCAGACACAGCAGAAAGCACTACTAGTCCATTCCTGGCAATGTTTATGGTCTTACTACCTAGTTGCTAAATTGCACCAAAAAACATTTGAAGTTAACCCCATGACTGCAGAAGTATGCCAGAGCAAACGCTGATTTCTGTTAAACCCCTCTCCTGTGAGAATAGCTCAAGACATAGACAAACAAGCTATACAGACAGAGCTAAGATGAAAAGCAGTGAACTTCCACTATGTTGCCCTCTACGTGGTCATCAAGTAAACAAAATACTTGCACTATGCCCTCAATATGGGGTGACTGCCTAACAATTCCGCCCCTCTCATGCCAATTCAAGATTAAAGTCACTGACCATGTAAGTTTGGTGTCAACAAACTAGGCTCCTTGGCAAAAAAAACATCAGAACTGCCCATTTTGCATTGCAGCAGTTAGCAGTGCTGTGATCAGACAGCCACTAACTTTTGTTGCCAACATTTGACCACGACTGACCACAGAGGTGGGGGCTCAACCACGAATAGGAGGATTACACCATGCAGCAGTTGGCTCTAATTTGTCTTGTGTAATTGACGCAAATGGATCTACTGGCTGACTGAAGTGTTCTGAAACACTCTCACCTACAGTTTGAAGAGAAATTATGTGAAGAAATTGCAATGTATGAGATACATCTTAAGTTGACTGACGATGCCAAAAGAGCTACGTATATGGTACAGTGAAAACCACATTCCATGTCGTTTTAGAATGTTCATAATCAATAAACTTCTGCTTGAGAACTCTGGTATAAACCAGAATCTACAAAATAGCCTACCAAGTCTGTGACTAGACTACAAAACCACATGATTCTGTCAAGTTGCCCTAACCCTAAATCAATAAACATGGCAAACCTTACAAATTCAGCTCTACATAATACAAATCAACTTCTTAGGTGTGACTTACAGTGACAAAACAGAAAAAGAACAAAGGTCCAGTGAACTTTTGAGCATAACTGGCCCAGACAATTCAAACAGCTGCGTAAAATGGATGAATCAATGTTTTGCGCACAATGCAAGAACACTTCCACCTAGGGCTCCTCTAATTTTCAAAGCTCCGCTCTCATTTATCACTGGGCTTCCAATCATCATTGCTTGGTGACTGCAATATTGTCAAGCACTTCAAAATTGTAAGAAATGGCTCCTGTCATGTAAATCTAATGGACACAGCCGTGATGATCGAAGAGGACATCGCTGAGTTAAGTTTCACTGTTAAAGTAATCACTATGAGAGCATGTCCATATTCATTCGAGTTGACACCACATTACTAACAATGGTGCACGAGTCTTGATTCAAATAATAAATCTAATGTTAAGCCTAATTTGGAGTGTTGTATGAAATTGTCATTTGCTCCTCCATTCCTCTCAATCTGTCTCTCCGTCTGTGTGTTTACGTATGCGTGCCAGTCAGACAGGAAGTGTGTGAAAGTGTGTGCGTTCACGTTTCCTGTGTGTGCTTATGTGTTTGAGCTAGCCAGCGTGTCAGCCAGTCAGTGTGTGTGTGTGTGTTTGTTCATGTTTTCTGTCTGTGTATTCATACATATGTGCCAGTCAGTGCGTGCCTGTATGCAAGTGTGTGTGTGAGTATGTGTGTGTGTGTGTGTGTGTGTGTGTGCGCGCGTGTGATTTTGTGTGTTCATGTTTTCCATAAAGTTACTAGTGATTTTAAGTGTGATCACCTAAACAATTTCCTGACCCCCTGAAACTCTGGAGGTAATTTTGCATGCCAAGTCTACACCTCTAATTTCTAGGAAATAATCATTACTGTTAGTTCACAAAACCCCTCCCTTTATTCATGCACTTGGTTGGAACCAAAATGCATATACATATATATATATATATATGTTAGTGTGCGCCTACAAAGAAATAGTGCCAAAATAAAAGAGAGAACAGTATTTCACAGCTCATTTCAGGTATAGTCCTTTTCCTCTTCTCAAAGATATTTTTACTTAAAATGAGTCATCTTGTTTCATTCCTTTCACTGTGTTCTGATTAGTTATCTGTGCCATATGTCAACCCCCCCTCCCTCCTCGCCCCAAATTTCACAAGTGGGGAGGAGGTCTATTCTACACATGCTGAAGAACAACCGATTTGAAAAATCTCTTTAAAAAGTCCGGGGACCAGGGGCCATCTACACCCTGGTCCAGGGGTAACAGCTTGATGGGGGGTCCATGGGGCAAAGCCCCCCAGCCAAAATGGAATTTAAGTCATTTTGAAGACCCTTTGTGGTCTCTCATGGTCAGCAAATCACTATGCATCAAGTAAAGAAATGCAAATCAACAGAAATCACTAACTGTACACACGCGCGCGCGCGCACACACACACACACACACATACACAAATAGTGGCATGCACACTTAAATAAATTTCTTTTTTTTTTTTAAATCAGTATTTGTCTCAGAAGCCATTCATATTACTTGGTAAAAAAAGAATATCCTTAATTGTGGTCACGATTATTGTGTATCTCATTTCTTGTTGTTTATATCAAAACTGACCACATTGCATGTTACTTATCTGGGCTGTCACACCGTCAAAATAAAATCTGCGAGTGTCCATTACAAAAAAAAAAAAAGGGGGGGGGGGGAGTGGGGGGAGAGCAAAAGATTAATCCTATCAAGTAATCAGTCTGCTCCGACTGCAGTTCAGTGTTCTTGAAGCATCAACATACTTCTTGTAGTGCATGTGTTCAAAGAGCACTGTTAAAATCACAATCAATGTGGTTCAGTTCTTTTCAACAAAGCAAACATATAACAATGTACCATTTGAAGCTTGTTACATTCCCATAAGAAAATGAAAAACACTGATCGAAATTGCTATCTTTTGTCGTCTTTTCAGTCCACTCTTATCTCCAACAGTTGACAGCTATGCCTTCTGTGCCCCTATTCACGATACACAAGACAGAAGATGAAGCCTGTGCATCATACACAACCAGAAAAATGCATGAATGAATCATGTTCACCTACATATCTGCCCGCCATTGAACTAGTCTGTTTAATGCATGCAGAAGCACCGCAATATACTATAACAACCACAGGCAGCAACTCTTGAATAGAAGCATGGAAACCTGGACTAGAAAAACTGGACATGGTATGACACCCAAAGTGATTAAGCTGTACATGATTTTGTTGTTGTTTTTTTTTTCAGTGGTCTTTTTTTCCCCTGGACTTTTGTTTTTCCTGTCTCTGAAAGTCTGGTGGTTTTCTCGGAAATCCTCGGATCTGAGGAGAGTTCTCCAGCCTGCTAAACTTTGTACTTAGTCCATAAGTCAACTGATTTGGGCTTACAGTAAAATCCTAAACTGAAAGCATTCTGCAAAGCACATATGCATGAACGCATTACCAACACACACACACACACAGAGGCACAAACACACACAGATGTACACACATAAACTGAGACACACCAAACTTAGCATAAAATATGAGCTGCCTGTACATGGTGGGATCCTTGAGGGATTTTAAGCCCAACAGTTAACTACCTGTATTGGTATAACAAATTTTTAATATGAGCCTACCAGTGTTATATTCCCTTATTCAAAACACACTCACACACACACGCAAACACTGAACTGCAGCCTTTTAATCAATGTCCAAATTTCAACCCAAACATATTAGAAGCTATGAACAATTGCATGTGAGCAGTAAATATCTTTCAAGCTTTTTCCTTTTTGAGTCCATCCTCTTTTGGTTTTTCGCTTGTTTCCCCATTTTTCTTGTCTGCGCCCTCAGCTTCTTCCTTTTTAGGCTTATCTGGGATGACGGTGGACAGGACAGAGGTGGCCTGGTTGAGGGCTGCCTTGGCCTCCATGACTGCCGCCTCCCACTGCAGACGTTGGGATTCCATGGTGCCACGCTGGGTGATCTCCACCTGCAGTCTGGCCTGAGTGCTGGTCAGCTCCTGTTTCACACTTTTCACGGCTGCCTCCTGGACGCTCAGGCTGGCCTTGGTCGACCCTGCACACACACACACCACACACACACACACACACACACACACACACACAGAGCTTTTTAGAGCATAACCTAGAAGCCAAAGGTCGTCAGCTACCTGTGCTTGTCTGGGTGTCTCTTTCACAGCTCAGTGACAGAATAGTCTGTCACTTTTATGCACATTCATCTGTGTTGCCAACAGAATATTCCAGCTGCATGTTTGCCCTCATAAAAGCAGGGTCTGACCTGAACTGACTGCAATATGCTACACATCAATGGTTAGTTCAGTTTTTGGAGGACAGGGAAATAAAATTATCATTGTATATATCTAACACCTTTTTTTTTTACTTGCGATTTATTGTCTCATCTTTCAAGTCCCCCACCACTCACTGTGGCCACCTTATATCAGCCACACCAGGAGTGTACCATTGCAAGTATCTGCTGTTCACAGGGACCAATCAGTATCTGGTCATCATGAGGCAGACCAAAGAGGCTGCCCAACCAGCTGCCGTGGCGAAGCGGTTTCGCGTCACAGACTCCTGGCTGGGAGGTCGCGGGTTCGATTCCCATCAGAGTCATGTGGGATTTTTCTGCCCCGACCGGCTCCTACCCAGAGTTGAGTTTGCTACAGGCTCAGTTGGGAAGACTGGGACCACACAGTCAAGTTTCATCCAATTAATGGATGCGTCTCTTAAGAGTGTTGCTCAAATTTCCTGACCAACACTGCAGGTGTCTGTATCTCTCGGGCCTGGTTGACACCAGGATATATTATGAAAAGAAGTGTAGAGTACAGCCCTGTCATGCAGTCTTAGACCAAAATGGAAATCCGTAGCATCACCATCATCATCCTCATTCTCATCGATCAGCATAGTCTCAAATTCTGTGGCCCTTCACGCCCTGCTTTCATGCTGACCTCAGTTTCGATATCCTCTCCACGTCTGTGGCCTTGGTTTGGTTCTGTGGGGGTCACCGGTATCTGCGAGTCCATGGGGGCCATAGTTGGACAGACATGGTGGCGCCCTCTGGAGAGAGAGCTCATTCACACTGGCTCTGCGACTAAGCAATTATTGTCGTCAGTAAGGGGCTTAGTAGGTGGTGTCCTGCACATGTTGGATCAGAACAGGTGCCACTGAACACCACCGAAGTGACTCAGCAGCAGTGCAGTGTCTCCTCCGGTGGACTGCCTCTTGACGACTCGACACTGACTGCTCCCTGTGGACTGCCGTGCCGGGGCTGTGGCGGGACAGCGTGTTGGAATGAGCGGCGTGGGTGCACTGACACTAAGGTGGCACAGAAGTTGGGACAGAAAAAAAAAAAAAGAGGCTGCCCAGTCCTTTCAGTGGTGTTCCTCTGTCATGATCCAATGTAGGTAGCACACAACTTGGTAAACCCCTCCTGACAACAAGAATCGCTTTGTTGTGAAGAAAATGCAAGGAGTGTCTTCCACTGGAGGGCGCCATCAAGTCCATCCAAATAGAGTCTATGAACTAAGCCACTACCAACAACTTTGACACAAACTCACCAAAGACAAGGACATGGAGTGGAAATGAACACAACTACACAGTATTAATGGCCACAGAATTTGAGATTTCTGTTTCTGCGATGACTAGTGAGGACAACCAATGATCAAAAAAATACCACGGAACTCTACACTGGTCTGGAACTACATAACATGGCTGTATTCTACGCGTTTTATTCTAATACATTATATGTCAAACAGGACTGAGAGACACAGACATTTTCAGTGCTGGTCAGGAAACTGGAGCAACGCTCTAAGAGACACATTCATTAGCTGTATGAAACTTGACTGTGTGGTTCCTATCTTCAAACCTGAACATTCAACTCTAGACTAGATTATCAGTGGCTACATAACCCTCCAAGTTTCGTGCAGGCATTGAGTAAACAATTTTTAAACTTGTGTATTATTGTCATCTGTACTTGCATAAGATAAAAACACACACACACACTAAAACCTACAACCAAAATATGCATCTCAATGAATTAAGGGAACGCATGTGGATCATAGGGGTAAAGAAGGGGTGGACAGTAGGCGTGAAGTCTTTAACTCTCTCGTCACCAACAGATGCTATAGCTTCTTCTCCTTCTTCTGCATATGCAGGCTGATACTCCTGCGGACACTCACAGTATATGGACAGGCAAGTATTAATCCCATCTACCCAACAAAGGAAGTGGAGTTTTGTGAGTATAACCGTTTTTCATCCCGCCATTAAGGCAGCTATACTCCATCTTCGGGGAAGGTGCATGCTATGTGTAACGTGTCATCCATACCAACGGCCAAACTGGCCTTCTCTTCCAAAAGTTGGTGATGGGATTTTACGTATGTGAAAGATGTTATGCGTGCGTTCACACATGGAACCTCGGTTTATTGTCTCATTCAAAGGACTGTATGGGAAATGGAGTCAGAACTAATGTTAACTCCTAGGGAAAAATCCCCCTGTACTGAAACGGCCCGGCGGAGATTCAAACCCGCAACCCTTGGATTACGAGTCTGGCGCTCTACCAACTGAGCTATTCCGGCCCCCAGACGCTGTAGCGTTTTCCAATGACGTTACGTTTCCGCACGAAAGAATGCTATCAACGTTTTGGCCTTGACAGATTTTTCATGCGGTGATAGCGTGATCAGTAGACCACAACAAGCTATAAAAATATCGTCAACATTCCTTTGTTCACCTGCCCAGTGGTTTCGCGTGGCCCCATCACCCACTTTGCGTCAGTTGCTGATTGACCACAACAACCCACATGACTTACTAATCTGCATTACTAATCTGCACAGAGTGTGAAACATGGCGTCTCAATCAAGTTCTGCGAATGTGTCAGAGCAAAGTCGAGCCCGTCGACAATCTTTCAGCATTCCTGAAGTTATTGAAATGCTACAAACGGAAGGTTCATATTATCTCATTTTGCATTTTTGGTGATTTTTTTACTAACCATAACAAATGGCCCGTCCACAGGGAAAAACAAGGGACAGAACTGTCCGTCTCGAGTGTGTTTAAAAAAAAATTATCAAAAAAACAAACACAATATGGATTTACCAAGTTCTGCAGACATGTCTACTAGCTTGCTTTCTAACAGGGCACGTGACTGGTCACTGCCTTCCAGCTTCTCCATCAGACTTTCCAGGTCCACCACAGATCCTCGGAATGTCACAAAGTCTGTCTCTTTCCCAGAACCACTTTCGGGGGACTGTGCCGCTCCACTTGGGATTGGTGCCCGATATTCCAAATTACCTGCAAACATAACATCACCATCTCACAAGGCTGTACATCAATGGTGTCTATTTTCTATCTCTACAGTTTGTCTTTATATGTATGTATTATTTCTCTGTTTAGTGAGTGTGAGAGGAACTTAGTTTTTTATGTGAGAGCGCAAGCCTGTGCTGTGTTCTGGTCATAATGATATGAAGCTTACATAATCATAAAAAAGACAGGCTAATACAACTACAAAACTGGACATACAGCTAACACAGCCATGAAACAAGACTTAAAACTAATACAACTGTAAAACACAACATAAAGCCAA
Source organism: Conus canariensis (assembly GCA_033310375.1). Classification (NCBI taxonomy): domain Eukaryota; kingdom Metazoa; phylum Mollusca; class Gastropoda; order Neogastropoda; family Conidae; genus Conus; species Conus canariensis. The sequence goes on from CM065714.1 coordinate 83,860,110, forward strand.
TACAGCTGTAAAAAAGGACTTGAACCTAACACGGCTGTAAAACAGGTCATGAAGGTAATACAGCCATGTGATACACAGATGTAAAACAGAACATGAAGCTACGACAGATGTATAGAACATGATGCTAGTACAACTGTATAGCAAGACAAAAAAGTTGCAACTGTGTCACAGGACATAAACTGCAGTAGCTGTATTGCAGGACATGAAAAGCAAAACCGCTGTATGACAGACTATGGCTGTATAACAGAACATAAAATCAATCATAATTTACCTGTAGAAAAGAACATGATGCTAATTATGATATAGCTGTATAACATACAACAAAGCTAAGAGTAATGCAGCTGTATAACAGGACATGAAGCTTACAGCAACACAACTGTAATAACAGTTCATGAAGCTAGTAGTATCACAGCTGTATAACAGGAAATAAAGACAACAGTAATGCTGCTGCTTAACAGGTGAACAGTAATATAGCTGTACAAGAAGACATGAAGCTAATAGCTACATAACAGGACAGAAACTAACAGAAACACAACTGTGTACCAGAAAAGGTAGGTAACAGTGAAACAGCTGTGTAACAGGACAGGAACAACAATATGGGTGTGTAACAGCTGCCAAATATACACGTAACGGTAAGCATGGCTGAAGACAAAACCAAATAGACAAAGGAGAATGAATGAAGCTTGCAGTAACACAGCTGGGTAACAGGACATGAAGCTAACAGGATCACACTGGGTAACAGGACATGAAGCTAACAGGATCACACTGGGTAACAGGACATGAAGCTAACAGGATCACACTGGGTAACAGGACATGAAGCTAACAGGAACACACTGGGTAACAGAACATGAAGCTAACAGGATCACACTGTATAACAGGACATGAAGCTAACAGGAACACACTGTATAACAGGACATGAAGCTAACAGGATCACACTGTATAACAGGACATGAAGCTAACAGGAAGACACTGTATAACAGGACATGAAGCTAACAGGATCACACTGTATAACAGGACATGAAGCTCACAGGAACACACTGTATAACAGGACATGAAGCTAACAGGATCACACTGTATAACAGGACATGAAGCTCACAGAAACACACTGGGTAACAGGACATGAAGCTAACAGGAACACACTGGGTAACAGGACATGAAGCTAACAGGAACACACTGGGTAACAGGACATGAAGCTAACAGTGTCACACTGGGTAACAGGACATGAAGCTAACAGGATCACACTGGGTAACAGGACATGAAGCTAACAGGAACACACTGGGTAACAGGACATGAAGCTAACAGGAACACACTGGGTAACAGGACATGAAGCTAACAGGAACACACTGGGTAACAGGACATGAAGCTAACAGGATCACACTGTATAACAGGACATGAAGCTAACAGGAACACACTGTATAACAGGACATGAAGCTAACAGGATCACACTGGGTAACAGGACATGAAGCTAACAGGAACACACTGGGTAACAGGACATGAAGCTAACAGTATCACACTGGGTAACAGGACATGAAGCTAACAGTATCACACTGGATAACAGGACATGAAGCTAACAGTATCACACTGGGTAACAGGACATGAAGCTAACAGTAGCACACTGGGTCTAGACATGAAGCTAACAGTATCACACTGTATAACATGACATGAAGCTAACAGTATCACACTGGGTAACAGGACATGAAGCTAACAGTATCACACTGTGTAACATGACATGAAGCTAACAGTATCACACTGTATAACAGGACATGAAGCTAACAGTATCACACTGTGTAACATGACATGAAGCTAACAGTATCATACTGTATAACATGACATGAAGCTAACAGTAACACACTGTATAACATGACATGAAGCTAACAGTATCACACTGTATAACATGAAATGAAGCTAACAGTATCACACTGTGTAACAGGACATGAAGCTAACAGTAACATAGCTGCAGAACAGGACATGCAGCAAACAATAATACAGCTGTATAATAGGACACGAGGCTAATAGTCACACAGCTATATAACAAGAGAGATACTAACAGAGATACAAAGCTGTATACCAGGAAATGAACCTCACAGTAACACTGCTGTAAAACAGGACAGAAAGCTAATGATAATATAGGTGTATAACAGCCGCACAAATATACACACAACAATAAGCATTAATAACAACCAAGAAAAAGCAGAGAAGAAATCATTTCATAAAAACTCCAATAAAACCTGCACTACCTTTAGCCAGAGCATCAGGATCAACTGGCTGCAAGTTGTGCTCAGCAACAGGTTCTCCTTCCTTGGCTACAGGCTGGTCACATATTTTGCGGTAATGGAAACTCTCCTTGACCAGCACTTTCTGTACTAGCTTGCGCACCTGGAGATAAAAACAGTCACAACCATACAGCTGCTGGATGCACAACCAAAAGTCTACATTGTTCAGTGGAGATCAGTTCCTCTAGGATGTTTAGCTCAATTATACTAGCAAAAGTCTTGTTGGACAGGGGTGGGGTGTGATGGGGAAAATTTCTAACCCACCCAATGTTTACATCTGAACTGTTAGTGCCACATTTTGTTATCAGGCTATGACATTCTCTTTTCACCTCTTCTTTTCTGTGATGCTGCTTGTAGAGCAGTTGAGTGTGTGTGTGTGTGTGTGTGTGTGCGTTGTGTGTGTGTGTGTGTGTGTGTGTGTGTGTGTGTGTGTGTGTGTGTGTGTGTGTGTGTGTGTGTGTGTGTGTGATTGTGTGTGTGTGTGTGTGTGTGTGTGTGTGTGTGTGTGTGTGTGTGTGTGTGTGTCTGTGTATGTGAGAGAGAGAGATTTTCTTTTCAATGCAGTCTCAGGTGGTGGTATCTAGAACCCCCTCATGCAGCTGTACAATCTACAACTTTAAACATTAACCCTTTCACCGCCAGATGTTCTATTTCGCATGAATCCCCATCGCCAGCCATTTTTCCAAAAAACTCTTATTTCATACCAACATGTGAAACGCGGATATCTCTGGAACTAAACAACCAATTCTCGTGCTTTTTTTTTGTTGTTGTTGTAAAATGGAGAAGATACACAGTATTTTGGTTAGCCAACAACAATTTCAAATTTTTAGTAATTTCAAGTGCAAAAAAAATGCACAAAAAAAAAAAAAAATTATTTTCTTCTCATCGTAAAAAAGAAGAAAGCATGCCAACAAACTCTAAACAAGGGAGAGGAAAAATACTCCATTCACAAATGAAGACCACAAAGTATGGTATATCCAACAGAAAAATGGAAGAAACAGCCATAAATCCAACTACTCCAACAGCAGGGAACACACACACACACACACACACACACACACACACACACACACACACATTCTTATGCCTAACTGGTACACATGAAAGAAAGAAATACAGAACACACACACACACACACACCATACACACACAAACACACACATCCCTTTCACTCTCACTGTTGAAAGCAGTATTTTTTAATGAAAACAAAGTCGTTCATGTCCCTGTTGGTCTCTTGAACCTTGGGAGCCATTCAAGCTAATCATAATTCCCACTCAAACACATCTCTGCTGCTCACCTCTGACACGTGTCAGTCGGCCACGCCCCCTTCAACCTCGACCTGCAAGCCAGCTGTGTTTGAAGTTCATTGCCTTTAACTAGTCTTAGCTATTCGTCTTGCTCGCCCCCTCACATACACTTTCAACTGTCAGTCACTGCTAGTTGGCTCAACGCCAAAACACTGAGCACACGCACTGAGCCTGCATCTCTGGTCTGATCTCTCGTCTTCTGTTCTCACTACTTGGCACACGTCCAACGCCCCACTTTGCAGTAATTCAGTCAAGCTCTCTCAATCCCCTAATGTTTCCTTGTCACTACCTGGGTCTTCATCTGAATCAGGATCAACTGACCCGTCTACTCAATATTTGCAGCACCTGATCTGTGGTAAATGTACGGCGAGGTTGAGTAAGTTAAGTGCTTGGTTGTGACGTCATAGTGAATGGAAAAACAATCAGTATAAATCGATAAAAAAAAACCCCACCAAACTGAACAGCGCTCTGACGAAACAAATGGCTGTGAGCACAGGTCAGGGAATCCCCCAACTATGACGTTTATTGATGGCTTTCTACCTCATCAACTTGGAGAGTGAGAATATTGGAAGTTAGGTAACCCCAGATGGTCGCATTTCGGTGACGTCGGCGGTGAGCCACCTGGTCGCAGACATGCGACAGCGGCGGCGTAAGGGTTAACCACATTCCTTCATAATCTTGGTAATTTGCAATCCAGTGATATCATCCGTGATGTTAATTTGCTTCTATATTACACAATTGGCCCACATAGTTTCAACAAATGTTTTGTAATACATCACCATTCTAGAATCTTTCACTGCTCCTGAATTTGGGGCTTCCTTCAATTTTTCCTGTTTTCTTAGCTCAGTCAGAAGTACAAATGGTAAACTCTATATAATAACCTGTACTAAACCAATCTACAATTCATCCTGAAAACTGTCAACTTTAGAAGGAGGAACAGGATGAAAAAAAAATAGACATAAGGAAAATAACAAAACCAAGAAAAAAAAAGTGTCAGTCGAAACAGCATTCATATACATTCTTGTACACAGGCATACCTGAGCTCTGGAAAGATCTAGGCCCAGACTGAAAATGATATCCTCCAATTCCCGCTCCAGTATGTAGCCACAATGATTCTGGTCGAAATAGACGCAGGCCAGCAAGAGGGCAGGGTCCACTGTTTCCAGTTTGGTTTTATCCCTTTTGCCATCCTTCTTGTCTGCAAAATCATTCACTAGATCCAACTCTCCACTATTATGCATGCTCACCCATTAAATTTGTTTATGAACAAATAAATACCCATGTAAACAACTATAATGTTTTAACACATCAATCCTTTCTCTAAACATTCATAATGTTCATGAACACCTACCCTAATTCTACACATTCTTGATGTCCACACATATCAAACTCTAAACACCTATTATGCTCACGATTTTCTTCCCTATCACTAAACATTCGCAGTGCTAACACACACCTAGTCAACAACTAAACAATCACACTGGTTCATTCTTATCTTTCCTTTAAACATTCATGATCTTTGACCTTCTTACATACCATTGGTATCTTTCAAAATTAATAATGTTCACACACACATTCCTCTGAACATTCACACTGCTCAAACACACATCTACCCTACCTTTTAATATAAACATTGATCATATATACTTCCCTAACCTTCACATTCACAACACTCTCTCACACACACAATTATACCTCTAAACTTTCATAAAGCTCACACATATACTTGCCCTACCTCTAAACATTTACCTTACATGTAAACATTCACAATGCTCACACACTCCTACCCAACTTCTAAACGTTCACAGTGCCGCACACAACTACTCCGACTCTGAAAGTTGTAATGCTCACAAACATATCTTGTACCTCTATGCATTTGCAGTACTCATTCCTAATTTCCCTGACACATTATCCCTTTTCTTATCATTCATAATGCTAATGCCCACTACCCAGCGTTTAAACATTCATAACGCTCACACACTCCATTCTGCCTCTAAGCATACGCAATGTTAACACAAACATCTATCCTACCTCTAGTAGGCATGGGATTTCACTCACCTAGAAAAATTAAGCAACTCCAAACAGTGAAATGACTGAAATATCTTTCTTACCTTTAACCCACATGGGATTCCACTCACTAAAAAAAAAAGGAACAGAAACTTCAAAGAATGAAATTACTGAAAACCAAAAATGATGAAAGAAGCCAGGGTCAAATGACCAGCCAGGCCTCTTAAGGGGTACAGGGGCAAGGCCCTGCTGGGGAGAAGGTAGGGGGGTAGAAACTTGCCCCCTGAAAGTGATGATTCAACATTTGAAAGGCAAAAAACAGCCTCAATTGAAATTTGAGATTTTCAATTGAAAATCAATTTCATTCATCAAATATCTTTGTTTCATGAAAAGCCTTCACAAGAGCATGGAACTTTTCACTGTGCATGACAATACATTCAAAATACACAAGTCCCATAAACAAGTTCTCTCCCTTTTGAGTATACAAATGGTGTGAGAGAGAGAGATTTACCTTCCAGTATTGTATTTCCTAGCAAAAAGTCAGTCTTAGTTTCAGATGTTTTGATTAGTTATCTATTTATTTACTTTTCTTCATTCACTTATCCTTTCTTTTCCATTGTTGTTATTGTCACCGGTGTCAGGTTCAGAATTTTACATTGCCCATGAATGTAAAAAACATACACATATAAATAGAGAATTTTTCAGGAGTCTACATTTGTAACTTTCCTTGCTCACGCTGGTTTAAAGTCACCATTAAGGAAATTCAGTTAAATGTCATTCTAATGGACCAAGGGGACCACTTCCTCTTTCTCCTCATCCTCCTCCCCCAAGCCTCTTTCCACCCTCTCTCTCCCTCTTTCTCTCACATTCTACTCTCTCTCCTTCATAATTAGACAATAGCCTTGTTGGTTCCACTCTTACTGTTGTCTTTTCTTTAAAACAGATATATTTTGTAAAACATGGAAAAACAATGAACAACAAAAGAACAGAAACTTCTAAAATAATGCACACTAAATGCTAATAATTTTAAACAGTGCTCACTTAAAAATCTAAACCTAATAATTTTACTGATGATTAAATCTCCATAACTTTTTTTTATTACCACATCAAGCAGAAATCCTAAATACCTGGTACATTGCAGAAAAATTATTTTGTCTGTGTCTGCAATTTCATACTTCTTTTAATGTTTTATTTCACAATTCATTACTTGCTCATGTAAAACACAGAGCTGACTGGAAAAAAAAAAGGTTGCGACAGGACAGGAAGCCTAAAAGGCTGATACCCCTGACCATGCAATTAATCCATATTCTTCATCATGATTCTGGTATCATTTTTATTTATCAGCTGGCCTTGGCACTTTTAGTAAGATCAGGATATTGAAAATCATCTGTCCTTTTAAAGTAACATCAAATAAATATAGGGCTCATCCACAAGGTTTGAACTGCTTTGCTTGTGCCGTGATCTCAAGCTGAGGCATTTGAACAGTGTTCCGATTCATGACTGTAACAAAACCTTGACAGTTGTACTGAATTCCAAATGCATGCATTACAGAGTACCCATTACGATCCCTGTCCAGTTTGGACGGACATAGGTTCAAGCTCAAGAATTGTCTATCCTCATGATATTGTGCCTAAGCTCATGGTTTCTATTACCAGTTTGTAGGCCCGGATCATGAACGATACAAAGAGATGTAATTTTCACGACTCTTCGGGAGAAGGTCTAATCTCAGAAGCAAACACGAAAGTAGTCTCAGTGCAGCATACTCCACAGCTTCAATTTCAACAGAAATGCTTTTCTGACTTTTTCTTTCAAGCGGTAGTGGCAATGGCCGAACAGCGACAAAAATTGACTTATGGAAAGCAGAAATCCACTAAATGGCGAAAAAAATCCCATGCCTAATCTAAACATCAATGCTCACACAAATACCTATACCACCTCCAAGGATGTATAATGCTCACAGACACATAAACACACGTACGCACCAATCCTACTTCTGAACATTCATAATCCTCACACACATATCCTTATCCTGCTCAAAACACTCATCATACTCAAACACCTACACAATGGCCTCCCACTCACCCCATTTGTAAAATACCAGGCTGTCTGTAAAATCCTGATATTATAAGTCTTCCACCAGTTTGAAGATAATAATTTCAAATTTAGAATTTGCGCAGGAACAACGCATCTTTCTGACTTGCAGTCCCATCATTTATTTCTGCAAATTTATACCGTTTCAAAAATCACTTCCCAAATAACATCATTTTAATACTATCTTTGCTGTTGCATCTAACTCCATTATGCATGTCCGTTTTATTTCAAAACAAAGAATGATTCCACTTACCTTTCTCATCATCATCTTTCACACTGTCTGCCTGCAGTCATACAATAAAAAAATATTTTGTTTCAATGGTATCATGATCCATCATGACTCAAAAACAGAACATCTGAACAATGCACAAAATCATAGTTGAGATTTTGCATAATTATGGTTCTAAATAAATGCTGAATCACCTTGATTTTAGTTTTAATTAAAAAACTGTACTTATTATATATATATATATATATATATGACGGTGTGTGTGTGTGTGTGTGTGCGCGCATGAGCGCGCGTGCGTGCCTGCATGCATGCGTCTGTGCGTGTGCACATGTAGAAGTCTGTGCATGATTGTGAACATGTTTCAATACAAGTTTTTAAAATGAATTTCACTGCTCAAAGTAGTTCAACAATATACGGACCTGTCCAAACGAAATGGGGAGTTTGTATTATACTCCCTGTTTGGCTGGTATACTTACCATGTCAGACCATAGCATTCAACGGCAGTTAGCTCTGAAAGGCCGAATTTTTTGTGGCTAATGCAGTAAAAAGACTATCACATGACGTCCACCCTACTTCTGCCAGGGAAAGAAAACCGGTGCCAACTTCCTGTACCTCATTCAGCGAGGCATATGTGCAAGGTAACCCGGAGAACCATTGCACTAGAGGGGAAGGTAGGGCGGGCATTAGAGTCTGACATGGTAAGTATACTAGCCAAACAGGGAGTATAATACAAACTCCCCATTTTGGCGTCATATACTATACCATGTCAGACCGTAGCAGAATTTAAAGGAACTGGAGGAGGGCTGAGTGCCCTAATGGTTCTTGGGGTTAGGGGGCAGAATAGATATGGCTGCGTTAGCCGCAACAAAAGAAATCCCTTTAGAACCATCAGCCCTGGTCATGCGGATATCCCTTAAATAAAAGTTTATGAAGGGATTTTCCGAATGCCATAGGCTGCCTCCAGGAGGCGGCGCAAGGGGACAGAGTGCTGGAACGCTGCGAAAGTGGCCAGCGCTCTGACCTCATAGGCCCGGGGAGATAAGACGGGGAGATCCTTATACGCCTGGGTGTAACCAGATCTGACCGTCCTGGAAAGCCACCTAGAGATAGTGCCAGCAGAGATGTCCTTATGATGATTGGGGTTGATGGATATGAGGAGATGCCTCTGGGAGGCGCGCCAGGGGCGCGAGCGTTCCCAGTAGTATCTCAGACACCTAGAAGGGCACAGGTCCATATCTCCCCCGCTTTCCCCTTTTCCCAAGATATCCGTGAGTGAGCGGATGACGAGGGAGGGAGAGGCTGTGCCCGGTTCTTGATTCTTAGCTAAGAATTCTGGGAGAAACTTGAGAGAGACAGAACCGTCCCTGTGGAAGGCAATGTCTCTGGGGTCCCTGCTGAGGGCATGAATTTCGCTGCGCCTCCTGGCCGAGAAGAAATGTGGTCTTGAGAGAAAGAAGGTCAAAGGGAATGGAGGCGATGAGCTTGAAAGGGGGTTTTCTGAGAGCATCAAGGACAATGAAGAGGTCCCAAAGGGGGATCCGCCTGGGGGACTGAGACTCACGTAGAGCCACCCCCCTAGAAATCTCTGAGAAGGAAGTCATTCTCAAAAGAGGGTCCGCCGAATTGGCGAATAGTGGTACAGATAGCTGACCTGTAGCCCCGAACGGAGCTAGCAGAGAGCTTTAAGGAAGAGGATAAGTGGGATAGGAAGTTGCCTAACTGGATATTGGAAGGGCGGTCATGGGGAACAGAGTTGTCTGAGCACCAGGAGACCCATCGCACCCAGCAGTAATTGTAGAGAGACTCAGTGTTGGCTCTGCAAGAGGCTGTAGCTAAAGTCCCGTAGGTCTTGCAAGGCCCCTGCCCCAGCGAGTAAGTCTAGGACGGACTCAGATCTGTCCGATTGGGAGGGAGGGGCAGTGTTCGCAATTGGGCTGGCACAGAAGCCAGGCGTGCAGGCGGAGCATCTGGAGGTTGGAGTGGGGGCGACCCAAGCTAGGCTGTCTGAGCATGTCCAAACGTGTGCTCAGCTGGAGAGGGGGAACATGGGAGAGAGACTTGAGTTCTGGGAACCAGGACTGGGTCGGCCACCATGGGGCGATTAGGATGAGCCTGGGTCTTTCCAGTCTCGCCTTCCTGATCACCTTGTGGAGGATCGGGAATGGAGGGAAGGCGTATGCTATGAGGCCCGACCAGGGAAGGGAGAGAGCGTCGACTGCATACGTTTGGGGATCGGGGACGGGAGAGACATATACTGGAAGACGGTGGTTGAACCGGGTGGCAAAGAGGTCGACCATGGGCCTGAACCAATGTTCCCACACCGAGAGGAGGGTTAGCCTGCTGAGGGTCCATTCCGTGTGGAGGAGGGACTTGGACCGACTGAGGGAGTCTGCTGGATGTTGTGGGTCCCCGCTATGTGCCTCGCGCGGAGAGTGACTCCCCGCGTGTGGCACCAGCAGAGGAGAGCCTCTGTTCGGAGGGAGAGGCTGAGGGAGTGAGCCCCCCCCCCCCGTTGACATAACAACATAACAAGCCACCGAAGTGTTGTCCGTGAATAGGAGAATAAGTCGGTGAGAGACCTGGGGTTGGAAGCGGAGGAGGGCAAGCCTGACTGCTTCCAATTCCAGGACGATGATGTGAAGATGAGCCGTCTCGGAGTCCCACACTCCCGAGGCATGAAGGTTCTCCAAGTGGGCGCCCCAGCCAGAGTTGGAGGCGTCTGTGTAGAGTTCCAGGGGTTGGGTTGGGAGGGAGATGGGAACCCCGGGGGTCAGGGTGGCGGGGTTGAGCAACTGTCCGTGGCCCATTGGAACCAAGGGCCCAGGGGAATGGCCTGATCCCAGCGGTCGGAGGTCTGAGACCATCGACGACGGAACTCCCTTTGGAGTTGGTGCTTGGGGACCCGGCCTAGGGGAATGAGGGACGAGAGGGACTCCATCATCCCTAGGAGGGAGGTAAGGGTTCTGGCAGGGGTGTGGGTGGATCGGCGGAGGCAGGAGATGAGGTCCAAAATGCGGGTGGACCTCTCTGGGGTCGGGGAGACCATCATGGAGAGTGTGTCGAATCTCATGCCCAGAAAGGAGAACTGTTGACTGGGGTTGAGTTCACAGTTGTTGGGGTTGGTGACAAACCCTAGCTTGGAACAAACACGCAGAAGTTGGTTGGTGTGGGATTGACACTGGGCCCGGGAGGAAGCCAGGACGAGCCAGTCGTCGATGTACACCAGGAGGCGAATGTCCTCCTGTCTTGCCAGGGAGGCCATCTCCCTGACGACCTTCGTGAAAAGGAAGGGTGCCGGGGAGAGGCCGAAGGGGAGCGCCTTGAACTGGAACACCCGATCCTGCCAGACGAACTGTAGGTATCGTATGTGAGATGGGTGTATGAGAATCTGAAAGCAAGCATCCTTCAGATCTATTGTGGTTGCCCAATCATGGTGGTGGATGGAGTCTCTGATGTGAGTCAGAGTGTCCATCTTGAACTTGGTGACCCTGATGAGTTCACTGACTTCCTGGCGAAGAGCCTCCGCTTGGGCAGGGGAGGGATGGCTGGGAGAGGGAGGGAAAGAACGCATCAGAGGAGGGCATTCGTGGGCCAAGGGTAGATGGAACCCCTCCTCTAGGACCGCTACTATCCATGGGTTGCAAACAAATGCATTATTCCCACTTGGCTTAGAACAATGCGTTATTATCAGAATCCCCTCAAAAAACAAAAAGTTGAGAAAGCATAGAGCTAACTGCACTTAAATCCCTAGACAGGCCAGACTGAGTGACTGCACTTAATGAGTTCACAATATTGCTCCACATTAGAACTAGATTAGTTTTCACACTTTCCCTCCACTAAGCTGGGAGGTGGAAGGGTGTCCTAGTATTAGTTTTCACACTTTCACTCCACTAAGCTGGGAGGTGGAAGGGCGTCCTAGTATCGAGACAGGTACGTTTATATCTAATCATTTGCACCACTGTACAAGCTAAAACTACTTTTACTTGTAAAATTTGTTTTTCTCATACTCACTTGTCCAAACAAATACCTGAATATCGAAAAGGATGGTGGGAACATGCTCAACTGAGAAGAGAGAGACTTGTTCTTTTTCCAAATTATTCACATGAGAATGTCTCTGTACAGTTCCCCAACCAACAACTCGGCGCAAGAAGCTCAAGAGGCCTTTTGGTCTCCTTCAATCATCTAGAGGTGAAATGCAAAGTCCCCGCTCTCCTTCAAAGGCTCAAATAGGCAATAAGCAAGCAAAAATGAAGAAAAAACAGCAGGATCAGAAAAAGAAGAAGACACATAAAGTGAGTACTGATGGCACCAACTAATAAAAACTCAACCACCCAAAACACAAGAAAAACCTTTTGTAAATGAATCAAACAATATCAAAAGCAACTTGAACAAAGTACCAAAACATAAATACAGATAAAAGAAGCAAATACTGACAGGGTAGGCGGCAGTGACTAAAATCAGTGTGGATGTATTGACGCCTAGGTAACCACTATCCCCCCCACAACAGAAACTGCGGCACTTTTGAATGACCAAGGAGCATGAATAGAAATGGAGACTTCAAAAGAAGAAAAAAAAAGGACTTCACAAACCTCTTCAAGGAAGGAGGAGAAGGGTCAAAACACGAAGTGTGGAGAGTGTCCTGATTCACTAAGCATTGTTAATAGTGGTTTTAGCATGAGAAAACCCTAAATTTGACACAAGAACATCATCATAATAATAATAATAATAATGAACATTTTTATGTGCACACTTGTCTGTTGAACAAAGCATGCTGCCCATTACAAATTCCATAAACATAAACAATTAAAGCAATAATGGACAACTAAAAAAAAAAAAAAAAAAATATCATCATCTTCATCATCATCATCATCATCATCATCAAACTACTACTCTTCCTCATCACTCTCACTCTCACCAAACACACCTTCATTCAGATGGTAATGGATGTCTAATCCTCTCAGCCAGGATTCATTGCCATTTGCCTCAGAGACCCCTTCTTGGATTGGCTCCCCTCTGGCAGCAATCCAAACATAAGGAACAACAGGAGGCGCATGTGCTCAAGGGACCCGCCATGTTATCATTCCCCAGCCACTCCTCATCCATTACAAGGTGATTAGGGCTCAAGAGCGTGGAACAAGTTGGGGGAGCAGGGAAAAGCTGGCCTGTCCACTGGCCTCAGTATTATGACCGAGTAGGTTTGACTGGGAGAGGCAACCGACTCAGGCCCAAACTGGCGGACCTTCATTGAAATCAATGCAAAGATAGAACTTGAAAACCAAACACCATGTTGCATCTGCCCATCACTGCATGACTAAAACAGAGAACATCCAACACAGGAGATGCAATTCTGATCCGTATCGTCAAAAGAGAACCACTTGCACAAAGAAGACCAAACATGAGAGGCCACTGAAGCAGCAGGTTTCGAAGCTGGCTAGGAAAAAGCCAAGCCAAACCACAAAGTGGTTGACTGTTGCAACATGGCAACAATAGACTGTAATTTTCAGGAATTATTGGCTGGAATTCCCTCCTCAGAAGCCAAAGTAAGAAGCTTCCCCCACAGCAGGAAAGAAAACTTAAACAGCCATTTATGGTAATCCATTTTGACCCATAATGAAGTTTCACAAAAATTTTCAGATGAAAGAGGCATGCTCCTCCACCAAGGAAATGGAGAAAAATAAGTTAATTCTACTATGGAGCAATTTTGTAAACTCATTAAGGACGATCACTTTGGCTGGCCTGTCCAGGGATTGTAGTGAAGTTAGCTTCACAGTCTCCCAGTTTCGTACTTTGGGGGGATATCCTGATAAGAGGATATCCTGATAAGATAATGCTGTTCCACACCAAGCAGAGTTTGTTTTGACAGGTTAGTACGACAAAAAGCAGCGTGCCAACGAACACTCACATCTTTGTCTTCTTCCTCCTCCATTTCGTGATCACCATCCCCATCATCATCATCCTGCAACAAGTATTTTTTTAATATTATGTATGGCTTTCCTTTTTCCTTTCTTACTTTCTTTTTAACATTTAGTCATCTAAATCAAAGACTGCAAGCAAGCGTAAAACTATTACACATTCATCAAGTTTATTCTCTTCATTTTTAGCCTTGATTGTATTTTTATTCTCCTGACTTATAAACTTCCCTCAATACATCTATAATAAAACTGAAACTGTTGAAGAACATTTGTTTGATGATTCAAACACACAGAAAAGAAACACAGTAAACTGTATTGTTCAAACTGCCTTCACTTCTGTATTAGATGACACTGAACAAGCAATCACAGTAGACTTTGCAAGATAAATCAGAAGAAACCTGTAGGCACCATTTCATGTTTTTCACGACTGAGCTTTACTTTTGTCCTTTTAATTATCTCTGGGTGGGATATTTAGTATCCTTTGTTGCTAGAGTATTCTTGGGGGAAGTTTTAAGTTCTAGAAACACTGGAAAGACTCTGTGAGTGCCAGTGTGTGTTTGCGTGTGTGTGTGTGTGTGTGTGTGTGTGTGTGTGTGTGTGTGTGTGAGTGTGTGTGTGTGTGTACATGTCTTGTACATGTGTGTGTGTATTGTGTGTGTGTGTGTGTGTATACCTTTTTTGTATCATCACTTTTCTTCTTCTTGGCTGGTGGTTCCTGCAAACAGATCTAATGGATGTCAATTTGTTCTCTTGTGCGCTCACGCGCACGCCACACACACAAGCAAAAAAAAAAGAAAAAGAAACTCTAAAACATTTTTCAAGTTTATCTCTACACTTTCTAACACACATTTTACTTGAGTGCAAGCTTGAGCTAAAAATGTCCCTATACTTAAAACTGCACAACACACACACACAAAAAACTTCATCAATAAAACTTACATACTCATTTGAGACGTAAATTTCAATTAATACAAAACAAAACAAAAAAGAATTCTGTACATGAACTGTCTTATTATAATTTAATTACAAGCATGACTTTCCCTAACAAATTTACTAATACAGAGCAGGCTTCAGACATTTTTTTCTAACAGGACTGTCCCTTGCCACATGGGTAAAAGCAGGAAAAAATGAAAAGCTGGAAGGCTGAGGGTCCAGGGGGCCACCTGAGACCTCTGGCAGGGTCAAGGGGCAGAGCCCCTTGTGGGGGTCATGGGGCACAGCCCCCAAAGCTGAAGGATTTCTTAACCTTTGATAGGTCTGGGCGTCTGGAGAAACTTTCCTTCCTGTTTACCATGTTATCCACAAGACCACCATTAAAACTGACTTTAAGCTACTGACCTGTAAGCAGTGGAGTTCACTTAATTCAAGACACCGAAGGCAGTAATTACTTCTGTCAACTATAATTTGCATTTACCATTTCCAAAACTTGCACTTTGTACTCAAGACATAGTTTGTGGTGACCAGAATTTGTGTTATCGGGAGTTAGATGAACTCACTTGTATGGAAAACTAGACTTTTTTTTCATTTCAACCAAAAACTTGTGTGGTTTTGTTTATTTTAGCAGAAAGTTCAACCTGCAACCCTGTTATCTAAGGGGGAAGGGGTGTAATGGCATATTGGGAGTGGGGTGGGGGGTGGGGTGGAGGTTATCGGTGCAACAGGTATGCGAGGTGACTCGTAGATTTAAACTGTGAAGCTATAAACTGATTCTTGGATTTTAACCTTGAATACCCCACATGTGTAGTTTTTGGTAAGTCCAGACACATTTTAAAAAAATTTAGTAGGAAAATGAAGATTATTAAATTCTGGGCATGAGTTAATTTCTAGTGGAAGCAAAAACAGTCATGTGCAATGTCTAGATTTTTTAAAACTACTTATGAAACAGTTCAAATAAACCTTATATATAAGTGTATTAATAATACACTACAATGACAAGCTTAAGGATATACCAACCTCCTGATTACCATAGATCAGGTGTGAAAAATAAGAGTTGTAAGATCAGTGAGCATGATTGCTTTGCTGAAATAAATCAAGCTGAAATCTGTCATATAAACAGAATATTGTAATAAAATATGGACTGAACAATATTTGTTAATTTTGCCAACTGAATTAACCAACTGGTGCTTTGTCACACAATAAAGAACCAGAAATCACAAACTCCCCATTTAAAGTGGCCTTTCAGTTCGCATTAACTGACAAGATAAAAGCGCAATGAATGTACTTGTATTTGTAATTAGTTAGGATAATACTTTAACACTTTTTCTTTCTTTTTTTTTTTGTGCGAGCTTATAACTACAGACATGTTTACCTATTCGATTTTTGACAAGATACCCAGAAACATTGAAAAATCAGTGAGAGAACACGAGCCTGTGCCGAAGTATGCTCATGAATCAGGTTTTAAGGTATTTGTGTCAGAAAGAACCTATTTCACCTTAATTAATGTAATACAAGGCGGTTACTACCCAGAAGAAGCCTCTGCCATGTGGTGGCATTTGAAAACAAAACTTGCTCTGAACACTGGCATTGATCACAGACACATCTTCATTAGGCTCAACGAACGATATTGTGACTATTGGCTGAAGCAGCATTTACACATTCTCTCAGCCAAGTAACAAAGGAATGATCAGTTAGTTTGGAAATGAAAAACCTTGATGGGACCAAGTAATCAGGACACAGTTTTACCAAAACATTTCTGGAAAACAAAAGAATCGCCCCAGACATTTCATGATTTCACGATCTCCGAACAAACAGCGAGGTCAAATTCTGGTTTCCGGCATTTCCGGACGTGTGGTTTCATCCATGCTTTCACCTGCAGTGTCACTTTAACAAAGTGTCACCAAGCAATCTTCTCTCCATACCTCAGACTTCTTGTCCTTATCTTTGTCCTTGGAATCTTTCTCTTTACTGTCCTTTTTCTTTTTCTCTTCTTCCGCCTTAGGAGGTGCTGCTGCAAGTGCTTTGTAGATAGTGAAGCCAAAGTCCCGCATCAGCATCTCATTGAACAACTCAGCAAACAAGGAAACCTGCACAAAAGATTCAAATCACATGACCTTCCAGCCCAATATTGGTTGATTGCCATTACAGTTAACAGCTGTTTGGCATCATATACTATACCATGTCAGACCATAGCATTCAACGGCAGTTAGTTAGCTCTGAAAGGCCGAATTTTTTGTGGCTAATGCAGTGATAAGACAGTCACGTGATGCCCACCCTACTTCCGCCATAGGAAGAAAGCCAGTATCCTCTTCCTGTTCCTCATTCATCTTCAGCCTCCGTCCTGCTCTGTCTCGCCTATACTTCTGCTTTGTGTAAAGGTTGCTTGTGTGTTTGCCTTCTTTACTTGTTCTGTTGTGGCTTGCACTTTATTCAGGATATCTCACTGGGCGTTAGTTTATTTTACTCTCGCGCTCCATTGCTTGTCACTTACGGCAATCGTATTCTCGCCGGTCACTCGATCCGCCATCTTTATTAACTCCATGCCCGCCTACCTTTCCGCCATCTTGCCTCACCGCGTGGTCGTCCACGTTCGGTCATACCTGGTTTGTGGTACGGAGGTTTCCCCTTGCACATTCATTAGTACCTTTATTTTTCATTATTACAAGGTCGATCGAGTTTCTTTACAATCTCTTGATCTACCAACTTTATTTATTATTACAAGGTCGATCGAGTTTTCTTTACGACCTCTCGATCTACCAACTTGTCTCCACTTTGTGGTCGTGTCTCCGTATTAGTACCTTTAATTTTCATTATTACTAGGTCGATCGAGTTTTCTTTACGATCTCTCGATCTACCAACTTTATTTATCATTATTACAAGGTCGATCGAGCTTTCTTTACAATCTCTCGATCTACTAACTTGTCTCCACTTTGTGGTCGTGTGCTCTGTGTTTGCTCTGCCACCATAGCCCAACATGGTGAAGGGCACCGACGGGTTGAGCAACATCGCTTTCCAGAAGTCGCTCTTTGCCCCGGAGGACCCGTGTGCCGATTCCTCAGAGCAAACCGTTCTTTCTACAGAAGAACGTACGGCCGGTGTAGAGGGGGGTTCCGCGGAGGGAATGCGCGACCATCATTTTGATACCTCCTCTAACCAACCAGCGGATCTACAATCACTGCGTCCGAAGGGCAAAAGGCAAGCTGCCACCATTTCGAAATGCCTTTCCTTCAATTTTTCCCTAAGTCCAAAGGCAAGGCTCCCCTAAAAGGGAAAGCCCGCTTTCAGAATTTGTACCCGAATTCGCCTTCTCAACCCACTTCGGCTGGCTTGCCTTCTTCCCTTCCAAAGCACGGTGAGACACACAACTCTCCCTATCATGCTGCGTCACGCCACCTTCGGTCCCCAGGGAATTTTGCCGAGGTGCGGACCAGCACAGGTGATGGGATGTCTACGGAATCACCACCCGTCACTCGCCTTTATGAGACTGGTGCCATTAGCTCCCCCCCCCCCCCCCTAATAGCACGCAGGCTCATGACGCTCTCCCCCATTGTGCACAAGTGCAGCCGCCACTGGTGCACGAGGAGCGTCTTTACTCCGGTGGCGGACTTATGCCCAGTCCCTGGGATCAAACTGGCCATAACTCCGGGTCGCAGCCGCAGGTACCGCCACGCCCGGACCTGTGCCACTCAGACCCCGGCAATCGACTCACCCCGGTCGATCATCGACATCTGTGTTTGTTTTTGTTTTTTTTCCCCTAGGGGTACAGGACGTTGGGGAGTGGGCTTATTCCGCTCCCTACTTGGGCAACATCCATGGTCCCGTTCCTCCGGGGGGAAGATCGACCCATGGGACCATGGGTAACCTGCCCGATCTGGACCAAGTGGTGACCATGTTACTGCAGCCACTCCAGCGGCTCGGTTGGCATGCCCTCCACTGCTCCCCGCAACACACAGGGGGCCCCTACGGATCCCACCAGGGAGGTGTATATGGCAGTGCACTCTCCGGGGGGTGGGGGGGTGCGACAGGCCACACTCTCTCATAACCGCCCCCCCCCCCCCCCCCCCCCCCGGTGTCTCAGGTTACCCTGGCCCCCACGGAAATTCTGCCCCAGGGCCGCCACAGCCCAATTTCCTCCATGGGGACCTGTGGCTCTATGCCCCTCAGAGGGACCAGTGGCTTTGAACAGACCACAGATCTGCCAACCCCCTAAGACACCAATGAGTAAGAATTGAAGCTCAGTGAGGCAGAAATGTGTAATTTCTGAGAACTAAGAGTAATCAAGCGCAACACTTACCTTTTTTCAAACAAACACGATGCGATGAAATTGTTTGCACAATTTTTGTGAACTTTACTTTTCTTCAAAAACAAGCTTTTCTTTTAAGTGTCACAAGAAATCTTTACAAATTATGAAAATGTAGAATACACTGGAAACACACACAAATCCCCTACACCATCATGGCATGGCACACCAAGGCTTGATAGTGCGCCAGAAACAACCTCAAAAATGTTCTTCCCTGTTACTGACTCTGTGCATGTGGGGTTGGCTATCAGCTCAGTGGCGATTGTGTCATTTTTTTAATGTATCACACCACCCCAGGAAAGAATTTGTCCCCCCCCCCCCCACCCCACCCCCCCCACCCCACCCCCCCCCCCCGCTTTCCTGACTTCCATCAGTCCCCAACGCGAACGGTCCTTTCTGCAGTCGAGATGCAGCAGCAGTTTGGGCTTTCATGGCAAGGGTCCTCACAATGTGTGTTGTCTTTGTTCGACCGCTCTTGAACAGTTTGGCGATCTCCGAATCTGAGAATGCTTCTTTAAAAAGCTGGGATGCATGGTCGGCTGCGCCAAGAGCGATGTTGTGCTCGACAAAAAATCCGGCCACCAATGCTTCAGCCCGAATTACCCTTTTCCTCATTTCATCCTCTTCTGAGGTGTCTACAGTCTGAAAAAACTGTGTGATGCTGGAAGAATTCGGCGCGTTAGAGGAATCGATGTGCTTGCATGACTGAAGGTGACGCTTCACATCCACCATGGGAAATTGTGAAGTCCGACACGCAAGTGGTACACCGTGCACAATTTACACCTTTAGCCGAAGGTCGTATGCTGGGGAACTTTTCCAAGTATTCTTTTCAGAACTTTTGACAAAGTTTTTTCTTTTTCGCATCTTGTCCAGAACTTTCTACTCCACGTTTTGACATTTTCGTAGCTAAAACTTCAAAAGGACGCCAACTTCTCTGAATGGTAAAGATGGTGAAACGAACTGTGCATGACCGGAAACACTTCTTGAAGATTACTGGTTATACGCACGGCGCCATGTGTGTCTGTACGTAAGCCGATTTTTTCGTCGTTTTTTTTTTTTTTTCCAAAAAACTTTCAATGCGTAATTTTTTGGCTAAATGTGCAAGGGCGTAAGAATTATCACTTGGGCGTAATAAATTACGCAAAATGCGTAATGGCTGGCAGGTCTGAGACCAACAAAACCAGCTCCATGGTCGCATGTGGCATCCAGCCTCCTCGCGCTGGTTCAACCTCGGTCTTCCTCCCTCTCAGGCGCTGTCTGATCGGCAGGACGGACTTGCCCCGACCGCCCGCCGATCATGGAGCCACCAGGGACCCGCCCTCACGTCCTCCCACTACCAAGCTAGGGCGGGACCCTCACGCACCCCTGCTGTTGCCTCCTCGAGCAGGTTCGTCGCAACCTCTTCAGGAACCCGACGCTCCCGATTCTGAGGATGAGGTAGAGGACTCCTTCTCCTCATCATGCGACTTGTCCACTATTGAGCAGTGGCGCCCGGATCTTGTCGGAAGGGAGGCCCCACCCTCGGACAAGTTCTTTTCGGTGTCCAAACACGCTGCACCACACCAGCCAAGCAGGCTCGCCCCCGACTTGTCGCCCCTCAGACTCTTACGTCCATTTGGGAGTGTCCGGCAACCCTATCCAGGGGTGCGCAGGTTGTCCCTCCTCCAGGGAATAAATCACTCTCGGTCCCGAATCGGCCCCTGAAGGAACGTTCCTCAGGGACCCCAGTAAGCCCACATCTCCTCCCCGTTCTCCTAGGACATCCATTTCCCCGGCCGACTGCTCCCTCATCTGGCCCCTCCCAGTTCCACCACAATCTCTATCAAGAACCTGGTGGAGTGGGACCGCACAGCCAGATCGGGGATACAACACACCACTGCTGGACATGTCTTTCGACATGCTCTTGCAGCGGGTGGAGGAGATCTGGCCGGAGGAGGACGACTCAGTCTCCGTGTCCTCAGACGTTCAGGTTTCTGAGACACACTCTGAGACTGAATCTCGCTTGTTCAGCGACCCCTTGATGTGACTCCTAGTCAACAGATCTCGCATCACTTTTCGGCTGCGGTGGACAGCGCAGCCAGGAGCCACTACAATTGCTTACTGGCCTGCAGAGATGCCATACTGTCACAGGCTAATCTTGCCCTGGCGCTTAAGGCGGCCTTGCGGTGCATTCCGGGTCAGAAGCAGTCACTCTTCGGTGACTATTCGGCTGCCTTCATCGCCCACTCAGTTTAAGAGCGTAAGCAGGCAGCCTCATATGCGGCCAGGCCCCCCCCCTCGCCAACCTCGCCCTCCCAGACCCCCCTTTCGTTCCTCCACTCCCCATACCAGACCCCAACCCTATCCCAAGCAGGACCCATCCTGCACCGCACAGCCCACCAAGCGCTCAAAAATCCCCTCTTGGCCGAAGACGAAACTTCCCCAGCAGAATTTTCATTTCGGCCAGCAGGGACGGTCCCTGAGGTGACCTCAGTCCGCTACCTCTCCATCCTTCCCACACGCCTCCCTTCCAGCCAGCCGAAATAGCTCAGTTGGGAAAGCTTTAGACTGAAGATCTGAAGGTCCCTGGTTCAGTCCCGGGTTTTGGCACGGACAATCCGGTGGTTGGCACACTTTTAAGAGAGCCTCAACAAGTTCCTCAGGGCCACCAAGTTCAAGATGGACATTCCGACTCACATCAGAGACTCCATCCACCACCAGGATTGGGCAACCTAGATAGATCTGAGGACGCTTACTTTCAGATTCTCATACACCCATCCCACAGACGATACCTACAGTTCGTCTGGCAGGATCGGGTGTTCCAGTTCAAGGCGCTCCCCTTCGGCCTCTCCCTGGCACCCTTCCTCTTCACGAAGGTGGTCAAGGAGATGGCCTCCCTGGCCAGACACAAGGACATTCGCCTCCCGGTGTACCTGGACGACTGGCTCATCCTGGTTCCCTCCCAGGCCCGGTGTCAATCCCACACCAACCATCTTCTGTGCCTTTGTTCCAAGCTAGGGTTTGTCACCAACCCCAACAAGTGCAAACTCAGCCCCAGTCAGCAGTTCTCCCTTCTGGGCATGAGATTTGACACACTCTCCATGATGTCTCCCCGACCCAGAGAGGTCCACCCACATTGTGGACCTCATCTCCCGCCTCCGCCTATCCACCCACACCCCGGCCAGAACCCTTACCTCCCTCCTGGGGATGATGGAGTCCCTTTCGTCCCTCATTCCCCTAGGCAGGGTCCCCAAGCACCAACTCCAAAAGGAGTTCCGTCGTCGATGGTCTCAGACCTCCAACCGCTGGGATCAGTCCATTCCCCTGGGTCCTGGGTTCCAATGGGCTACGGAAGAGTGGCTTGACCCCGCCACTCTCCCCCGATTTCCCATCTCCCTCCCAACCCAACACATGGAACTCTACACAGACGCCTCCAACTTGGGCTGAGGCGCCCACTTGGAGAACCTTCATGCCTCGGGAGTGTGGGACGCACAGACTGCCCGTCTCCACATCAACGTCCTGGAATTGGAAGCGGTCAGGCTTGCCCTCCGCCGCTTCCAACCCCAGGTCTCTGACTGACTTGTTCTCCTGCTCAGGGACAACACTTCGGTGGCTTGTTATGTCAATGGGGGGGCTCGCTCCCTCAGCCTCTCTCTCCGACCAGAGGCCCTCCTCCGCTGGTGCCAAGCGCGGTGAATCACCCTCCGCGTGAGACACATAGCGAGGACCCGCAATATCCTGGCAGACTCCCTCGGGGCTATAGGTCAGCCATCTGTACCACTATTCGCCAGCTCGGCGGACCCTCTTTTGAGAATGACTTCCTTCTCGGAGAGATTTCTAGGGGGGTGGCTCTACGTGAGTCTCAGTCCCTAGGCGCATCCCTCCTTGGGACCTCTTTCGAGCCTATCGTCACCCTTCCCTTTGACCTTCTTTCTCTCAAGACCCCATTCTCCTCGCCCTCCCTCGGCCAGGAGGCACAGCGAAATTCATGCCTTCAGCGGGGACCCCAGAGACATTGCCTTCCATAGGGACGGTTCTATCTCTCTCAAGTTTCTCCCAGAATTCTTAGCTAAGAATCAGGAACCAGGCACAGCCTCTCCCTCCCTCGTCATCCGCTCACTTGCGGATATCTTGGGAAAAGGGAAAGCAGGGGGGACATGGACCTGTGCCTTCTAGGGGTCTGAGATACTACTGGGAACGCTCGCGCCCCAGGCGCTCCTCCCAGAGATGTCTCTTCATTTCCATCAACCCCAATCATCATAAGGACATCTCTGCTGGCACCAACTCTAGGTGGCTTTCCAAGACGGTCAGATCTGCCTACGCCCAAGCGTATAAGATCTCCCTGTCTTATCTCCCCAGGCCCATGAGGTCAGAGCACTGGCCACTTCCACAGCGTTCCAGCGCTCTGTCCCCTTGCGCCACCTCCTGGAGGCAGCCTACTGGCGTTCGGAAAATCCCTTCATAAACTTTTATTTAAGGGATATCCGAATGACCAGGGCTGATGGTTCTAAGGGATTCTTTTGTGGAGGCTAATGCAGCTATATCTGTTCCGCCCTCTAACCCCAAGAACCATCAGGGCACTCGGCCCTCCTCCGATTCCTTTAAATTCTGCTATGGTCTGACATGGTATAGTATATGACGCCAAAATGGGGAGTTTGTATTATACTCCCTGTTTGGCTAGTATACTTACCATGTCAGACTCTAATGCCCGCCCTACCTTCCCCTCTAGCACTATGGTTCTCCGGGTTACCTTGCGCACATGCTTTGATGAATGAGGAACAGGAAGCGGATACCGGCTTTCTTCCTATGGCGGAAGTAGGGTGGGCATCACGTGCCTGTCTTATCACTGCATTAGCCACAAAAAATTCGGCCTTTCAGAGCTAACTAACTGCTGTTGAATGCTATGGTCTGACATGGTAAGTACTAGCCAAACAGGGAATATAATACAAACTCCCCATTTATGTCCCATTCCATCTGAAGAAGGCAATTCTGCACTTTATTCCCATGCAGCTTATTTTGGGAACTTCTGATCATCAAGACACATCCTTCAGAGAAGATGACTTTTGCAAAAGTGACTGCCATTGAAAGGCATTTTGATTAGACTCAAGTTTTTTTGTTTTTTTTTAATTATCTGTTCTCTCATACCACATGATACAGTGACAGATGACTCCCTTTACAACAAAAGCAGGCAATTTAGTGCCCCAAATGTCTAAGTTGCTTCAAATTTTAAGAGCATAGCTGCCAACCTGTTGGAACAGAAATTCCTGTGAGAAGACGGGGGTCCGGGGGCTGCCGTAGGCGCCCGGTGGGGTGCAGGGGTAATGCCCCTGCTGGGGGTCTGGGGGCGTTGCCCCCAGACGCTGACGGGTACATGCACATTTGGAGGTAAAAAAATTAGCTTTTCTGGGGTCGAAAAGGGGATATTTCTTCCATCTCATCATGCTAGAATTAGACATGAACAGTACTGATAGCAAAGCATACAGATTACAAAAATTACAGTCATCACACATTACTCAACATTAGAAAGCACTTCAACTTACCACTTCAGTCCAACAAGTAAACTGTGGTTTGACAGGTTACGCAGAGAAGAAAGGTCTCCAGACTAATGTCCGTTTGTGTTGCTCTTTGCTCCTAGATTATCTAGCTATGATGAAAGATGCTTTGGAAGTCTTGGTTTTTCAGTCTGTATACAATGGATACCACCAACATTGCAATTTTCTTGTTTCATCATCCCTGGATATCTGATTCTCTATAGTCTTGTAACAGCAAACTGAAAGTTTCTATCAAGATGTTGGTAATCATCATCACCATGGTAATAAAGAACACAAAAAATGGGGGGGGGATCACTAAGGAAAAATTTCTTTCCTACAATGTACACCTATAACTGTTCAGAACTACACTTTTTTTTTCACAACCTGTCAGCCTAACAGGAGGAGGATGCTGAAGGGGGGGGGGGAATTGAGTTGTTCTCTGTCCTTGAGGGCATCTGATGTTGCTGACTTCGCTTTTTTCAACAGCTCTATTGGAAACTGCTGCTCATAGCAAACCCCACTCATGTTGGCTTTGACCATGTACCACCATCATGGCATCATCGCCGCATTCCTCTTGTGCTTGGCAGAAGAGGCATGAAGTTCGATGTCTTTTTTTCCACCATGTGAGATGCTGATGTCAGTATGGCATTCTTTATAAAACGCATGATATTCATCTCTCTTGGATGCATCAATGAAGGCGTAGTCGACTTTGTATCGCGGCAAAAACTTGACTTTTGCCCTTTTTTTCGAGTCCATGTAGCACTGCTTTCCTGAAGCCATTTTCGCGCAGATGGAAGTACCGGACGGAAGTACCGGGCGGAAGTCGATTTGTTTTGGTAAACCGATGTGTCTTTTTACCGACACCTTGCGAAAAATTACCGAAACGTGAAGTGATTTTTGATTTTTCGGGAAAAAAAGACAACTTTCGGGATTTCCTGCCAGATTTTCATTTTCGGGAGGGTTGGCAGCTATGTAAGAGGCAGTAGATGATCAAATTCAAACATGGAAAGTTAGTATGAAGTTTACAGATGGATTCCAGATTTTTCGAATGAATGTAAGTGACCACAACGGTCAGTTATAAACTTCAGCAACACAGAAACAAACAGATTCACAACACAGTTCATTAACTACTAAACGTCTATACAAAATGTGTGTGATCTAGACTTGCAGTAATTTAGTGTTTGTTTTTCTTTTCTTAGTCTCAGAATTTCGAAATTCAGCTCAGTTCACTGAATGCTCTAAGAAATTGATTTAAAAGTTGCAGGAATGTGAAGCAAAATCATTTTCATAGTTAAAAGGTTACAGTGCTTGCAGAACAATCCATCAAATATGCACAGAATATATATCTTACTCTATGTCTCTTTAAACAATTAAAGATAATTAAACTGCACCGTTTCAAACAAATCATTATTCATGTGCAACAGGGCAGCAGCAAGAGAACAAAATTTGCATGAAATAAACATCAGCTTTCCAAAATAATGAAGAAAAAAAAACTGCAAGGCAGCTTTTTTTTGGAAAGAAGGGGCACTAACAAGGCAGATAAATTCAACAGCCAGATGACCACTTTACCAAGCACTGATAACTGGTTCAAGTTCTAAAATCAGTTCTGAACCCACACAAGATAATGAAGATATTGCCTGTATCAGAACCAAAGATTATTCAATGCCTGTAATTCTTCCAGAGCCAGTGCCATTCCACTCAGCTCCATCTACCACACACCACTTCTTTATTTCCTCTCAAAAGAAACAAAAGTCTTCCAAAATATTCTTGTAAATTTCATCTTTGCTCATCTGGGTTGGCTACAGCTATTCTTACAATTCTTCCCACATATTCAAATCAAGTACGTCCTATGGGAACTGACCTCAAAAGAATGTTCTTTGTTATCCTCTGGGCGATAGTCCAGCAGGACAGAGAGGGTCATGATGGAACAGTCAAATTTGCCTGACTTGGCTGTGGCGCTTGGATGAACGACAATGGCAGGGGAGTCAGGCAAGGCATAGCGCTTCTCCAGCAACTGTCGCTCCTTCTTTTTCTTCCTTTCTTGCTCTTCTTCCTGCTCAAAAGAATCAGTGCACGTCCACCAGTGTTGAAGATCAAGTTTTAATCTATGTACACACATACACAGACTAAGTTTCTCGAGTGATATTAGCAGAAAACGCAATAGATAAAGCGTGGAGTGCCTGAATCATCTTTTCTCAATTAATATGGGAGGCTGATTCACCCCCATCCACATAAACTTTTTTTCATCAAAAATTTACCCAAGATACAATATCTGACTCCGTCAACCACTGTTTTTGGACGAATACTTCCTGCACCACTTCTCGTAACTGTTAGGAAGCTGTATGCCAAATTACTAAAATAGTATTTGTGTACATGTGTGAGCAGATGATTGCCTACATGTTGATATTTCATTTTCAATCAAAACTCGGTGCTAAAAGTTAGCATGAAGCATTTTTTTTATCAACTAGGATTTTCTTTTTCTATTTTTAAATCTTATTTTACAGTCAATTTTAATTCTAAACGAGTCCGTCTTTTCCTTGAAAACTGACAGTTGTTTTTCACATTTACAAACACTGCTACAGACAAAAAAATCAAATTTCTAGTGATTAGGTGTGGTTCTTGTCTGCTGATGACTTTGAAGGACATTCATTTTCCAAAACAATCATAATGTACACAGGCAGAATCTGCATTTCAAGTTCTACAGGCTGAGATTTCCGTCCAAGAACTTCCCCTGCTTTTTCATTTTACTCGAGACCTGATATGACAACATTGCCGCACTAGCCCATTTAAACAAAACCTATCCTTCTTGTGTTGACAACATCACAATTAAATGTTGTTGATGCAAGTATCATTAGTTTCAGTAGACAATGAAGCATCTGAGCTTAAAAAAAACAGCAATTTGATTGAAAACTGTTTCCCTTTCTATAACTGTTCAGTACTCATAGGAAAGGTTTTCAGTATTTTAGAAACAAAAATAAATGTTTAAAGTGTGTGCGTGCGTGTATGCGTGCGTGCTTGTGTGTTTCTCTGTGTGTGTGTGTGTGTGTGTGTGTGTGTGTGTGTGTGTGTGTGTGTGTGTGTGTGTGTGTGTCTGTGTGTGAGAGAGAGAGACACAGAAAGAGAGACACACACACACTGAGAGAGAGAAGAGAAGCTGGGAGGGGAGGTGGGGGGTGGGTCATGAAACTTTTGTTTCACAAAATTTTAATATTTTTCTTAACTAAATTTTACTTTCCCATACCCCACTGAGTGACAGGTAAGTGTGTGATCTTTTTCGCTTTTTTTGTTGTTGTTAATTATTATCTTCATCATCATTATTTTCATCATTTGATTATGATTACAAAAGCAACACTTTAATTTTTCCTTCAAAAGCTGGTCAAAACCTATGTGGCAATAAAGAGGGCTGCTGAAGAAAGGAGGATGATGGGGATGGGGAGAAGAGAAACAGATTAGAAAAATAACATTGACAACAAGACACAGATGTGTTTCATCATGACCGTAACTAAAACAAATTTATTTTGTTCAAAAACAATCCTAAACTGACACCAACGAAGCGGACTTGACACAGTTGAAAAGCTGATTTTGTGATCTACTGACTTTCCAAAGCTTGTGATGAAGCTGCATCAATTCCGTTTTGAAACTGCTGACCAAAGATTTACTTGGGCAGAGGAGGCGAAAATGATGGACTAGTACAAAATTTGGTAAATATTTGTTCTTGTGAGTTCCCAAAGTGTCAGCAGTTTACACTCCAACAAACAAGACTGTCAAGTTCTTCTGAATCGCCTTGCCAAACCAAGATAGTAGCACAAATGGACAATAAATGTGTGCAGTTGTTTTGGGTGATAAACAACTGACCTAAACAAGTTCTGAATCGCAGGCCAACAAGGTGCTGATTAAAGTTTTTCATAAAACAATCTTTTCTCCAAACTTGACCAGTTCTTCATCTTATTTTACTTTGTATTATTGTATTTCTGTGTGATACAGATTGTTCCAAATACTGAAAATCATATGGGTACACAGGTCTGCAATATCAAGGACTCCTACAAACCATGCAAATGCACAAACAGTTCTATACTCACTTCCTTTTTCTGAGCAGGATCTTTCTTTTCTTTTTCCTTTTCCTCTTCTTCATCTTTTGCCTTCTTCTCTTCTTCTTCTTTCTTCTTTTGCTGAAACAACACAGCCGTCTCTTCAAGCCACTTATGTAATTCAAACCAACACCTCATTCACTTGACGCAAAAGCGACATGGTAAACACAGCATGCACCCTCTGTGAAACATGAGAAGGTGAAAAAAAAAAAAGTGACCGATACTGTCTGAATGACATGGGAAACACCCAAATGCAGCATCCTCCATGAAATATCTAAAGAATGAAGGCAAAAAAAGAAAGAGCGACTGATACTGACACATGAAACAACTAAATGCAGCACCAACAGGCAGCTGTTCAGTTGGCTCTATCCAGGTAGGCAGTCCCATATGTAAATAAGAGCATGCTTAGAGCTTGATCTCTGAGGACAAAGCACAAAACAAATACTCTTAATAATAATGCCTGAAAAATGTGACCTCTCTATCCTCAAATAAAAGAGCCAGTGCCTGAATCAGACCTCAGGCTGACCTGTGTTGTCAAACAGGCTTCATGTCAGTATGGCTGGGATAAGCATATGTCTCAGACCCATCCTCCAGAAGGTACGGAAAATAAGAGGCACACCTTCTACACAACGTTCCACAAAGTACAAGACCTTAAAACCGTGAAGAATGCTAAGTCTAATGTAGGCCACTGAAAAATTCTGGATTGTGAAAGATGATGACAGAATCAAAGAAATCATCCAAAAAATAGCCCACACCTTCAACATACATCATGTCAGCGACAACCTACAGAGGACATCGCTTGACATAACATTTTCAACTTTCCATAATACAACCTCAAAGTAGTGAGTAGCTGATCTAACAGGATTTTTTTTCACGCAATAAGCACTAAATCATCTCCAGCTGAAAAATGCTGCCTGAAAGCAGATAAGCAAGAAGCTGCTGAGATTAGAAGTGGAGGCCCTAAGAAAGAAGATGATTCAGAAAAAGCTTGGAACCAGATTAAATCATGTTTCTTACCACTTGTGAAGTGCGACCAAAATCAACTTATTTCATCATTCTAAGGATGCCTTCTGGCAAAAACAAACAAAAAAAAGGTTTATATAAAGACTGATAAAAGATGAAAAAGACATCACTCATTTTAACACAAAAGTGCAAGCGCTACAAAAGAAAAAAATTAACAATATAGATCCTGATTTTAACATGTTAAAAAAAGGTAGTTAAAAATTTTACACCAGTCGAAGCCTCAATTTAAACACACATTCATTGACTGAGCTCCCTGATAAATGAGTCTGCAGAAACTTAAGTTACTTCTGAATAAAAGCATGAACAAATAATAACAATGTGTGCATTGTATAAAGTAATACCTAATGTACCCATTACCTAAATACTTACAGCTTTAGCAACACTATCTGCTTCTTCTTCCACAAGCAAAGCCTTGGTGAGACGAGCAATAAGTTGAGATTTCAATCCCTTGGAGCTTAGTGTGCGGCTATCCAACTCATCTCGCAGTTCTTGAAGCTACACACACACAAACAAAACTCTCATAAAAGCTCTCATAAAAGCTAAAAAAATTTTTTTTTAATTCTCATAGCCAACATCAAATTTTAAATCCAACGGTGGGAAAAATCCATGACAAAATTGATCCATTTGATCTATATCACAAATTACAGTGCTGCGCAAGTTTTATGCTGAGCAAATTCAAAATTCTGAAAATATTAATTTTGTACTCTCTCTCGAGTTCAGAGCAGCAATTTCCTTTTGTGACCATTTCTTGTATGTGTCCATGACACTTCCTTCTCAACACAAACAAAACATTCTTTTATCATATTTTCTTTCATAAATGCTTTTGTTCTGTAAATCACCTTTCTGCCATTTGATGGACAAATTCTCTGCTTACTTCAATTTTCTGGAGTCAAGAACAGACATACAATCTCACACTTACAGAACTGAAGGTAAATAAAGCTATAAATTACTAAGATCAACAGATTCTCATTCAACAGACATCAAATCTCACACTTAACTTATAAAACTCAAGGGAAATAAAGTTCTGAATTACTAAGATCAACAGACTCTGGTTGCACTCCGTTAAGCACCAACAACCAACTAACACTATAAACCTCAAAACAAACCCTCAAAAAGATGCAAAGATTATAAACGTACTCCCAGTTCATCCTGAATAGGTGTGAGATATTCCATAAAGAGGAAAAACCGTCTTGGGCTGGTGTAACCGTTAGTAATGGCTATTCTGGTAAACATCGGCCATCATCTGTGACCTATAATGAACATACTTACAAATTTTCAGAAAGATCGCCCAAGAACTTTCTGAGATTTTCCATAAAGCAGAAAACCATTATGGGCCGTTAGTAACGGCTGTAACGGTAAACTTAAACAATGGGCATCATCCGTGACCCATAATGAACATACCTACAAATCTTCAGAAATATCGGCCACGTACTTTCTGAAATATTCCATGAAGAAGAAAAATCGTTAGGGGCCGTTATAGCTGTTAGTAACGGCTATAACGGTAAACTAAAACATCGGGCATCATCCATGACCCATAATGAACATACCTACAAATTTTCAGAAAGATCAGCCACGTACTTTCTGAGATATTCCATAAAAAAGAAAAACCGTTATGGGTTGTTATAGCCGTTAGTAACGGCTATAACAGTAAAGTAAAACGTTGGACATCATCCGTGACCCATAATGAACATACTTACAAATTTTCAAAAGATCGGCCAAGTACTTTCTGAGATATTCCATAAAAAAGAAAAACCATTATGGGCCGTTATAGCCGTTAGTATCGGCTATAACGGTATAATAAAACGTCGGGCATCATCCGTCGCCTATAATGAACATACCAACAAATTTTCAGAAAGATCGGTCAAGTACTTTCTAAGATATTCCATAAAGAAGAAAAACCGTTATGGGCAGTTATAGTCGTTAGTAGTGGCTATAACGGTAAACTAACACATCAGGTATCATCCGTGACCCATAATGAACATACCTACAAATTTTCAGAAAGATCGACAAAGTGCTTTCTGAGATATTCCATAAAGAAGAAAAACCGTTATGAGCCGTTATAGCTGTTAGTAAAGGCTATAACGGTAAACTAAAACATCGGGCATCATCCGTAACCCATAGTGAACATACCCGCTAATTTTCACAAAGATCGGCCAAGTACTTTCTGGGATGTTCCATAAAGAAGAAAAACCGTTACAGGCCATTACAGCCGTTACTAACGGCTGTAACGGTAAACTAAAACATCGGACATCATCTGTAACCCATAATGAACATACCTGCTAATTTTCACAAAGATCAGCCAAGTACTTTCTGAGATTTTCCATGAAGAAGAAAAACCGTTACAGGTCGTTACAGCCGTTACTAACAGCTATAACAGTAAACTAAAACATCAGGCATTATTCGTGACCCATAATAAACATACCTACACATTTTCACAAAGATCAGCCAAGTACTTTTGGAGATATTCCATGAAGAAGAAAAACCGTTACAGGCCGTTACAGCCGTTAGTAACGGCTATAACGGTAAACTAAAACATCGTGCATCATCCATGACCCATAATGAACATACCTGCTAATTTTCACAAAGATCGGCCAAGTACTTTCTGAGATATTCCATGAAGAAGAAAAACCATTACATGCCATTACAGCCCTTAGTAACAGCTATAATGGTAAACTTAAACATCGGGCATTATTCATGACCCATAATGAACATACCTACAAATTTTCAGAAAGATCGGCCAAGAGCTTTCTGAGATATTCCATAAAGAAGAAAAAACGTTACAGCCATTAATAACAGTTATAACGGGGTAAACTAAAACATTGGGCATCATCTGTGACCCATAATGAACATACCTGCTAATTTTCACAAAGATCGGGCAAGTACTTTCTGAGATATTCCATGAAGAAGAAAAACCGTTACAAGCTGTTACAGCCGTTAGTAACGGCTATAACGGTAAACTAAAACATCGGGCATCATCCGTGACCCATAATGAACATACCTACAAATTTTCAGAAAGATTGGCCCAGTAGTTTTGTCTGGAGCGAGTGGAACACATTTTGATCACGGACGGACGGACGGACGGACGGACAGACAGACAAACACACACAGCATTTCTTCATTCCCATTCTAAAGTACTCCCTGTTCTATAAGAACTGGGAGTACAAAAAAGGAAAAGAAAAAAGAAAAATCAAGTTCAGACATATACCTCAGTTCACACATTATCTAACTGCCTAATGTCTCATTCATTCTCCCTTCTTCCAAACCACTAACCCGCCAAGTGATACTACACTGTCTAAACCATAGCTTGAGAGCCCAGTATAATTACTTATCAATCACATTTCCATGGGAGCATGAGGGGTCTGAAACCTCTTCATGATGGATTCGTAACACTTCATATCAATAAATGTTTGAATCCTTCCTGGAGGGGAATAACACTTTACATGAACAAACAGAAACATTAAAGCAATATCTTCTGGTGATGATGTGTTCTCAATCAAACTCTATGCCAGAATCAATCAACTTGAAGTCTACTTCTAGCACATTTGCAATTACACATGCATGAAACACAGAGAATGTCAATACATTACTATCTTCAACCTCCCCACATACTTGTCATAGCGCCAACCTTCTGGAAAAAAAGCTTTGGAGCTACAGGATGAAATAGGCAATCTGACATTGAATGGAAAACATTTTCAACTCCATTAGGCTATAGTTTAAGAATGTTGGACTTTACAAAATATGTCAACCACTTCATGCAGTTGCTGGCTCTTGCAGCACACCATTTTGGCTACATTCTGCAATGTCTGATCACCCCATTCCAAAAAGGACAAAGCTAACATAAATTCTTGAAAAAAGATTTGGGGTTGCAGATTTTTGTCACCGAATTTGGGAATCTGGCAATGCATTTTAAAACTGAAAAATTGCACAAAATTTGGGATGGCTGGCAGCTATGCAATGTTAATTTACATCAGATACTGCCATACCTTACCTTAAGTGTCTTGGGGTCCAGCAAGGAAAAATGCGTGGGCTCTTTCTTGGGTTCAGCATCTTCCTGTAATAACATTTTTCTGTCACATCTATTCCATGAAATATTCTTCATTGTTTTCCCATTATAAAGTCTTCTCTGGTCTATCCCACTACAGTATGAAGCACTTTAAAGAATTAAAAAAAAAACATAAAACAAAAAAAAAATACAGGTCTGGAATCAAGTCATCTTGTCCCCATCAAATTTGAATGTTGACAGATAATAGAAAAAAAGAAAAAATAAGATAACAAACAACAATAACATCATATGATGAATCAAATATCTACTTTCGCCTGGCATCCTGGTTTCTTTTTCTTTGCGCTTCTGCTCTACATTTTGGAGCTAAATGTTCGCTTAATACCACCCTCCACCTGCAAACAAAGCAAAATGTAAGCATACAGCTACACAAACATTCGCACTGATACACAGGCACACTACACTCTTGAGAATGTCCCATTTTTTCAGGGTGCATTCACTTGCCAACAGTTGGAGACATTGCGTAAGAAGTTGAGGACGTAACTGAAGACTGCAGCCGTAACATTATTGTAGCCTTGATTTCATAAATGCACACACAAGCACACATGAACATGCCATTTTCTCATCCACCTTTTACACAAAAATACATAGAAACATTCACACCAAGGCACAGAAAACCATTTTTTTTCAGATGATTTTCTCAGACTGTGACTATTAGTTCCCCCCCCCCCCCCCCCCCCCCCCCCTCCTTGATCTGTCTACAATGGCGTTTCCCAGAGATAAAAAAAAAACAACTAAACATGAAAAAAAAACTTTTAAAGATAGTTATGAAAGCGTGAAAATTTTTTTAAGGCAATGAGATTAATGTCAAGACCACACAGTAAATTCTGAACACCGAGTCACAACTGATCACGCGTCTTCAGTGACCAACGGAATCACATCTCATTTTCTTCCGATTTATGAGATACAAGATTTTCATTGATTAGCTATGATTTTTTAGAAACCTTGTACAATTGAAAACAAAGAATGTTTCAACAAAATAAAGCTTTCAAATTTTAGGAGCAGACTAGGCACACAAAATAAGAAAACATTTTTTAACTCTCAAACATTCATGGATGCACGCATATGAATTATCCTAACAAAAATAAACTAACCTACATTGGACCACACATACTTCAACAAATACACACATGGACACACACACACAACGCTTATATGCATACAGAAAGGTCCGTGGGTCTTCTTCTTCCAATATGTATGTGCAGCACATGTACACAACAAACCACACTCTCATACGTTTATAAATAAACCCTATTCTTAAAGTCCACTTAACCCTGTTGTCTACAGATTACCAGACACAAGAAGATTTGAGTTCTCTAGCACAGGAAAATGAGTGCAGACAGGCAGGTGTAGTGACAGGAACTAAAGCAAAGCTGCCCACAGGATATGACAGAACACAAGCAATGCATGAGTCTTGGGTATTCAGAAACAGGAAGGGAGGAAACAGAAGAAGGAATACTGTAATTTTTGGACAATAAGGTGATTTATTTCTAAACTATTGAGTTTAAAATTTTAAATTCTAAAATCATGTATATGGTCTCCAATAAAAAAAATCTCATTATGTGTGCTTGCTTGCCTGAGAGCACTATCAATCCAGTGCACAGACCACAACTTCTTTCTGGTCTGTGTGGTTAAAGAATCAAGACGGCATGTTTTAGTCCATCAGGATTCAGCATGTCCAAACTGGATCTATTAATAAACATATTTCCCTTCAATCTGCAATAAAGGTTATTCCACAGCCTAATGGTCAAAGAGGCAGTAAACTGTTAAAGGCTGACTGTGTCTGGAGCATGGCATAATGGCAGGTGGAGACTATCCCTCTCCTGCCAGCTTCACTTTCCCTGACCTGAATCATGATGCCTGTTTACAGTTGGGTGAACAGTTTTCAAGCCATAAAAACTGACCCATGAGACATGCAAGTCAACAACAATCAGCTCCATTTGCAAATGCTCTAACTATTCTGCTATGGGTCCCCCATGACTTTGAAATATTGGTCAAAACATGACTGCTGCATGTATTTTCTGATGTCACAGGTATCTGACAGCAATACCTGACAATCACACTGTAGAAATACATGTGCCATTTGTATGGTACAGAAATATATCTGGAAGAAGAACAAACCAACTACTGAAAAGCTGCTTGTGAGTTGAAAGTAAATGAACTGGACACTTTGTATATGGACAGATACAGACATTCACTGTAATCTGCTAAATGAATAAGAAGCTTGGATAGCCAAGTTGAGGAAGAGCTAGAGTCTTGGTTTTGTAATAAAAGTAATGTGTCCTTTATTCCAAAGAGCTTTAAATCTATGTTTCTTTTTTGTTCATTTAAATCATCTTTTTTTCAAACCATCTAGGATTCCAAAAATTACGGCAAAATGAAACAAAATGACATAAAATACAAAATAAAAATGCAGCTTCCTAGGAAGGAAAAAATCACTGCAGACAGATCATTTTTTTCAGAAAAAAAGTTCACTCTTCACACATAAAAAAGAACACCCTGGTGGCATTACATCTGTGCCATGATGATAAGAACAAAACGCACACACACACACACACACAACAGGCAAGAAGTCTGCATGGCAGGCAGTACAGGAGATTATGAACACAAACAAATGGAAAAAAAACATGGGGAAGGAATCAATGCCTGAGGTTCTTCAGATTCCACAGCGTCAGGATTCAGCTTCTTCTGCAGCTTCAACGCGTAGGCTTTCTGCAGACTCATCC
>CM065714.1:83899071-83954071 GCA_033310375.1 Conus canariensis
CTGGCTCCATCTCCCCCACTTCTGCTTTCTGTTTTCACACTACTTCTAAAGATTTTTGTGACCTGTTCATATTACATATTGGAGTGAAGCCCTCAGTGGCAAAGTGAGCTCATAAGCCAATTAGAGTGAACACGGTAACATCAACTTGAGGTTCATGTACAATTTAAAACAACTGCCTGTGGAGTCCATGGGATTACTCTAGGCTTATTGGATATGCGCACAGCGAGTAAAAATGAAAAGTCTACTGCAATTTCAGATTACAATTAAAGCAGCGAGTTTTCATAAATTCTCCAAAAAAAGTTATTGGCACAGACAGCAAATTTTCAAGTCACCTGACAGGCTACAGTTTTGAAATCCACTCATCTTGGGCAACCGGCTTGCTGAATTTGTCAAGCCTTGTTCCAGTTATAAGATTTTCTTTTTCTAAAGGCTTTTAGACACACTTCTGTCGCCGATCACAACAAGAATTACACAGTACCCAAAATGCAACTGTGTGCAATTCAAAATGTCACCCTTTGTGCTCGATCACAAGCATGCTGTAATGTTCATGTACTGAAATCTGTTCACAAAACATGAATGTCCTAAGAACTTATCATTACTTACCCAAGTCGTCGGATAAAATAAAGACAGAATTCCCCGCTAGGGCAACTTTCACAATGGTCAAATGTTACATTCACACACAATACAAGAAAAGTTCTTGTAAGATTACATGCAGCAGAGAAACAAATGGCCAGCTCTTTTTAGTCAGACACCATGGGTGGGGGGAAGGGGGTGTAGGAGAGAAGAGCTTCAAGTCAGTTAAAAAAAAAAAGGGGGGGGGGACTTCAAGTCAGTTAAAAAAAAAAAGGGGGGGGGGGGGGGGGGGGAGAGTTACAGCTACTTATGCTTGTATTTTTTTAAATAGCATGATTGTTATAGACTATGGGTAGGTCAGCTGCCATTTAGAATAGGGAGAGATTGTGCTAAAGAGGTTGAAAACAAACAGTATTACAGTGACAAAAAAGACTCTTCACAGAAATACTGATCAATGAAAGTATGGAGTTATTGTACAAAGGAGTCATCAACATAAGTTCCATTGTATTAACAATTCCATTGTATTCCAAGCTGTGCATTAAATTTGAATTGAGTTTCTGTGCCAATGTTATTGACCTTTACTTCCCCTTCGAACATTAAATCCTTTCTTGCTGCAACAGTCATATTACCGTAGCTCCACTCACCACTGAGTGCACTTGGACAGGTCAACTCCAGTGAGAGCTCTGGTGCAGCGGATGGCCGTCTTAATCAGAACCTGGGGGTTGTCTTCAGGGTCTGTGCCATCCAGAGATGGGGACCAGGGTCCGCCGATGGCCATGGGCTCATTCTTACCTCGGGTGCCCACCAAGAACTGCAGAAGGCGGGTGGGGTGCTGGAAGGACTCTTGTGATTCTGGCTCATCCTGTGCCAGACCACAGGTCTTGGAGTACAGCTCCCCCAGAATAGGACTGGTCAGCAACATAACCTGCAGCCAGCCACACCCCCAATATGTATTGTAGCATTGTTACATAACACACAGTTCTGTGAAATCTCATAAATACTTCCAAATAAACACTCACCCAAGTCTCACTTCCTTAGAATATCTCTCTCCTTGTCTTGTTTGACTAACATCCATATTAGGATAAATTCTGTAAGTCCCATGCTGTTGCCCTCAATCAAATCCAAAAATCTGGTCTCACTAAGAATTCAGTTCTGATGATAAATGCAGCTTACAGTATCTGTGCATATCAAAAGATACTGATACTTGTTGAATATACTGCAACTCGTGTTTTGTCTGTACTCTGTTCACTGCTTAACTGTGTCTGTATTGTCTGCAAATAAGACAAGTCCAGTACTTAGCCTCTTCACCAGTGAGACCAGTAGATGCAATGTTTTATCACATACCCCTTTTCAAATTAACCACTTGAGTAAAACCATCTGAAAATGGATCAAGAAGAGAGACAAAGGTCTGACAGACAAAAGCAATGTTATCATGTCTCTGCTTGAACACAAACTGTAGGCTCCAAAAGCAGTTTCTTGCCTTACCTTTGCACAGAACTTGTGATCTGCATCAGGTGGGTCCAGAACTGCAGTGACTGGAGACAGAGGTCCCACTTCCTTGTGCATGATGTGGAATTTACACTGCTGACCCAATACGAAGGGACGGTTCAATGGCAGGTTATCTATCCAAGGAGAACCAGCACTGATGAAGTCACTGGGCACGTACATGTTTGTGTACTTAGATCTCAATGTCATTACACTGGCATCCCTCCTGCAACAAGGTGGAATAATCACTGATGTATGTCAATAAATCAGTATGCAACTCGTGTGTAAATATGCATACATTTACATGCATGTTGAAGAGCTGCCCTGTTTTAAAAACAAAGCCATTGTTTAAGTGAATCATGTTTAAGGTGACGTTCAGATGTTCAGTTTTTTTCACAATAAGCCATAAAACACAGCACTGCACGCATCTCTATTCAGTCTTTTTAATTTCAAATAACATGTGACATACACTTTAACTGTTCATGAAAAAGTGAGCAGCGTAGAACAAAATTAAAAGCAGTAAGAAAAATATGTATTAAACAATCAACTGCTGGACACATCTTCAGAGAAGCAAGAAGAAAACAATTACTGATCTGGAAACAGCATTGTGGCTAACCTGGCAGACCTGTAACTGTAATCATCCTAACAATTCTGAGAATTATTACAAAACAAATCAAATTCTGAAACCATTCTCATTATGTATGTCTTATCTGTGTTTTTAAAGCAGATAAACTGAACAGTCACGGTGTGTACCTACATCAGATGTTAAATAAACATCAGAATGTCACATCATTACTTTTAACCCAATTTAACAATCAATTTTACATAAAATATACCATAGCAACAGTTCAAATAAAATCATCCCTACTAAGAGGACATGGTAAAGGGTTCACACAAGAAAACAAAAGCATATCAAAATTCAGTCTTGATCTTCATAGTCTGGTCACACGCTATTTAGCATTGGTGCAAATTATTTGCAGGAGAAGGTAATCACAACATATACCTTTATGTGCATTGGATCATTTGTGTAAGTCAACGATTTTTTTCCCCCACACTGAAGCCAAACTTCGATGTTTGACTACACAGGGTGCAATACCACGCAGTGACACAATGACATCATCAGTGTTTTGACAGTAGTCTGTGTGCCAGTTCATCATCATAAAATCCATTCTGTAAATCAGACGAATTTTGCATGTGGGCTTGCTCAATTTATTTGGAGAACACCATTCTCTGTCAAGTAATTCATGTTTTCTTCTGTCTCTCCATGTCATTTACTGTTACTGTTAGTATAGCCAACCCAAAGCTTGACAGGAAGTCAGTTACCCATACTTCTTATAAAACCCTGACGAAAGAGTTTTTGGTAATTGTGACAGTGACTTTTAGATTTAGCACCAGAAGTAAGTACCTGATAAGGAAAGCCACAAACCTGGGTTGGTTTTTTTTTTTTTCATAATATCAATCAATTCTGTATCTTGCTGATTTCATTTATTTTCTTTCTTGCTAATTTAAAAATTTTAAATCACTTGTGACAACAAAGCAATGCAGATGACTCACATAGTCAGTACATGACGGGGAGCCTGTACTACATATCGAGGAGGAGGGCGTGATCTTCGCTTGGGACTGCGACTAGTGCGAGCACGACTATTGGAAGGCGAGGCAGACCGTGATCTTCGTCTACTGTCTCGTTTCTCACGACGTTCTCGTTCACGTTCACGATCACGTATACTGTCCCTGTCTTCACTGAAGCGAGACTCATTGCTGAAGTTCGACCTACCAACCCGTGATCCTCGCATCATCCCTGACAACAGAATGTCAACAGAGTTCATTCATAAAGTGTGAAAACAATGCTATTCAGCTTTTTTCCCCCTGAGAACTACAAATGTTTCTATACGCTGTTTTTTTTAAATCGACTTCTGTTTGTTCACAGGCATGTCCATGGATTTACAATAACCCATAACATCAAGTTTGCTGTATTACGACGAACTGCAGACTCTTTCTTTAATAACTAGCTGTTCCTAAAATTAATTTTGCTGAACTACTATCCCATCCATAGACTTTGCTGTACTATGACAAACTGCAGACATCTGTTAATTAACTATATTACTACTTGAAGTAACTAAAGGAAAAGAATGCATTCTCATACTCAGCACAAGCAAGAACAAAGTTTGCAGTGTTTTAACGTATGGTTATTGGATGATTAGATTTGTGGTCTAAAGTGTCTTGATCACATGATGCAAAACCACCTCTAATGGAAAACTCTAGCAGCCCACTTACCTCTGCCCCTATTTCCAAGCCCTGAGCGGTTGGCAAGAGATCCCATGAGGTTGCTGGCGTTACTGATGGCTGATACAGTTGCTGCTAACTGCAAGGGATTGACTCCACCCAGAAGCCCTGCCGCCCCTCCCGCTGCCCCCATAGCCCCCTGGCCGATCATTTTGGCAGCCTGCTGCATGGCATTCAGCTGCTGTTGCTGGCTCATGGCTGCCGCCGCATTGGCTGCCAGACCAGTGTTTTGAGCACTCACCGGCTACAAAAAATTCAATCAATTCAAATAAAATGATGCATTTGTACAGATTCCACAATCAAAAATGGGCAAGCAGGCAAACATGATTCAGTTTTTGTTATATTTTCATTTATGTCTAATTCACCTAAGTAACATTCAAATATAATTAGTATCAATTTCACAAAATGTTTCCATTTTCAAACTATTTTTGTTTCTCGTAATAAACATTAAAATGCAGACAACCTGAATAAAATATATCCACATGCATTATCAATCTTGACTACTCAGCTATAAAGTATGAACGCACGCTCCAAATTTTCATTTGCAATTTAACTCTCTTGACAAGCATGCACCCGCTAGCACCCGACCGGAAATCACACAGCCAAAAGGCTGAGCACCCGCCAGCGCCTGGTAAAACATGTGGCAACAATAGGCGCCGCCATGTTTCTTGCACAAAAGGAAGTCTCGCGAGAACGTGACTTCCTTCTTCCTGTAGCCATTCACTTCCATTTGCAAAAAAAACGCGAGTCGATACATGCTGTAGTTCTCGAGTTACGAATTTTTTAAGTTTTGTGGTTGAAATGCTGTTTTTCACCATGGCTAACCTTGATTTCTGCCGTTCTATAATGAGATTTAGTAATGAAGATACTGTGATTTGTAGGATTTACGGCATAAGACTTAGTGAAAGTGCTGGGTGATGAAGCTTACAGTGACCTAGATTTCGAATGGGATGAGGTTCCAGATATGATACACAACGATTCGGAAGAAAGTTCTGAAGAAGAAGATTTTTTTTTCCCCGAGTAAATGGCTCATGTGACATCCTTCAAACTTATGATATAGCAACATATATATTCGTAGGAATTTTTTTCATGATTTTCATTTCATTATTTCCTTTCCTCTCTTTTAAATTAATTTTTAAATTGGGTAACCATGTTCAAATTACGGAGTTACTTATCTTGCCGATGGTTTTCGGCATAACTAAGCTCAGGTAAGTGCATACTGAAGAGGGTTAAGTAATGCAATACACAATACAAACGGCAAACCACTGTCACAGAGGAAATATTAAACTTCTGATATTTAGAACTCTGTGTGTGTGTGTGTGTGTGTGTGTGTGTGTGTGTGTGTGTGTGCGCTTTGCCCTTTCACAGCCCTCACGAATTATCATAAGAAGACTGATTTCATTTTCTTAAAAAATAACCTGATCGACATGTTTCAATAAGCTTTGTCAGAGTAACGTTAAATCCTGTGATGCAGTTCAATTCAATATGTTTTTTTTAAGTTCTGCATTCTTTGCCATCATACAGACTGACTATGCAAAAATTCTTCGCTAACCGACGGTCTTTAAAATGTGTTTGACAGCAAATTTGATGTAAACTACTGAAGTATGAGGGAGGGGAGAGCATGAGTGAGAGAGTGAGAGAGAGAGAGAGAGTGTGCGTGCGTGCGTGCATGCGTGCGTGCGTGTGTGTGTGTGTGCACGTGTGTAGGGGAAGGGAGAGGTATTCAATAGTATAATTAAAAACAGCAGGAATTTCTTTTTGATTAATGTATTACAAATCAAAAAAGAAAGATGTGTACCTGAGAACCAGAAAGGACTTGGACACGAGTGGCGTTCCATTTGAAGGGCATGGCTGCATTGTATGAAGCCTCCACAAAGACCCGATCTCCCACCTTGGGTGACACCCCCTTCACACAACTGCAAATACATGCAATGCCTCAT
This sequence comes from Conus canariensis, assembly GCA_033310375.1. Taxonomy (NCBI): domain Eukaryota; kingdom Metazoa; phylum Mollusca; class Gastropoda; order Neogastropoda; family Conidae; genus Conus; species Conus canariensis. Next base: position 83,905,353 of record CM065714.1, read on the forward strand.
CACCACTGCCTTGCATCCTATACAGTATAACTGAAGAACAATTTTAAGAAGTAGTGGAGTCAGGTGTAGGTCATAAGTAGGTCATTTATAAGCAAGATTTTTTCTTATAAAACAATTATCCTTTTTAACTGTACATGAAATCACTTTGTGCAATATTACCAAATAGAATTTCTTGAAACAACAGAAAAGCCAGCACGCAGTGGAATAGCATGCAACCCCATCACCTACCCCTACCCAAAATCAATATGATTTACTTTCTGTTCCTTTCTGATCTTCTGTACAAGCAGATATAAAACAAAAACAACTTTAAAAAAATAAACCTAGGAAAGAGCGACAAACATTTCTTCCAAAGTACCAATAGATAACAACTGAGGACAATAGTCCAAAAATTCTACTTTCCTTCAATTACAACTGAAATGAAAATGGGGAGTTTGTATTATATACTCCCTGTTATTATACTCCCTGTTTGGCTAGTATACTTACCATGTCAGACTGTAGCATTCAATGGCAGTAAGTTAGCTCTGAAAGGCCGAATTTTTGTGGCTAATGCAGTAATAAGACCATCACGTGATGCCCACCCTACTTCCGCCAGAGAAAGAAAGCCAGTGCCAACTTCCTGCTCCTCATTCAGCGAGGCATATGCGCAAGGTAACCCCGAGAACCATAGCGCAAGAGGGGAAGGTAGGGCGGGCACTAGAGTCTGATATGGTAAGTATACTAGCCAAACAGGGAGTATAATACAAACTCGCCATTTTGACGTTGTCATGTGCACAGGATGTGTGATGGTGTCGTGTGCACACGTTTTGTGTTTTAAGACTGAACGTCAGCAGTGTTGGGGTATTGAGAGAAAAGAGATCATGTGATTGTACGGCGTCGTTCTGTTGGCCCGGGTGAGTACTGCTTGGGAGCGCTGCGCGCGTTATTTAACTTAGCTAGAAAATTTCATAATCACTTGCTCTACACCAGCCGGGGGAGTTGCATGGTCTGTTTGATTACGGCGATTGAAGACCGATGCAAGGCTGATGCATCGTTGAGGTTGCCTGTCTTACGCCAGGCCACGGGTGGGAGGATTGAAGGTGGCGGAGGTGCCGGACCTGACCCCATCCTGGGACGGGTGGCGGATCTCGCCTGCAGTACCCTTCCTCATGGAGGAGGATTCCATTTCGATGAAGAATGTCTTTGGCGCATTCTCCTATGTTGATGAAGAATGACTCTGGTGTATTTCCCCATGTGGATGAAGAATGACTCTGGCGCATTCCCCCACAGTGTAATAACTCTACTTTACAACCTCTACTGTTGTGAATTGGATTTGATTGTTTTCCTGTGTTGAGGTTATAAGCTAATGGTATATGATATAGATACGGTGATGATGGAAAGTGATACAGACCCCATGTTTTATGAACATGTCAATTGAAGGGGAAACAGTACCAGGTGTTACTTCCTTGGTGGAGAGGAAGTGTGTTTGTATTTATTTGGTGTTACCTCTTGGTGGAGAGGAGATGTGTTTGTGTTTATTTTGTGTTGCCTCCCCAATTGGTGGGGAGGTGTGGATAAGCTGATTTGAGCATTGTATGTACTAATTATATTTGTTCTCCCATAGGAGGAGGGGAAGGAAAAAACCAACTTTTCGGTGTTGTGTATTTATTTGACGCGCCTTGGGTGAAAGGAGTTTGCGGAGTTTGCTTTGGCGGTGGTGCGTGCATGTGTAGCACGACTCCGGGAAGCATGACAGACATCGTATACTATACCATGTAAGACCGCAGCAGAATGTAAAGGAATTGGAGGAGGGCCGAGTGCCCTAATGGTTCTTGGGGTTAGAAGGTGGAATAGATATTGCTGCGTTAGCTGCAACAAAAGAAATCCCTTTAGAACCATCAGCCCTGGTCATGCGGATATCCCTTAAATAAAAGTTTATGAAGGGATTTTCCGAACGCCAGTAGGCTGCCTCCAGGAGGTGGCGCAAGGGGACAGAGTGCTGGAACGCTGCGGAAGTGGCCAGCGCTCTGACCTCATGGGCCCGGGGAGATAAGACGGGGAGATCCTTATACGCCTGGGTGTAAGCAGATCTGACCGTCCTGGAAAGTCACCTAGAGATAGTGCCAGCAGAGATGTCCTTCTGACGACTGGGGTTGATGGATATGAGGAGATGCCTCTGGGAGGAGCGCCTGGGCGCGAGCGTTCCCAGTAGTATCTCAGACACCTAGGGCACAGGTCCATGTCCCCCCCCCCCCCCCCCCCCCCCTCCGGATGGAGGGAGAGGCTGTACCCGGTTCCTGATTCTTAGCTAAGAATTTGGGGAGAAACTTGTGAGAGACAGAACTGTCCCTGTGGAAGGCAATGTCTCTGGGGTCCTCTCTGGGGTCCCCGCTAAGAGCATGAATTTTGCTGCGCCTCCTGGCCAAGGCAAGGGCGAGAAGAAATGTGGTCTTGAGAGGAAGAAAGTCAAAGGGAAGCGTGGCGATAGGCTCGAAAGGGGGTTTTCTGAGAGCGTCAAGGACAATGAAGAGGTCCTAAAGGGGAATACGCCTAGGGGACTGAGACTCACGTAGAGCCACCCCCCTAGAAATCTCTCTGAGAAGGAAGTCATTCTCAAAAGAGGGTCCGCCGAGTTGGCGAATAGTGGTACAGATGGCTGACCTGTAGCCCCAAATGGAGCTAGCAGAGAGCTTTAGGGAAGAGGACAGGTAGGATAGGAAGTTGTCTAACTGGATATTGGAAGGGCGATCATGGGGAACAGAGTTGTCTGAGCACCAGGAGACCCATCTCGCCCAACAGTAATCGTAGAGAGACTCAGTGCTGGCTCTGCGCGAGGCCGTAGCTAAGTCCCGTAGGTCTTGCGAGGCCCCTGCCACAGAGAGTATGTCTAGGACGGACTGGGATCTGTCTGACTGGGAGGGAGGGGCAGATGTTTGCAATTGGGCTGGCACAGCAGCCAGACGTGCAGGCGGAGCATCTGGGGGTTGGAGTGAGGGCGACCCGAGCGAGGCTGTCTGAACATGTCCCAACGTGTGCCCAGCTGGAGAGGGGGAACATAGGAGAGAGACTTGAGGTCCGGGAACCAGGACTGGGTCGGCCACCACGGGGCAATGAGGATGAGCCTGGGTCTTTCCAGTCTCGCCTTCCTGATCACCTTGTGGAGGATCGGGAATGGGGGGAAGGCGTATGCTATGAGGCCCGACCAGGGAAGGGAGAGAGTGTCGATTGCATATGCTTGGGGGTCGGGGACGGGAGAGACATAAACTGGAAGATGGTGGTTGAATCGGGTGGCAAAGAGGTCGACCATGGGCCTGAACCAATGCTCCCACACCGAGAGGAGGGTTAGCCTGCTGAGGGTCCATTCCGTGTGGAGGAGGGACTTGGACCGACTGAGGGAGTCCGCTAGGATATTGTGGGTCCCTGCTATGTGCCTCACGCGGAGAGTGATTCCCCGCGCGTGGCACCAGCGGAGGAGGGCCTCTGTTCGGAGGGAGAGGCTGAGGAAGCAAGCACCCCCCCCCCCCTCCCCCCCTGTTGACACAACAAGCCACCGAAGTGTTGTCCGTGAACAGGAGAACAAGTCGGTGAGAGACCTGGGGTTGGAAGCGGAGGAGGGCAAGCCAGACTGCTTCCAATTCCAGGACGTTGGTGTGGAGACGAGCAGTCTCGGAGTCCCACACTCCGGAGGCATGAAGGTTCTCCAAGTGGGCCCCAGCCCGAGTTGGAGGCGTCTGTGTAGAGTTCAAGGGGCTGTGTTGGGAGGGAGATGGGAACCCTGGGGGTCAGGGTGGAAGGGTCGAGCCACTCGTCCGTAGCCCACTGGAACCAAGGGCCCAGGGGAATGGACTGATCCCAGTGGTCGGAGGTCTGAGACCATCGACGACGGAACTCCCTTTGAAGTTGGCGCTTGGGGACCCTGCCTTGGGGAATGAGGGACGAGAGGGACTCCATCATCCCTAGGAGGGACGCAAGGGTTCTGGCCGGGGGGTGGGTGGATAGGCAGAGGCGGGAGATGAGGTCCAAAATGCGGGTGGACCTCGCTGAGTCGGGGAGACCATCATGGAGAGTGTGTCGAATCTCATGCCCAGAAAGGAGAACTGTTGACTGGGGTTGAGTTCGCACTTGTTGGGGCTGGTGACAAACCCTAGCCTGGAACAAAGGCGCAGAAGTTGGTTGGTGTGGGACTGACACCGGGCCCGGGAGGAAGCCAGGACGAGCCAGTCGTCGAGGTACACCAGGAGGTGAATGTCCTCCTGTCTTGCCAGGGAGGCCATCTCCAAGACCACCTTCGTGAAAAGGAAGGGTGCCAGGGAGAGGCCGAAGGGGAGCGCCTTGAACTGGAACACCCGATCCTGCCACACAAACCGTAGGTATCGTCTGTGAGATGGGTGTATAAGAATCTGAAAGTAAGCATCCTTCAGATCTATCTAGGTTGCCCAATCCTGGTGGTGGATGGAGTCTCTGATCTGAGTCCGAGTGTCTATCTTGAACTTGGTGGCCCTGATGAACTTGTTCAGGGGAGAGACGTCGAGGATGGGCCGCCACCCTCCTGATGGCTTGGGGATGACAAAGAGGTGGGAGTAGAACCCCGGGTTGGAATTGCGGATCTCTATGATGGCCCCCTTCTAGAGGAGTTCGGTGACTTCCTGGCGAAGAGACTCCGCTTGGGCAGGGGTGGGATGGCTGGGAGAGGGAGGGGGAGAACGCATCAGAGGAGGGCATTCGTGGGCCCAAGGCAGACGGAACCCCTCCTCTAGGACCGCTACTATCCATGGGTTGAGGCCCATACGTCTCCACTGGTGGGCATGTCGGGATAAGCTGCCCGCCAGAGGGGCTGGGGGCCGGGGTGGAGGGTGAGAGGGGGAGTGGGAAGGACGATAAGAGTGGTAGCGGTCTGAGTTCTCCCTGCTCCAGCTCCCCCGTAGTAGAGTCCTCCAGTCACCTCTTGGGCCGTTCCTGACGGCCAAAACGAAAATTCTGCTTGGGAAGTTTCGTCTTCAGCAGAGAGGGTGGGGTTAGAACACTGGGCGGGCCGTGCGGTGTGGGATGGGGCCTGCTTGGGATAGGGATGGGGTCTGGCGAGGTGAGGGGAGGAACGAAAGGAGGGTCTGGGAGGGCGAGGCTGATGAACGGGGGGCCTGGCCACATAATAGGCTGCTTCTTTACGCTCTTCAGCTGAATGAGCGATAAAGGCAGCCGAATAGTCGCCGAAGAGCGACTGCTGCTGACCCGGAATGCACCACAAGGCCGCCTTAAGCTCCAGCGAGAGATTAGCCTGCGAAAGGAGGGCATCTCTGCAGGCCAATAAATAGTTATAATGGCTCCTGGCTGTGCTGTCCGCCGCAGCTGAGAGGTGATGCAAGATCCTGTTGACCAGCTGAATGAACGATAAAGGCAGCCGAATAGTCGCCGAAGAGCGACTGCTGCTGACCCGGAATGCACCGCAAGGCCGCCTTAAGCTCCGGCGAGAGATTAGCCTGCGAAAGGAGGCCATCTCTGCAGGCCAATAAACAGTTATAATGGCTCCTGGCTGCGCTGTCCGCCGCAGCCGAGAGGTGATGCAAGATCCTGTTGACCAGGATTCCCATCATGGGGTCCCTGAAGAACCGTAAATCAGTCTCAGAGTGTGTCTCAGAGGCCTGAGCGTCTGAGGACACGGAGACCGAGTCGTCCTCCTCCGGCCAGATCTCCTCCACCCGCTGCGTGAGCATGTCGAAAAAGACATGACCAGCAGTGATGTGTTGGATCCCCGATCTGGCTATGCGGTCCCACTCCACTAAGGTCTTGATAGAGATCGGAGTGGAAGTGGGAGGGGCCAGATGGGGGATCAACCGGCAGTCTGCTGGAGAAATGGCAATTTCCCTGGCCGCCGGGTTGTCCTTGGAGAACAGAGAGGAGACGTGGGCCCATCGGGGGTTCCTGAGGAACGTGCCTACCGGGGCCGCCTCCAGGGCCAAGAGGGATTCCTTCCCTGGAGGAGGGACGATCTGCGCACCCCTGGATAGGGTTGCCGGACACTCTCAAATGGAAGACAGAATCTGAGGGGCGACAAGTCTGGGGCGATCACGCTTGGCCGAGGTGGCCGGAGCGAATTTGGACACCGAAAAGAACTTGTCCGAGGGTGGGGCCTCCCTCAAGACAAGATCAGGGCACCACTGCTCAATAGCAGACAGGTCACACGATGAGGAGGAGGAATCCTCTACCTCATCCTCAGGATCAGGAGTGTCGGGTTCCTGAAGAGGTTGCGACGAACCTTCTAGAGGAGGCAAAGACAGGGGTGTGACAGCTGGGAAGTAGGAGGATGCGAGGCCGGGTCCCTGGTGGCTCCATGATCTGCGACCGGACTAAGGAGGGAAAGTCCGTCCTGCCGATCGGACAGTGCCTGAGAGGGAGGCGGACTGAGGTTGAACCAGCGTGAGGAGGCTGGATGCCACAGGCGACCATGGAGCTGATGAAGGTCCGATCTAAGCCACTGGTCCCTCTGAGGGGCATAGAGCCACTGGTCCCCATGGAGAAAAATGGGTTGTGGCGGCCACGCTCTCTCGCAACCCCCCCCCACGGAAAGTGCACTGCCGCATACACCTCCCTGGTGGGATCTATATGAGCCCCCTGTGTGTTAGGGGGAGTGGTGGAGGGCACGGCAACCGAGCCCCCTATCCACCTGTCTACGGATTGGAGTGGCTGCGGTAGCGTGGTCACCACCTGGTCCGGATCAGACAGGTTACCCCTGGTCCCGCTGGTAGATCCTCCCCCTGGAGGAACGGGACCGTGGACGTTGCCCAAGTAGGGAACGGAATAAGTCTGCTCCCCAATGTCCTGTACCCCTAGGGGAAATGTCGACAATCGATCGGGGTAGGTCGACTGCCGGGGGTCAGAGCGACACAGGTCCGGGCGTGGCGGTGCCTGCGGCTGCGACCCGGAGTTATGCCCAGTGTGAACCCAGGGAGTGGGCATAACTCTGCCACCAGAGGAAGGACGCTCCTCGTGCACCAGTGGTGGCTGCACTTGTGCATGGTGGGGGAGAGCGCCATGAGCCTGCGTGCTATTAGTGGGGGGGGGGGGCTAATTGCAGCAGTCTCATTGAGGAGAGTGATGGGTGCCGATTCCGTAGGCATACCGTCACCTGTGCCGGTCCGCGCCTCGGTAAAGGCCCCCGGGGACCGAATGTCATGTGATGCAGCATGATAGGAAGAGAAGCCAGGGTGGCCAAGTGTCGAAAATTCGCGCTGGTCACCCGCGTCTTTGTGAGTCTCACCGTGCGTTGGAAGGGAAGAAGGCAATCCAGCAGGTAAAATGGGGGGAGACGGAGAATTCAGGTACGAATTCTTAAAGCAGGCTGTCCCTTTAAGGGGAGCCTTGCCTTTAGTTTTATGGGGAATATTGAAGGAAAGGCATTTAGAAATGGTGTCAGCTTGCCTTTTGCCCTACGGATGCAGTGTTCGTGCATCCGCCGGTCGGTTAGAGGAGGTATCAAAATGATGGTGGCGCATCCCCTCCGCGGAACCCTCCTCTGCATCGGCCGTATGTTCTTCCGTAGAAAGAACGGTTTGTTCCGAGGAATCGGCACGCGGGTCCTTCGGGCAAAGAGCGATTTCTGGAAAAAGACGTTGCTCAACCCGTCGTTGCCCTTCACCATTTTGGGCTATGGTGGCGGAACAAACACGGAGCACACGACCACAAAGTGGAGACAAGCTGGTGGATCGAGAGATCGGAAGGAAAACTTGATCGACCTTGCAATAATGACAATAAGTAATGTGCAAGGGGAAACCTCCGCACCACTACACCTAGGCACGACTAAAACGTGGACGACCACAAGGTGAGGCAAGATGGTGGATAGAGAGACCGGCGTGAGGTGAGGCAAGATGGTGGATCCAGCGACGGGCGGAGAACTGATCGCTGAACACAACAAAACAATAGAGCGCGAGAATAAAAAACTAGCGCACAGCGAGACCTCCCAAATCAAGAGGCCGTGAGGCAAACTTGATCGAAAGAGAATTAAAGTAATAATGAATGGAACACAACACACGAGAGTGTAAGGACCATTAAATGATAGACCGTTAAATGGTAGAATGACAAACCGAAAACCTCACGCGATTCCTCATGCAATAGAGCGTCAAAATAAAATAATGAAACGCCAACCGTAAGCCTCACACGACAATAGTACCCAGGGTTTAGCGCAAGCCACAACAGAACAAGTAAAGAAGGCAAACACAAGCAATCTTTACACAAAACATAAGTGTAGGCGAGACAGAGCAAGAAAACCTGTCCTTGTCAGGTGGAAGGCCGAAGCTGAATGAGGAACAGGAAGTTGGCACCGGCTTTCTTTCTCTGGCGGAAGTAGAGTGGGTGTCACGTGGGCATTAGCCACAAAAATTCGGCCTTTCAGAGCTAACTAACTGCCGTTGAATGCTACGGTTTGACATGGTATAGTATATGACGCCAAATTCAGTTTTGACTGTCTATTCAAACAATAATATTATCTATCTCAGTATCTGCGTTCTTAAACCAAATCAAACAATCACAGAATTCGAACAAGGTGTCTTACTTAGTTTGAAAGAAAACATCTTCATCGATGAAGCCAAAATTTTCATGCAGCTTGGTGACAGTGCCAGTGAAGACACGCTGCTTTTGACTTGCACCGACTCCAGCAGCAGAGGGGGCCTGTGTGGGCCTTGCAGAGGGGTAACTGACAGTGGGTGCTTGGTTGGCCCCCCCTCCAAGTGTGGTTGGCATTGCAAGGCCTGGCTGAGAAAGCCCTGCAGCCTGTAAATAATTGCCCTGGTTTAAAAGAATTCAAAGAAAAACACAAAATGAAATATGCAGTATATAAGCAAACAATTACAAAAAGTAAATGTGACATATGTCAATCAATAAACCCACCACTTTTTAAATAAATAATGAACAACATTTCAAAAGCTATCAAATAACTCATACTGTGGATTATAGGAAAGAAAAAAGTATTGTAGAGAGGTTTAGCTTTTACATCTAAAAGAATGTAATTTAACAAACAACTCGGTGTCTTTAATATGCTTTTTCTAAACCTCTCCTTTTGTTTGTGCATTTTTTCTTATCATAGTTTGTTGCTGTTAGACTTAGAAATTTTTTTATTGTACTGCTTTTGCTTGTTCTTTGTTTTGCGGATTTTTCCCTCATCTGAAACAAGAATATACCTCAACCTGTAAGCACCTCTTAAATTACATCTGATACCCTAAATCATTTCATGAATTACCCACCTGCCATACACATATAGGCATACAGATCAAAGTGATATTTACATTTTAAAAGCCAATAAAAACTGCTTATCTAACTCTGAGCAGGTGAAAGGTAATATCTAATCTTAAGCAACGTAAGAGGAAGTGACAGATAACACAGCACATATCCCCCTAACCACCTACCTTCTCCAGACACCCTTCCCAGACCTCCTCTTACCCCTCTTCCACGGAAGTTAACATATATCTTTCATCATCATACACGTTATCTACTAAAGATGTTGTGCTGTTCCTTTTCTTCGGGCATATCCATGTCTTTCCTTTTCTTTCTTGTGTTTGGTGGTTTCCACAAATCACTGACCTGATTCTGAAGAGTCATCTGTTGCTGAGCAGCATACTGCTGCTGCTGAAGAGCCGCCTGTGAATTGTATGAGTAGAGTGTGGGATTGCTAGCCAGCCCTGGCTGCTGCACTAATCCTGAAGACACCTGCGACTGCCCTGCTATCCCACTGGCCGCCATGAAATCTGTCCACAGCATGACATTCATTTCCTCAATGAACATATTATTAGCTTTCAAATACACCATTCAGTTCTTGATCAATTTATATAATAAGCCAATAAATATCGCTCGTTTTTAACCTTGATAATCATAAGAAGACAATGGGGCCCCTAACCTCAGAGAAATGAAGCAGAAGAGGTCCACCAAGTTCCCAAGATAAAGCAAAGCTACTTTTGTCCCAGTCTGGTGCAACTATTCAAAACTGATTACTGGCTCTAATACATGTCACCTTGTGTCATCCGATTTACTTTTTTTCTTTCTTGCTTTGTCTTGTTTTTGTATTTCTCATATCCAGCATGGATCAAATCAGCAGAAAAAAAAACTCTTTAACATTTATTTGAAATAAACTTAACAACAAGCGAAAAGTTTGAACTTTCTGAATAGTAACCACATGACAATATCACATGTATGTACAAATACAGACATTCAATTACACTGATACACAAGGTCAAACACACCCACACACACATACACACACACATACCAAACTGTAACAGCATGACAACATAACATGTACGTCATATGCATACTGATATTCAGTAAGTGATTAACAACTATACACTGGGTTCAAACACACACACACACACACACACACACACACACACACACACACACACACCACAACACACACACACACAAAATCAAATTACCGGTTGCCTGTCTAGCCCAAGGTGGGTTCTTGTTCCCAGAACCAAATTGTGAAGCCATCCTGAATCAACCTGCAATAAGTAACAACTTTTAAGATAAGAGAGGCAGACGGACAGTGAGACAGAGACACAGAACTAATACTAAGAGAAACACAAGAAGAAGACAGTAACAGAATAGGTGATGAATGAAAATAGATGCTTGGTAAACCAAGGCATGGATGGCAAGCCTACACAATGAGCTTGGAAAGAAAGAGACTAGAAGAGGAAAGCTATCGAAGAGCACATTATTGCTATTGTGCTATTAAGTGCCATGTTGACCGACTGTGACCGACTGTCCTGTAAACACACAGTCTTTTGTGCATGTATGATATGTAATTCAATCAAATGACTTGTAATAAAGTTGTATCATTTTCCTTAATCATCACAACACATTTCCCTGCATACCTCATATATGTATATATGCAAAATTTGACAAATCATAACAGAAAAATGTTTGGGAATGTATCCATACGGTGAAGGATGGAAGGGGGCTGTCTGAAGGCAGAGAGGCAGGGATGTGGGAATGTTGTTTGTTTGTTTTATTTTTTTCCCCACAGCCATTTCACAATACAAATAGAACAGCTGAATTATTCCAGCATGGGATTTATTAATGAGAATATCATCATAGATCTGATTTACATCACTGGGACAGAATATTAATCAAGAACTTCTCCCCATCATCTCTGAACCCCAAACATGAAAATAAATACATCTAATGCTGAATCTGCAAGGTGCGCACCAGGGGTCAAAATACCCATCCCTCCGATTGTTTGTCACTTTGTGACAACTAGATCCCCTAGCAACAAGTGCAAATTCTATCTCCACTAGTCTGTTGGGCAACCAGTCTCTTTATTGTATAAGTAATTGTGTGGCTGAAAAGTAAGTTTCAGTTTCAGTTCATAGTGCATGGAAATGATAGATCTACTTCCAGTAGTTTTGGTATGAATCACATGTATTAGTCAATGCATTTATTTTTGGATGTGTGCATGGTGAAGAGAAAAAAGAAAGGAAAAAGAGACACACTCAAGGCAGAGATTCTGTAATATTAGTTTAGTTGAGGAATGTGTGAGAGATGGAAAGAAAACACTTCAATTCAATTTTCTTTTCTCACACACAAGACTATGGGAGACAAAATGGTAAACAAATTTTACATGTTTCTCTCTCCTAGGCCTTAATCACACATGCTTAGAATATGCTATCATTGAATTATTTTTTGTAAACTTGTCATTTCACTACCAACGGTTACTTTTATCAACCATCTTTTTACTTTGAAAGGGAAATTTGAAATCTGGGGGACAGGCAGATTTCTTTTCATCAATTTGTCCCAGGACAACTGAAAATTAGCTGGGAATTTCTAGCCCTGTGCACATCTTTCATCTCTGAACATTTGACAAAATACGAAAACATATGTTCCCAAAACATGTAGACAAAATAATTATAAGTAAGTTTTCTGATGTTACTGGCCAACACATGGTTAAGCTGCAGTTATTTCCCTTGTCAGAATCCACCCCCCCCCCCCACCTTCCTTCCCCCCCTTTCCCATTGTGAAAATGTAATGACAAAACATTGTAACTTTTATGACACTTTATCAATTTTTACAATCTTGGTATCACTGGAATGAGTTTTGCTTGTTTGTTCGCTTGCTTTTATTTTCTTATGCTTTTGACAGTTAAATTACATCAAGATTCACTGATTTTTTTTTCTCCCCCCCCCCCCCCCCCCCCCCCCCCGACAGCGACACAGGTCAGGTATCGGGTATGGGCCCTAAGCCTCGCGGCTTATTATGGGCTCCCTCACTTGCTTCCAGTTGTTGGCAAATGTGGTCTATTTTGTGCACCAATGTGTGCTTGAAAAAAATTTGTCTATTTTGCCTTTGAAATCATCCAAGCTGGTACTCAGGACTATATCATCACTAAGCCTATTCCAGTCTTGAAAGACTCTTCTTGAGAAAGGTCAAATACCCTCCGGACTAGTACAAGAGTGCGTGCACATACTGCAAGTTGAAAAGTCAGGAACACATATGACTTCATATTGTGTCTTTTCTGTTCACTTGCTACATTGTGATGGCATTCGCAATATTGGCTAAGCACTGTCCATTCATGCTACAGCATTGGACGCCATTTTGTCATTTTGTAATTCAGTGGCGTGACTCTTTTTTCCAGCAAATATGCATCTTCACATTTTCATAGTCAGAATTCACATAATTTATAGCAATTTGTCTCGATTCGTCCATACTTACTGGCAGCAAAGCGTATCTTTGTGTACGTGTATGGAAACACCAAAGCTCAATTTTTTTTTGCTGTTGAAGCCTCAACCAGTCAAATGTCCTCAACTTCCGGTTCAATAGGTCGCACGCACGTGGAAAGTCAAGATTAGCGTCCCTTGACGGCAACTCCTTTCCGTCTGGCGAGCTGATGCTGAATATCAATGATCCTGTTCTTTGCCAGCCGTTTCTCAGATTTTTTTTTTTTTAATACAAGTTATAGGACTGGTTGATGTAATCAGATTACAAACTAGCAGTTTCAAAATATTAACGAGTAAAATCCTTGTTCTTGAAAACTTTAGATAACGGGACAGACCGCATCTGGAATATGCAAATGTTATCTGGTGTCCTGCAAACCTAAAAAGGCAGTCCATCCTGATCGAAAGAGTTCAGAGGCGTGCAACTAGACTGCTGAAGGAATGCAAAGAAATGAACTATTGTGATCGACTAAAATTTTTGAACCTACATTCACTGAAGGGTAGACGACTACGAGGTGATCTTATACAGATGTTTAAAATTTTCCACGGATATGATGATGTTGACTTGCACTCCTTGTTTTCCTATGCACCTGTGAATGTTACTAGGAACTCAGCAGGAAAACTCTTTGTAATGCATGCCAGAACTAACAAGCGCAAATTCTCATTTTCTTTCAGAGTTGTTAACCCCTGGAATGCACTACCTTCATCACTTAAATTTGCAAAATCTGTGAATGAGATCAAGAACCTGATTGACAAACTGCCCCAGTTAGAAGATCTATTTTATGGCTATGACGAGTAGAAACCCCATTAGGTACACCAATCTAGATAAAAACAACCAGAATCAAACCATGAGGGGACAAATATTAGACCTCGCGGTCTAGGCGTAACCAAACGCCGTCCCTATTACTACTACTACTACTACTACTACTACACTAGGCTAAGGCATATCCAAAAGCAGGGGAGAGCACACACATACACACGTGAAGTGACGCGACAGCCACAGTCTGTTCAACGGTAGATCTCCCACCCACTCCTTCATCTTTTTTTCCTTTCTTTTTTGTTGCAACATAGGTATGGAGGGGGAGCAATGACTGTCAAAACCCTCAAAATGATGACTATAGACTTCCGAGAAGAACGGGTTGGGGTGGAGTGCGCAGGGTAGTGAGGCAGGGACGCTGTTTAACGATGGAACAGTGTTCGGTGAACTAGTCGCTTGATATGATGCCTCCACCGACTCAGATGGCACAACCTTCGCCGTCGCCTCTGTGTATGTGTGTGTTCCAGTCCCTGATGGTCCAGGGGGGGAAGTGTGTGTGTGTGTGTGTGTGAAAGTGAAACACTACCCCCACACCCCACCCTCACCCTCAAATCAACATTGAAGCAGTGTGAACAGTTCCTTGGAAATCGCTTGACAACCGTGTTTGTCACTTCTTGAACTTGAACTTGAACAATTAGGTGTTTGAGGCCTGTTCGCCGTTCTAATATATATTATCTGGGTCAAAAAAAAAACTCCGCATGCGTACAAGGAAGAGAGTCACAGACTGAGACTGTCTAGGTCGACAAACATTCTGGATTGTATTTTGTCGGCAATTCCTTCCAATGGGTGTCTAATCGTGATTTGAAGATGTTGACTGTAGGGGCTGTTACCACAGAGTCAGGAAGACCATTCCAAACATCAATCACTCGAAGAGAGAAGTCTGTGATGAACTTAGATAATTTCAAGGAGTATCCTCTGCTGTCCCTGTTGGTGAAAAATTCAAACTGTGGTTTATCACTCCGGTAAATGCCATGTATAAACTTGTACAATCTATCATGTCACCCCTTTTTCTCCTGTGCTCCAGGCTTGGAAGTTGAAGAGTAGAGAGACGCTCAGGGTATGGTTTATCTTTCTTGTGGATTTTGTGTTCCTCATTTTTTTTTTTAGACGGGCATCTGCCTCCAAGTCGATCACCGGCAGATGAAAACGAAGGGTGAGTTTGACGTCCTATCGGCCAGAGACCCATGAGGACATCCGGGACCAGGCTGCTTCCAATTTAGTAGTGGGGCGACCATCCCCAACGTGGCGGGTCCCCGGGTGGCAGATAGGGGAATGGCCCTCAGATATGGGGGTTAGCTGCGATATAAGTCAGGCTTGCCTGGCTGAATAAGCAGTCCCGGACCAACTGGCGATGTTCCTATCAGGACGGGGTGGGTCAACAGGTGGCACTGTTGTCCTCACTGAAATACCCCATGTGTTCTATGACGGGCTCATCATGCGGTCAAGAGGCGCGGTATAACCTCTAGCCCCAGGGTGGGATCCTCGGAGAAACAATCCCCCTGTGCTCACAGGGCAGGATGTATGGGCCATGAGCTAAGGGTGAGGCACCCCGAAAGAAAACTCCAGCTGAAGACGGAGGTATCGGGCCACTGGCGCAACTTAAGCCACGACACCACGCATCCACGCTTCCATGATGATGCAGTCCACAGAATTTCGATGTGGCGCTCGACCTTCGGAGACCTGCCAGGGAGGTTGGGAGCCAGGCCCTATGCCTCAAAGGGGCCCACCCAAAGCGGTCGGTGCTCAGACAAAGAAATTCTGCATGCCAATGCGACGAAGAAGGAGACCTCATCCTCCTGCTGATGCCAAGCAAACAGTACCACCCAGAATGCTTAACATTCTCCAGTGGAATGCAGAAGGGGTGCATAAGAAGAAACTTGACTTGGCAGAAAGGACGCATCAAGAAAATAGCAACATCGCATGTGTCCAAGAGACACATTTGACCGTAAACCATCGCTTTCAAGTTGGACCATGAGGAAAGAAACAAAGGAGGGGTGCTTGTCTTGGTGCGGAATTCCATCGCCGCACAAGAACTCAAGATCAACACCAATCAACAGGCAGAGATCCAAGGGGTTGATGTAGTCCTTAAGGAACACAACATCAGGATTTACAATGTCTAATGCCCTCAAGATCGTGATCTTTCCTCACATACATGAACATCCCAGACAACAACTGCGTGGTGGTGGGCGATTTTAACAGTCACTCAGAGAGATGGGGCTATGAGGAGACGGACAAGAGAGGCAAAGAAGTTGAGGATTGGGAGATTGACACACATCTTCATCTCATCAACCAAGAAGATGATGAACCCACCTTCTACTCTAGACGCTGGATGACCACATCAACACCAGATCTAGCGTTCGCCACCAACGACCTGTTCGTCAGGATCACAAGAACAGTCCTCAACCAGCTTGGAGGAAGTGACCACAAGCCCGTCAAACTCTCTATCAACCTCAACTTGCAGGCTCCACAAGCAAAGTGTTTTCCCCGCTGGAATTTCCCCGCTGGTCTCTGCGAGACCTTCACAGATACATACACAAAGCCAATCAACATCAGGCAGAAGGACTCAAACAAGATGGTTCAAGACTTCACAAAGGCCATCTTGAAAGCTGCTACAGAATCCATCCCAAGAGAAGCACGTAAAGACTACAACCCCTACTGGACGGAGGAACTCCAGAATCTGGAAGATGCCATTACGGAAGCCAGGGACCGAGCAGAAAAGCAGCCATCACTGGAGAACAACATAGCGCTGAAGGAAGTAACTGCCAGATACAAGCTGTCCTGCGCACAAGCTGCAAGAAAAAGCTGGCAAGAGAAAGCTAAAAGCCTAAATCTCGACAGGGATGGCAGCAAGCTGTGGAAACTGGCTAGAACCCTCTGTAATGAAACAACAAGTCATACTGCTATAACAATACAAGAGAATGGAAATTATCTCTCTGGAAAGAAAGCAGCAGACCACTTCATAGACGTCTATGAAAACATCAGCAATCTGGAAGTCCCTCCTGAACATAGAGCTGCAGTGCACAGGGCCCAAGGTGAACTTCATGAGGAAGAGCCCCAAGAGGAAGTCATGACCACAGCTTTCACAGAGAAGGAGCTGGAGGAAGCGTTGCAGAGCCTCAATCTGAAGAAGTCACCTGGACGAGACGGAATCACAAATGAAATGATTCTGCATCTTGGGATGAAGAGCAAGGCAGTCCTTCTAAAAATCTTTAACTCCAGCTGGAAGACAGGATCAGTACCAGTGTTGGAGGGAAGCAGACATGATCCCCATTCACAAAAAGGGAAAGGACAAGTCGAAGGCTGACAGCTACAGACCCATCAGCCTTACAAGCTGCTTAGGAAAACTGATGGAGAGACTTGTCAATGCAAGGTTTGTCTGGCACCTTGAGGAGCATCAGCTGCTGAGCCCTGAACAGGCAGGCTTCCGCCAACACAGATCAACAGAAGACCAGATCACATTCATCACGCAAAGCATTGAGGACGCTTTCCAAGAAAAGAAGAACACGCTTGCTGTCTGGATTGACATGGAGAAGGCGTTCGACAAAGTCTGGAAGGACGGACTTAGGCTCAAACTACGGCGATGTGGTATGTCTGGGAGGATGTACACCTGGATCAGCCAGTACCTACACAACTGCCAAACCCGAGTCAAGATTCAGGGCCAGAAAAGCAAGAAAAAGGTGCTGAGACAGGGAGTACCACAAGGAGGAGTCCTTTCGCCAACGCTGTTCCTCATCTTCATAGATGACATCGTCAGAGAACTGCCAAAAGGGGTCAGAGGAGCGATCTATGCAGATGACCTGGTACTTTGGTGCTCTGAAGAGTACACCACTACAGCACAGGTACGCCTCCAGACTGCGCTCAACAAGATCAGCGACTGGACCAAGGAATGGCTTGTCTCTGTCAACTCAAGCAAAACAACCTACACAGTCTTCAGCCTATCCAGCAAGAAGCAAGAGGCGAAGCTGACACTAAACAACCAAAGGCTTGCAGAGGAACCCACACCTACCTACCTGGGAGTGACCTTTGACCGCAGGCTCACTTGGAAACAGCAGATCACCAGATGCTGTAGCAGGGCCAAGTTGAGACTGGCGACCATGAGGAAACTTGCGGGGACGGACTGGGGGGCTGACGAACGTATCCTGAAGAGACTCTATACAGGGAGAGTCCGACCTGTAGTTGAGTACGGGACGTCAGCATGGGTATCAGCTGCAAAGTCTAACCTCAACCATCTCAATAAGATACAGAACCAAGCTCAGCGTGTCATAACTGGCGCCATGAGATCCGCCCCAATCCTGAAGATGGAGGAGACCACTGGGCTACAGTCATTGGAGGACAGAAGGGACACAAAGATCCTCATCCAAGCATCAAAATTCAAACGCCTTGAAAACCATCCAATGAACAACAGAATGAGCAGACCCACCAAGAGCCGGTTGAAAAGAGGCAGCTTCATCCACCAGTCACGACGCCTTGAAAGACAAAGCCCAGTCTTGATGGAACACGAAGCAAAGCCTATCCCGGCAAATGTCACCCACCCATCTTGGAAGAGGCAGGTGTTCCCAACAGTCGTCACCAGCATTCCCGGAGTGGAGAAGAGAGGAATACAGTCAGGCACCCAAAGGAAGGCCCTGGCCATGGAGTATATCTGCAACCAGTACCCCCAGGAAGACTGGACCCATGTCTTCACAGATGGTTCCGCCACAGAAGCAACGAGGGATGGTGGAGCTGGAATCTTCCTCCGATACAAAGACGGAGATGAAGAAATTGCAATTCCAACAGGAAAATACTCCACGAACTTCCGAGCTGAGCGAGAAGCCCTCTGTGAGGCAGCCACAACAGTCTTGCAGAACTCTACAAGAACAACAGGGCAGGTGGTGGTGTTCTCTGACGCTCTCTCCATGCTCCAAGCCCTCAAGAACTCCCGCTGCAAAGAACAGAACCATCTCACTTCAGCCCTTGTTGCCCTGAGTGCCAGAGTGGAGAAAGTGGTGATACAAATGGGTACCAGCACACTGTGGCATCAGAGGCAACGAAAAAGCGGACATTCTGGCAAAAGACGGTGCACAGAAGGAGCAGGCCAACAACCTGGTGTCATACGAAATTAGGACAATCATCAAGGCACAGCAAGGAATAAAATGGCGCCTCCTGCATCCCAAATACAACCCAGAAGACACATACCATTTGCTGGGACGACGGGAACAGGTCAAGATCTTCCGCCTGAGGACTGGACACAAGCGCCTGCTCCACCACATGCACACAAAATTTGGCATTGGACAGAGTGGAGAGTGCCCTTGGGGTGAGGGACCAATGACAACTGACCACATCCTTCAAGTCTGTACGACGTATGCAGCACTGGCCAACAACGACAGCAGTGGAAGCCAAGCTGTACGGCACCCTGGAGGAACTGCGACGGACGGCAGCCTTCATCGAGGACACCGGGCTGCTCATCTAACAGGATGGCGAACGAGGAAGAAGAACATGAGGACATGATGTCCAAGACCGTTGTCTGTGTCTGTGGTGTAGAAGGGGGATGGAGAGGGGTGTGTTATCGTATCCAGTTATGGGTCGAAGTTGGAGCTATTCAAGTTGGTCTTCTGTCGCAACGTTGACAGTGTCGATGGCCGTCTACTCTCATAGGCATCCCATTTTCAAATCCCCCCAAAAGCCCTTTTTATCCAGAACTAGTTTTGTGGACCCACACTATCCACTTTTGGCCAGCTCGGACAGAACACCCTAACTGGTTGCTATCCTCCTTCCCTCCCCCAGCCATGGAAAGTCGGAGCACTGAGATGAGAGCTTCAGGGGATCCAATCCAGTGCAGGGGGCACAGGCTGGGTTGCCTTTGTTAGGCTGGGAGACATCCATCAATGATTTCATAGAGAAATTTGAGGTGGTACTGTTGTTTGTTTCTCTCCTGAAGTGTAGAAAGGCCGACCGAGATCCATTCAGCACAGCCGTGACACGGCCTGTGTTGAGGGACTGGAAAACATGCTTTGTGAACCTTTCTGCCATCTGCTTTGTATGCCTTCCAGATTCAGATTGTCTGTTTTCTCCAGAACATAGGAGTTCTATCGCTGTTCTCTATTAGGGATCTCAGTGACAAGCGATACAATCTTCTGGCAGATCTCAGGGCTGGCCAACACTGGAGCATTCCAAGGCTGACATTTGCTTTAACGGTTATTTTCCTGATGCGGACAGACCCGTGATTAGAGGTCGTTGATCATCAATTTGATTCCAAGGCAGGGGCATGAACTTCCTTCCTGAATATGTGGTTGTCGAGCGGGTAAGAGGAGTGTGTTGTAAACCGACGAGGATATCAAATTTCCTGACATCGTTGAACCAAGCTCACGCCCAGCCATTCGTTATCAGTTCCGTTGATCCACTTAGATTCTAGTATCCTGGTAAAGCCAGGCAGTCACCGGTCTCAGCAATGAGCCTGACTTGAGACTTGACGGAGGCTGAAAACACCACCTAACGCTTTGGGGGAAATCGTTCATAAATCAAAATAAGGATCAATGAATCAAGAAGACGAACTAGAAAACACTTTAATGATCGAATCCTCCCCCTCCTCCCTCATCTTCCCCACCCCTACACCGATGATTTGAAATAGATAATGCCAGTGACCCGTCTTCTGAATGGCCATTCCACATGTACGCCTATGCATGCTCTAACCTCACATTTAAATGTGCAGGTATTTGCCGCATGTAGCCTATGCATTTATCCAATCACGCATAAACTAGCCAACGCATAACTGCATCACATGACGAATGCATGAAACACACACATGCATGACGGGTCCTATCCTCTTCGTGACAAGCTACGAGACGCATGGAGTCACATAAAGAGGTCTCTCCCTATGTCCGAGATAATCACCGTGTTCACACTCGCTCGGCAATATGCCGTGTGTGTGGTCCCACATTGGTGGGTGTTCTGGGATGCACAGGGAAGAACTAGGATAGACGGAGACAGTTCTAAGTGGATGTATGCAGACACAGAGAGACAGAATCTGTTGTTGCTTAAGAAATCAAAACCTTGTTCTTTTCTTTTCACTCATTCCTTAGAAGGACATACAAAGCGTAGGCAGACCAAGAAGAGATGGAATCATTTACACTCACATATCAGTTTGGGGAGGGCATGTTTAATGTAAACACTAGCAAGATTTTATTTAGTCACGCAACAAATTACTATCGTTTTCAGAGCCCGAATTAGTGCGTCAGGAACGGTGCCTACATTTCTGGTCGTTTGAAATGTGTTTGCATTAGAAAAGAAACTCGATTGAAAGCATGAATTACTTACGCAAGCTATTGAAGAGAGGATTTTTAAGTCTTGTATTGATCAGCTGACCGTCTTATTATGGAAAACAGGTCACTTGTATCTTGTGAACTCATTTAATGAATTGAGCGCAAACAGTTGACAGCTTATCACCTGGTGGATTGCCAGTTGTCTCAGAGGACCATGCCTCAGTTGTTGTTTTTTCTCCACCCCTCTCTTTTTGTTGTTGCTTTGTGTGTGTGTGTGTGTGTGTGTGTGTGCGCGCGCGCGCGTGCGCACACGCATTCGCGCGTTTGTATGCTTGTATTATAATGATACAAGAGGGATCATCGTGAAATGTAAAGACCACAAATGGCCTATGATGGGCATAACAATCCTCCAGGTAAGATGTGAGGATAAATGAAAAGAGGAGACACAAGGTTTTATGGCTGAATCTGAAAATGTTTTATAAATTAATTAAAACAAGATGTAAAGTCGTAAAAAATTAATTCATGCTTTCTTTTCTGTTCAGGAACTTTCCACTCAGTTCAGACTAGGAACATTTACTTTTTTTTTTTTTAACCGGAAGAGCGCAAGCACAGAACAGGTTATATTTTATAATTCGACTTGAGGTCGCAATGAGACAGTGAAGATTTTTTGTGGCATTGCTGAGGGCAAACCAAAGAATAAGAACTGCTGTACAGGTCTGTGAGGACCAAGGCATTTGCGTATGGAAGACTTTTGATGGCACTCTTTGTGTGCAGCTTTTTGGAAAAGAAATTGCGAGTCCGTGAGGAACTGGTCAATATATCATTCTGAAAACGTGTTTGTATGACAGAAATTATGTAAAGCTGTTGATATATGCAAGCTTGTTAGTCTCCAGTGTTGGACTGACGCTCTGCAATACTTCACTGCCTTGGTCATGCGTAGCGTAGCCACTGGCCACACTGGGAGCCCAATAAGCTGTTTTCACGGTGCCTAAGCCCACAAGCCGCCAGTCATAATCTGATGAGACTTATAATTGCCCTTCCCACCTAATTTCCTGCACAGACAGCCACATTCTACTGAAAACGACCCACCCTGCGCTGGAGGGCCTTCACAATCGATGGTGCCAGAGCTTTGTCTCCAGGCAGGTTGTACCGACAAGGAAGTGTTTGGGGGAGGGGCTTTTCGCCTGTCGCTGATAGAGCAACATACCAGTGATAACCAATCGAATATAGATATATAGATACATAATTTATCATATTGTGGCTTCCCTTTCTCTGGCACACACACACACACACACACACACACACTCACTCACTCACTCACACACACAGACAGAGACAGACAGATAGACAGACAGACAGACAGAGACGAGTTTAATGTTCTTCTTGAGAAGAGGGAAGGAAATGAACAGGGACAGGGAAGGGTGAGTTTGGGGGTGGGGGAGGGGTGCGAGGAGGTAAACACTTTGTCTGTGAATTGTTTGTAACGTAGACTCATGAATTTTTTCTCAAACTGCAAAACAGCTGGAACTTTACAATGGCTGCTCTAGAATAAATAGGAAATATTTGTTCAGTTGAAGTCTTTCTGTAAGTAATGGCATCAAAACTTGCTTCAGTTCCTGGGTAAGGAATTTTCTTGAGTGTAGTCAATTGGTGGTCGTTGTGGAGTGAGCAATTTCCAGCTTCAGTATACTCGGACATCCCTCAGGGCTCGGTACTGGGCCCCACCTCTCTTCCGCCTGTTTATGAAGGACCTTCCGAAGTCCATCAAAGCCAGATAGTTCACTGATGACACCTTGTGCAATAATATCAAGGAAGACTAGCATGCATTTCACAAAGACCTTTCCTCCTTTAGCACCTGCGAAGAACAGTGGTCCATTATTAATTTCCATCCATAGGAATGTTTAACCCTCAGTGTCACTCACAAGTGAACAAAGATCGTTCCAGACTTCCAACTGCATTGCCACATGCAAGAAAATGTTAACGCTGTGAAATACCTTGGTACTGGTATCCAAGATGATCTACGCTGGAAATCTCACATCAACTCTGCCACTAATAAAGCCTATAAGACCATTGAATTCCCCCACCATAACTTCAAAATAGGCAACAAGAAGGCGAAGGAAACTGCATACAAAACCATTGTTTGAATTATACTCTGAGTATGTAGCCACTGTATAAGGTCCCTACATCATCAGTGAGATCCAAGTGACTGAGAGGGTCCAAGGCAGAGCAGCAAGATGAGCCACCAACCAGTATTGACACACATCTTGCATCAACCCCATCCTAGGCTCTATGGACTGACACGTCCTCCATGAGCTACAAAAACTTGCTCCCATGGAGATGTTCTACAGATTTCATCATGGGCTCAACTCCATAAATTCAAACTACCTGCCAAGACCAAAGGTCAGGAGGCTGAGCTCCAGGAAAAAAACAACACCTGCAGTTATGACAACCTGTTCTGCAGGACACAGCACAGACAGATGTCCTTCTCTCAGATCAGCCCAGACTGGAATGCACTACCACGAGAGGTTGTGACAGCAGGGTCACTGAACAACTGCAAGCCTAAATTGGCTTCTCTCCACCGAGTCTGCAAAATGGCACTCACCCCACCACTCTTCCCCTCCTACCCCCTACCTCCGAAGCATGAAACATTCCTTCAGCCAACCAGCTCATCAAAATTTCACAATACATGTAGTAAATTTGCTTAGATTTCCTGTTGGAGCCAGCATCATGTTGGGGGCTGTTGAACAGACTCTGAATGGCTGGTTACTGAATCTTTGTATTCTTTTTTGTTCCAGCTTGGCTTTTGGTGTTGTAGTTAGTTGCAAAATGAGGCAACTGCGGGCAGAGATCTGAACAAATTTTAAGAACTACTGTAATGACTCTACCGAACAACGTGGATAAACGAATCACAACACAAAGCATGTCGCGTTTTGACCTCTTAGGTCCACTTCAGGAAAGACAAACAACACTCCGGACAATGAAAATGGAGAGCGAGGAATCACTTATCTTTGTCGAATTCGGTGCAAGATAGGCATTGCTGGTTGTCCAGTGGAAAAAGAATACGTTGATTGTCCCACATTGTGAAGATACCCATCTTGCGCCGAATTTGACAAAGATATTCACGTTGTTCAGTGGAGTCATCATAATTACTATTCAAAATTGATTTTGGTTTTGTAATGAAAAACAAATTGAAAATCCACCCTCCGACAAAAAAGGCAGAATCATCAGAATATTGATGTTCGTTATCAAATAGAAAAAAGAATACGTCGATTATCCCACATTGTTAAGATAGAATAACAGCAACCACATTGCTGATTTTAAAAAATTTGATATGTATTTATTTTTCCCAAGTGATGGCAAAAAATGAGTGATTTTTTCCACCTGATCTGCATTCCTTTTGCGGTGTTTCATTGTTGTTCCCCCCCCCCCCCCCCCCTTTTTTTTCAATTGCAGTAGTCAGTCATCCATCCTACCAGTCAAAGCCCATCACTCAATAATAACAACTGAATTGAGGCTTATTAATTCCCCCATGTGGATGTCTTGGGCTTTCTTTTTTTTCACATCTACCATTGGTTTGACATTTTGGGGTTTCTGGTGCTGAGATGGTGACTATTTCAACTGAATGCTGGGGGGAGGAAGGTGGCACAGAAAAGGCAGAGTGAAAGAAAAGGGTATCGAGAGTGGGAAAGATGGAGAGGGGTGGACCGGACATTAAAGGGAAGGGTAGTGATGTGGATGAGTGGGGGCTGGGGGAGGGATTGGGCAGGTGTAGTGGTGAGGGGAGGGGAGGAGAAGGGGTTATTATATATGGGATTTAACTTTTTTCCACTCAGATTATGTGATGAACTCAAATGAAATTCAGTTCCACTCATCATGACCAAATCACTTCCATGTGGTTGGTTGTGAATGTAGGCTGAAAGCAATGTGGGTTACAGGGATGATGATCTAGCAATTTCATTTCGCATCTGTCCTTCAGAAGTAGGCCAAGTTACTATACTGTGCATAAAAAGAAACGCATATTTTTTTCGCTGAAAATATTAAGGAAAATTTTGACAGAAACATGCCCCGTATAGCAGAAAACAGTTACGTTGAACTCAAACTGAAAGGATAAACCCAATCCTGGTTGTCTGCATGATCCACGTGTCTTCCAAGAATGATAATGCAGTTTGAAGCGTGTGCCCCATGGAATCTGCGTAGTAACCATAAATGACCACAGTTGTGGTGAGTAAATTGCTTCCAACCCTGGCAAGATTCACTATAAAAGCCAGTTCATTTTGGTGAAAAATTAAAGGTTTCGAAGAAGGAGAAAACATGCCACGCCTGAGCGCACTTGCAAGGGGAAATGCACTTGGCTGTCTGCAGGCAGGTCAGAGGCAAGTCGACATTGCCCGAGTCCTGAACGTGTCACAAGGCACCATCAGTAGGCTCTGGACTCGTTACAGGCAAACAGGCTCCACAGCTGATGGTCCTAGGTCAGGCCGACCACGGGTGACTACACCAGCACAAGATCGCTTCATACACCTTCGGCATCTGCGTAATCGGTTCTTGGTAGCCCAGCCAACTGTCCAGGCACTTCCTGGCAACCAGAGGATCAGCAGACAGACAGTGCGAAACCGTCTCCATGCAGCTGGACTGCGGGCCTATCGACCCCATCAAGGGAATGTGCTGACAAGACGCCATTGCCAGGCAAGGCTGCTGTGGGCAAACCAGCACCAACCCTGGACTCTGAGGAACCACTGGCGACATGTCTGGTTCAGTGACGAATCCAGATTTCTGCTGCAACGCTACGATGGAAGGAGATGGTCTACCGGAGGCTTGGTGAGCTCCTCAATGTGTGGATGAGGCACCTCCGCATGGTGGTGGGGGAATCACTGTGTGGGGAGCTATCAGCAACACAGGCAGGAGCCAGCTGGTTCGCTTCCAAGGCAACATCACGGCTGCACAGTACATGCAGGACATTTTGCGTGCGCATGTCCTGCCCATGGTAGCCGCTCCAGGAGCCATGTTCCAGCAGGACAATGCCAGGCCTCACACAGCCCGCATTACCTTGGCCTTCCTCAACACCCACAATATCCGCACCCTGCCTTGGCCATCACTAAGTCCAGATCTCAACCTGACAGAACATTTGTGGGATGAACTGGACCGACGCCTCAGAGCAAGAGTTAATGCCCCTGCAACACCTGATGGCCTGTTTGCAGCGCTGCAGGAAGAGTGGAACACCATCTCAAGGCAGACGATCCAGCACCTGATTGCCTCCATGCCATGCAGGTGCCAGGCTGTGATTCGGGCAAATGGGGTCATACCCAGGCTGTGATTCGGGCAAATGGGGGTCATACCCGGTACTGACTTCGAGCGGGGATTGGGAAGCACGGGAGGAGCCAGGGGGAGGGAACTCTGTTCAGTGTGAATAGTCAGACATAATGAATAGACATAACAGTAGATTGATGCAGTCAGACATAATGAATAGACATAACAGTAGATTGATGTCTTATTTCTTCTGTGGTTGTAATATTTTGAATGCTAAATGACACATGAAATGACTGAAATAAAAATATGCGTTTCTTTTTGTGCATAGTATAGTATCCCATCTATCTGGAAATTCTAAGCTTTAAAACACAGTGATTGGAAACAGCATCGAAACATATTCATCTGTGGAC
Source organism: Conus canariensis (assembly GCA_033310375.1). Taxonomy (NCBI): domain Eukaryota; kingdom Metazoa; phylum Mollusca; class Gastropoda; order Neogastropoda; family Conidae; genus Conus; species Conus canariensis. Next base: position 83,931,736 of record CM065714.1, read on the forward strand.
CATTTAGATCAGTCAGAACGGTTGCTGGGATGCCCGAACAATTCAGCTGTTTGCCATTGGATGTTCTTGTTTAAATAGAACCAACAGTTCATGTGTTGGCTAACACTGCAAAACTTTCAACTATTTGAATGGGCTCACAGGCGTTCTTCCACAACTCTGTGAGTGTGCGTGTGTGTGTGTGTGTGTGTGTGTGTGTGTGTGTGTAAATCAGTCAGGATTAGAATTGCATGTTATTGTCATGAAAACTGTCAACAGAAAAAAGCAATGGGGAAAAACGATCATACTAATGAATATTTTGCATGCAGTTAGACATACTGACATGCACACAGGTTTGAAAACTAGACTTTCATAGACTTTTTAAAGCAGTGGAATACAAAATTTGCCAAGTAACTTTCATGCAGGACTGGCTGTATCTGGACCACAAGGGTTTATATCCAGATGTTGTACGTCTTTTAACAAGCACTCTCTTGATGAGCATATCTAACACATGTATCATGAATGTGATACTCATCTTCCTTTACACTACACATTTTACATAACATTGCATTTCTGTCAGCGCCTTTCTGCCAGTTTCTATATCAAGATCATGCGCACTCGTGCAAGGTTTGCAGATGCGTGTGCATGTATGAGTGTCTTTGTGTGTCCGCGTGTGTGTATATGCGCATGTGTCTGATGGTTCTGGCCTTGTATCTCTTGGTATTTTTGGATGCAGACTCTCAAGACTCAGCATTTTTCAGTGTTTTAAGATTTTGAGGGACATCTGTCCATATTTTGGCAATGAGGTATACAGTTTTGAGGTTTTGCAGAAAATCGCATATGATGTAGTTTTGGCCTTAGTTATGGTTAAAATGATGCTGCTTTTGTGAGTGTGTGTGTGCATGAGATGGCCTTAGGATGGCCTGTGAAGTGATTAGGTGGTAGTATTCCTGGGGGGTTCATTACTTTGGTTTGATCAAAGATTGATTAGCTGACGAATTGCTATGAGTGTAAGATCTTATAGCTCCTCTTCAAATTTAGAGCCAATTCTTTTGCTCTGCACGTACACTTTATGTCCATCTTTGGCCTGGTAAAGAACTGCCAGGACATACAGTGAATGTTCCAAATACACCCCCTTTGCACAGATGCGACTTACAAACAATTATCGTTATCATGTGTATTAGACTGACCATGGACATTCAGTTGGACAATATTACTGATATGGACTTTACAAGGGGAAAAAAACCCTTTTGGATCCATATGCCAGCAATCATACAGCTCGGAAAAGGCATTATTTTGAGTATGTCTACTTTCTTCCTCCTTAGCATTACGCTTTTTATATATACTTTATGAAATTCTGTTCAGAGTATGTCCTATGCTAAACTACTGAAATTGGAAAATTCAGAAGTCAGTGGAGTTGTCCCCATATTCCCATCTAAATATGCACACACACACATGCACACACACACATTCACACACACACACACACACACTCAAGATTAGGGGAAAAACAGGACATATACAATCCAATGGACAGGGGCTGGGGTCTACAGAAATGAAGTTATGGTCAAAGGCAAAAGGAAAAGCACAGAGAGACATCGAAATACAGCAGTGGAAGAAAAATGGAAGTAGCCAAGATAATTAAGAAGACTGTCCAGCAAGGATGATAGGGGCTGTTGAAAAACTCATGCTAAAGAAGTCTCAGATGAATGAAATATGGCATTACAAGTTATTCTGATCAAAATCACTGCGCCATGTGTAAGCAGACCATAACAAACTCACATTTACAAGACTGAGAAGTATGCCAGTCTAATTAGCAGCTTCAGGGATTCTGGCTTCTAAGTCAAAGTCCTTGTCATAGAGGTTGGTGCAAGAAGGCGTAAGCTCATCATGGGCTGATGACCTTATACCTCCTTGCTCCAACCTCTATGACAAGGTCTTCTTCCTACCAGAAATCACAAACTGTTTCATGAGATTTCTGGTAAGAAGACCAGAACCTCGAAAGCAACAGCACAGGCAGCCATAAAGGGTTCCAGCTAGCTCTGGTCAAAGAGGAACAAATATGAACTTAACGATGCTTAAATTTTGTAACCAAGTACTGACGTTCAATAGTAATGTGGGGAAGACATCCATCTGAAAAAAAAAAAGCACATCTTGATTTGCTCTACCATTCAACAGGTGCAGGTTTGAATCCTAGTAGTGCCTGGGGGAAAAAATCTTGACAACTAAAGGGAATTTGGGAGTCATGACCTGGATGTGACCAGGTTTCCTTAGAGTGTAAAGTGTTCAAGGCTGAAACATTTCTCCGAATTATGTTTCTTTCCTGAAGACCTGCTGTCAAGCTCTCCTCGGGTTTATTTCTGCTGACACAGGGCTAGATCACTGACTTCCAGAAAGATGTCCAGAGACAACCAGACGACACTGGGAAATATGACTTATGACCTTTGTGGGCTGGTTCCCAACCTTGCTTCTCTCTAACTTGTCACTAGTGCTAAAAATAAAAGATGTCCAAAGATTAATCAGAATGGGAAGAGAATGATTAATCCATTGGCACTACCACAATTATGACTGTAAATCCTCTGCAGACCATGAGTAATTAACCAGTGGAATTCCCATGTGTCTGTGGCAGGAAATTTTCCACCGAGCATACATGAAAATCCACAGAATGAAGACTGTGATGAAGGAACAGCAGCATACTATGCAAGCAGATAAGAAACCATGATTCAAATCACAGAGCCAAGGACACCCACACTAATCATTCAGATGAAGAATTTGTAGGGACTCAATGCTAAACACCAGAAAGCCAGCTTGCCATCTGTTAGTGCATAAAAGGTATAGGAGAAATTAGATTAAACTAGTAGTCCTCCTACTGGACACACTCATAGGGAAAAACACATCAGAGCACAAACTAATGGTAATGTTAAATGGAGAGTTTTGCTATCAATTAGTATCAACACAACTTAGAAGTTCTGGAGAGAGAGACAGAGAGAAAGAAAGAAATGGAGGGAGGGAGGAAGAGAGAGAGAGAGAAAGAAAGAAATGGAGAGAGAGAGAGAGAGAGTTTGTTTGTGTGTGCATGTGTGTGTGCACATATGCGCTGTACATTTTCACATAACGTTGCTCTGTGCATATGTGTGTGTGTGTGTGTGTGTGTGAGTGAGTGGATAGAGAAACAGAGATCTGAGAGTCTTCTTTTTCTTCTTGTTCACTCAGACCGGAACCCCAGAGGCACTGACGAAGGCTGCTGTACAGCGGAGGCCCTCCAGTGATCCATAAAGCTTTCCCTCATCGGTGTGTTGGCAGGCCAGGCCTCTGCCCTTAGCTTTTCATGTCTGGGACAGTCCTGCAGGAAGTGTTCCACTGTCATTGGGCCTGTACAACATGGGCAACTTGAAGACTTGCCAATGTGGAATTTTGTGAACATGTGATGCCTCAGTCTGGAGTGCTCTGTCCTCAGTCTCACAATGCTCACTTGGTCTGATCTGGGCAGCTGGTAGTATGCATCCCTCTTGTTGAAGTCTGGATGCTGCTCAAGCCATCTTCTTTTTTTGCTTCTCCTTGATAATACTTTTGATTTCTTCAAAGGAGACTTCCTGCTCCAGCTGGGGCTGCTGTCCTCCTTCCTTTGCCAGTTGGTCAGCTTCCTCATTGTCATACATATTGCAGTGTGAGGGTATCCACTGGATGACAGTATTCTCAGTGGGCTGCTGCAGAATGGCCAGGGTAGAGACAAGGGAGTTGAGTTCCTCGTTTCGAGGATTTTTAACAGCTGCAGTACTGATAAAGCATCAGAAAAGATGACGACTTTGGTATGTATTGCCCCTCTATTCTCATACAGCTTTCTGGCTGCTGACTGTACCGCATCTGCCAGAGATCTGAGAGTGAATTTTGGGAGTTAAAACTGGTCAAGGAGGCAGGCGGAGAGAGATGGGGAGATTTTTCAGACATAACACACAGAAAAGACATGGGGAGATTTTTCAGACATAACACACAGAAAAGACACGAAGTGGGAGGGGAGATGGACATGTGTGCTGGGGTTCTGTTTAAAGTAATTTAGGAAATAAATCACAAATCTAAATAAACCACAAAACAAAAAATGTGTAAATTCAAAACCATTATTTATTGCTGATATGTATGTGTAATATTGCAACAATGTGAGATTCTAAATTTTACCAAGTAGCAGAAAAAAAACGCAGCAGTGTGAGATTCTAAATTTTACTATGTAGCAAGCAAATGTATATACTCAAACTTGCAAACAAAATGGCCAAACAAATAATTACCCTTTTTACAACATGCTGCAAGCATTCTCATGTCAACTGTCTCACCACTTGGCAGTGGACTGCAATAGCGCTTACTGCATGCAATAAGTCATACAGGACATTGCAAAAATGATGGCTACAGGCAGAACATTGCAAAAATATCAGCCACAGTCATCTCAAAATAAATGAAACCGAATATTTCAGAGGACTGTCATGCTGTGGTGTGAGAATTCAGATAAAATACTTCTTGCATTATATGACACCATATAACAAACACATAACAGGTGGCTTCACTGGTTAATTTGAAATGAGAGCAACTAGTCCATGCATAGTTTCAAGCACTGAATCAATGTGCTTTGTTCACAACATGATGCGCTGTCTAATCTTCAGCTGTGCTTGGGTGTGGAACTTACTTTACAACAAGGCATAGACACAGAAAGAGAAACAGATTTACACAAGCAGTGGGGATGGTTGAAGATGACGATTTTGCTGCAGAGACATTCCAAGAAAATGATGTACATGAAGCATTTTGACAGTTTGTTTGTTTGTTTGGTTTTTTGCTCTCTTGATAGGATTAATGAATGCTTTGTAACATGTTAGTGCTACACTTGCCTGCGGACACAAATATATACAGTACACTATAGAGAGGATAAACAGAGTTTGTATTTCCACTCCCAGGATTTCCTTTTAGGAAAGCAGACCATTTCCAACCCCATCAAGTACGCCCTAGTTAGTCCAAGTGGTGAAACACTCATATCAAATAGATTAAAAATAACTCCACATCACTGCCCCAAAATACAGTCCCAGTCAACTGTAAGTTTTCATGGATAATAAATGTACATACACCCAAAATAGGGTGTCATCAGGGAATGTCTGCACTGTGATAAGTGTTAGCAGTATATGTTGAGCACTCTTAAGATCTGTGTTTACAACACTGATCAAGACAGCAAGCTCAATAATGCAACAGTAAACACTCAAACGGCTAAGCAAATATTCAACTGATTTCTTAGCACAGTCATAAATCTCAAATCAATACAAACAAATGGAATGATTCAGTATATAAAAACTCCACGGCAACATAAGTTTACTTGTTCATCAGCAGTACAAAAAACTTCTCTTAAGAAAGTGAAAGAGCACTTTCTTTAGACATTGGACAGATTATCCAGTCTGAAAACCCAGGCCCACTGACATGGAATCTGGTTGACAGGGATGACAGGGAGGCTGACATGCAGTCCACCTAGCTTCCCTTTGCTCCAGGATATGGACTTGGAGTAGCCCAGCATGGTCACTGTGGTCTCACTGGTGGGCTGTGGTGAGCCCAGCCACAAGTCGGTTGTATTGGGCCACTTCAGCATGATGGCATAGACACTGACTCCTGAGGGCGTCTTTTTTGAAGTGTACCTGGACAAGATGGAAAACATTTCACACAGGCAGAGAGTGCAGTGTAGTTGTATTCTCAGTGTTTAAGACTGAAGCTGAAAAAGAAAACAAAGACAAGGCAATGAGGGAATAAAAGAAGATATAATCAATACGGGGATCTTTAACCTGGTAATACAGAGATGGTAAACATGTTTCCTCCCTAATATATAACTGTTACACTGGTTATGCAATGTAATCTTTTTCTGCATTTCAAATTTCCTATAGACAATATTGGACACAACACACACACACACACACACACACACACACAGAATGGTACGCATGCACACACAAGTGCATAAATACAGAATGGCACACACGCAGATCAACAGGCACACCAACCTACACATATACATTAAAAGTAAACAATAAATATTCAACTGCAAAAAAACAAGAGTCACACTTTAAAATCTATACTGACAGAAACATGAAATTCACTCAAGCATTACCAATAGTCTTGCTTGTTTATCAAAGGCAAATCATTTACCACACGTCTGATTGCTTGGTGTCGTTCTGAAAGAGCCAGGGTCTTGTGGCATAAATGGCCTCCCCATTAACTCCCAGCCACTCTCCCATCTGTCTCAGACGCTCTTCAAAGATAGGAGCAATGGTTCCATACTTGGTGGGACCTACATTCAACAGCAGGTTGCCTCCGCAGCTGAGGGAACAAACAAACAAAACGTTATGGATTATAGGTATACATATCTTACCATACTTGGTAATCAATATAATAAAAACATTAATTCTCAGTTTTTTGATACCACCAAAGACCTTGGATTAGTGCAGTCAGTTGAAATACCAACACGTGGCAATGCATTCTTGGATTTACTTTTTACCAATTGTCCAGGCACTTTAGGCAATCAGGAATTAATTGCAGGCCTGGGTGATCATGACATAATTCTCTTAGAGAGCAACTTCAACCTTTTCAAAGAAACCCCCCTAAACGTACCATCAGACTCTGGAACCAAGCAGACTTACCAAAATTACGCAGGGATACTCATGATTTCAGTCATCTTTTTTCTAGGTCTCATAGTGCTAAAGATAATGTCAATGACCTTTGGAAGTGCATAAAAACTAATTTGGAATTTATTATGGATGACAACATACCAACTAAAATAACTTCACGCAAGAACCACCTGCCATGGATTACTAAAAAAACCAAACATTTGATGAGAAGGAAACATCGGTTCTTTAAGAAATTGAAACTACACCCTAATTCAGAAAGATTACTGATTAGGTATAAATATATTAAGAGAAGGTGTCAGAAGGAATGTAGACTTGCCCACTCCAATTATGTTAATTTGATGATTTCAGAAGGTGATCATCAGAACAAGAAATTATGGTTTTACATAAGAAGTAACAGACAGGACAATAGTGGGATTCCAGACCTGAGAAATAATCAGAATAACCTAATACAGGACCCTGAAGGTAAAGCAAAGTTACTAAACAATCAGTTTTGTTCAGTTTTCTCAAATCCCAAGCCTCTAATTAATGTTAGACTAAAGGATGATGATGATAAGCTCCCTGAAATACAAAATATCAAAGTAAGCAAAGCAGGAGTATTTAAGTTACTGACCAACATCAATGAAAATAAAGCTACTGGTCCTGATGGCATTCCTGGCAAGCTCTTAAAATTATGTGCCAATGAATTGACTGAGGTATACCAACTACTTTTCCAAGCTTCACTGGACCAGGGAGTAATACCTGATGAGTGGCGAGATGCTAGCATTGTCCCTTTATTCAAAACAAAAGCAGAGAACTATAGACCTGTATCTCTTACATCCATATCAGCAAAATTACTTGAACATATAATACATAGTAGCATAATGGACCATCTTGACAAATATGACTTCTTAAATAACGCCCAGCATGGTTTTAGACAGCGAAGAGTTGAGAGACTCAACTTATAACAACTCTCAATGATTTTAATAACTGACTTAACAACAGAAAGCAAATAGACGCAATTTTGTTTTGTTAGACTTTTCTAAAGCCTTTGATAAGGTTGACCATGAGGGCCTGCTACTTAAATTAGAACACATTGGCATTGGCGGTTCTTTGCTAAAATGGTCTAGATCATTCCTCGTTGGGAGAATGCAGAAAGTTATTGTGGAAGGGTCATCATCCCATTGTAAACCAGTCTTGTCAGGTGTACCACAGGGAACTGTTCTGGGGCCCTGTTTTTTTTTAATTTATATAAATGACATAAGTAGAAATCTCTCTTCTGGAACTGCTATAAGGCTTTTTGCAGATGACAGCTTAGTATATAGAACAATCAGAAGCAAGAATGATACATGCATTCTACAAGAAGATCTAAACGCTTTACAAGAGTGGGAAAGAACTTGGAAAATGGAATTTCATCCCCAGAAATGCCAAGTGTTGCGTATATGTAATAAACGCTCACCAACTAGATCAGAATACTCTATTCACAATACTATTCTTAAAGAAACCAATGCTGCAAAATATTTAGGCATAACTATAGATAGTTGTCTCAAATGGAAAGAACATTACAATTTAGTATGTAAGAAAGCAAACAACATCTTAGCTTTCTTATACAGGAACATCAACGACTGCCCCCAAAAGGTTAAGGACGACTGCTATAAAACACTGCTTAGACCAGTACTGGAATATGGTTGCTCAGTCTGGGATCCTTACAATCTAAAGGACATTGATAACCTTGAAAAGATTCAGAAGAGAGCAGCACAGTTTGTAACAGGGAACCATATCAGAGAGAAAGGGAATACTAGGAAGAACATGAGGAAATTAGAATGGAAACCCTTAGAAGAGAGAAGAGCCTTTCTTAAACTTAATACCTTCTTCAAAGGCAGAGCTAAACTAATTGATATCCCAATGGAACAATAGTATTTAATAAAAGTAGCACCAGGAGTGGCGGTCAATCTTATGCCATACCTGCATCAAATATTGACAGCCATTTACATTCGTTTCATCCTAGTTCTGTAAGGCTGTGGAACTCACTACCGGGTGCCATCAAGACTGCCACAAATGCAGTCTCTTTTAAAAATCAAATTGATAAGACAATCTTGAGATCTGCATATTGATTGACTTTTCTATTTTAACTTCCCATATATTTTATGGTTACCTAGGTCTTAACCTGGCCATTGCTTTTAACCTTTTAAATATCATGTGCGACCCCTTGTTGCCAAATTTTGCTCCAGGGGCCAACAGGCTGAGTCGCATTCTCTTTTTTTAACATGCACGCTGGTGACCTACTCATTTTTGATTGCACTAGCTTTTAAGGAAGAAGAAGAAGAAGATATTTATCTGCCTTAACACAGACAGCCCTGTCATATAGTTTCTACCCAAAATGGAACTCCCCCTCATCATCTATGTCAATATTTCATCATTATTTACAAGAAAAAAAAGGGCGATTCTGGGACTTCTCACACCCTGCTCTTGCGGTGACCTCAGTTTCAATTTGTTCTCCAGGTCTGTGCTTGAAGACCATTGTTAGATGAACATGGAGGTGATCTCCAGCTAGGGAATGCTGAGTGACTAGGGCTCTGAGGCTACTCAATGACTAGTAGGTGATATCTTGTGTATATTGGATATTAATGCCACTGAAATAATAGTAGGTGATATCTTGTGTATATTGGATATTAATGCCACTGAAATAACTCGGCAGCAGTGGAGTGCCTCCTCTGAGGGGTTGCCTCATTGCGACTTGATACTAATTCTCCCCATGGACTGACAGTGTTGTGGCTGCAACTAGAAAAAAGCCTGGAAATGACTAAATGGAAGAAAGCCACAAAGACAGGAGCGGGAATAACATCACTGATGAAACATGGAAAATGGAAACATGGAAAAAGCAAACAAGTAAATAGAAAAAAATGCTACAAACCTTTTATATGTGTGTTTATGTATGCAGGAGAGACACACAGAGACTGACACAGAGACAGGGACAGTGTTTGTGTGTGCACAAATGTATGTATGACTCTGTGAGAGAGAGAGAGAGAGTGTGTGTGTGTGTGTGTGTGTGAGAGCGCACATATGTGCACCCACATTTGCACATGTGTGTGTGTGAGTGCATATATTTGTACACATGCTTATCCATTCATGTATGCGATTTCTCCTATCTTTTCATATGAGTAAAGTAGTGACAGACTGGAGATGAAATTGTGATGTTTAGCAGAGTTGCATTTTATAACCATTTTGTAGTATGGCATGCACATGCACCAGAGAAACATTGCGATTCATTAAAACAAAATGAACACATGCATGTTTCTCTTCTTCCAAGGTATGACACCACCACCTTCCACCCCCAGGATCATACACACACAAAAACCAAACCTACTGGAATAGCTGTAGGTACTGATTTATGTAAGCATGCAGGACACTCAAAAAAAATAGCTTGAACTAACAAACACACAATCCAACAACCTGTTTGTACACAAGTTTTTTCAAGATTCACATTAACCAGTATTTATGTTCTTTGCTAGATCTACCTACTCACTAGTCCCCATTACCATTACTGTGCTGATGCTGTAAGTATGCTGTAAGCCTATCATGTACCAGTAATACACCAGAGTGAGTGGGGTTGTTTCACTCCTTTTGATACAGCATCTGTCATGGTGTGTGAGTAAATGTGCAATCTTGTGTGTACATGGTCAAATGTAGGACACACAGCTTAGCCACCACTCCAACACACCTGACGACTTGCACCAGGGTTGTGAGAAGTTGTGTAATGTCATGGACATCTTTCAGTTCTGCAGTCCTCAAGAAGCTCCAGCCTTGCTTGTACACAGTGGTGGAGTCCTCAAACTTCCTCTTCTGTAGAGTCTCTGCACACAGTTCAGTCTGTCAATGTCTATACGCTCTGCCTGTTTTTCCTCGTTTTCATAATTTCCTCGTTTTCGTAATTCCCTGAACTTCTTGTGCAGCATCTTCACACAAAGTTCAGTCTATCAACGTCTGCACACTTTGTCTTTCCTGTTATCTACACACTGAAACCTGCCGGTAAAGACCTTTCAAATTAAAATTTCCTCTCTCGATGGACATGATTTGTCAGAAAATGCTCTTTGTTGATACTATGTTTACTTCCTAATCAATTAAGATCCATCTCATTTAGACACCCCCCCCCCCCCCCCTCCTCCCCCAACTTTTTTCTTTTTTAATACGGTTGTCTAATAATCCGTAATTTATACCCATTACCATGACACATGATCTATTTGTTAAAAAAATACTGTAAGAGAATGTATTTTGTTCTGTCATGATGGATTTGTTCTGTGCATGTTGATACATGTGTCCATGAATGTGTGTGTGTGTGTGTGTGTGCGTGTGTGTGTGTGTGTGTGTGTGTGTGTGTGTGTGTGTGTGTGTGTGTGTGTGTGTGTGTGTGTGTGTGTGTGTGTGCGCGCGTGTGTGTTGCGTGTGCATGTGTGTGTGTGTGTGCGCGCGTGTGTGTGTGCGCACGTGTGTGTGCGTGTGCGTGTGTGTGTGTGTGTGTGTGTTACATGTGTGTGTGTGATTTATTCTTTGGTAATATTATTTTGCTTTAATCTGACAGTGTTACTTGCAAAGCCCATAGGGCTATACATTGTGGCAGATATGTTCCAATGCTTTAACAATTATTATTATTGTTATAACAGTATGAAGAACATGCACACAAAAAAAATGCTTCAATATTAGTTTTATCACTCAAAACACGCGAAAGATTTTCACTGCTGTCACAAACTGTCACAAATCTCAGATTGGCTACAAAGCAATGTAGCAAAAGAAGAGGATAAACAGCAAACAGCATATGAATGATACATGATAAAAGAAGAAACTCTCAATTTGAGAGAGAGAGAGAGAGAGTGTGTGTGAGTGAGTGAGTGTGAGTGTGTGTGTGTGTGTGTGTGTGTGGTGTGAGCTTGCATGCATGCACATGTCTGTGAAAGAAAAATTGACAATATGTGGGAGCAAGAACTGAAGACTATTAAGAACAACTGGCTACTGGGTCATAAGCACAAGTCTGGTAAATAATCTACACTATAGCATAAGCAACCAGAAAATGAATAAATCAACGAAGGAAAGGAACCAGTCAAAACAAGAAAACAAATCAATCCCCAAGCCTGCTGTTTCATTATTTTGTAAACCATCAGTTATTCTTCTATTGGCCCAAAGTCAACATATATGACACCTGAAAGACACTGAACATTCTCAAGCTGAAAGACTTATGCAAAATTCTTGAAGTTCTTCTTATGTCAAAATTGCATGGAATCTTGTAAACATCAACAACAAATACACCTTCTGCATAAAAGAAACCACACCTGACAGATCAACTTCCGTGGTTATGATTCTAATAGATGTTTTTAAGAATTCAAATTATAATGAAATGTAGCAGAGAACCTAGAAATGTCCCCATTTTGTGTTAAGAACATTTTCTCCTCCCTCACCTCTCTCCTGCCAGAAAACAAGTACCTAGGAAGCGAGAATTATAGGCTTACTTGGATTGTAGTGATCTTTGCATGTCCAGTAACCACCATGTTTGCACATGGTATCACTTCCCCAGCGGTCGTTGACCACTACAGTATCTTTTACCGGGCTGAACATAAAAATAGCATGCTTGATTGGGAAAAAGAACACACACACACACACACCAACACACACACACACACACACACACACACACACACACACACACACAATACAGCAAGAGAAAGAAAGCAAAAGAGAGAGGGGACACACACACAGAGCAAGGGACAGAGAGAGAGAAACAGATAGAGAGAGAAACAGAGACAGAGAGACAAGGAGAGAGAGCACCAAGGCAAAGAAAAAGGAGAAGTTGAAGAAGAAAAGAACCAATAACATTTTCATCTTATTCATGTATGTATCCATTTTCACATATGCATGTGTCTGCTTTTTCCAGATTTAATGTGAACAAAAGTGTGTGTGTGGTGTGTGGTGTGTGTGTGTGTGTGTGTGTGTGTGTGTGTGTGTGTGTGTGTGTGCGCGTAACTTTGTGCATTTGTAAGTACATACACATGTGGGCATATATGCAAACCTGCTTGTGCACATGAAAGTATTTGTTGTGAATTGTATTGGAAGAGGAAAAGAGACAGAGAGTGACTCATTTCTGTAATGACAGGCACCAACTTTTCATTCTGAGGGAAAAAAAGTTACAGGCAATCTAATCCCTGCATGTTCCACAAGTTCACAAATATTTTTCCTCCAACGCCTTTCATTGTACATAAAGAGCATGTCAATCAATCACAGCCATCTGTTACTTCTAAACATGAGCAACAAAGCCAAACACAACAGAATTAGAGGTTCTGTTAATCTTAGCATTCTCATAGGACAATCGCCCATAAAGGGACTCTTCAAGGCTATCACCACATTAAGAAAGAAAAGTTCTGTATTTTAAAAACAAACAAAAATCAAAAACAGAAAGACCGGCACTTGTCATTCTGCTTGATCTACTACCAACAGTTTAAAACAATATAGTATTCATTACCATTCAAATAAAACAAAAAATGCTATAAAAAGCCATGTTTTAGCATCTATGCATTATTGAATGGATAGCTAGTGTCCACTCTGAACAATGTTTGCATTTCACTCTCTAGTTGCTAGATTACAGCAAAAAGCTGATGTGTTATACAGTGTAGTGATGGAAAACAGTTCAAAGACCTTTTACAAAAAAGGTGAATGGTCAGTTTATCTTTATTTGAGAGAGTCTTTGTACTTCTTTCCTATTGCTGCAATGTATAACATTCCAGATTTTTTTTTTTATTGAAATCTAGCGACTAGATAGTGTCATGAGATGTGGCCTGAGAGATTGCAGGGTTGAACCCCTCAAAGATGAAGGTTTAAGTGATTTTTCTGCCCTGGCCTGCATCTTACTAGTGCTGTTGGATGTCCAAGAAATGGAACCACACAGTCATCCATTTCAAGGTTGCATTTTTTAGACTGCTGCCTAAATTTTCTGACCAATTTTACAGGTGTCTGTCTCCTTGTACATAACTTGGATCTGGTTAACACTGGGATGTAACCACAATAAACTCCAAAACACCATCCTCGCTGATTGTCATAACAAGTCCGGAATTCTGTGGCAGTCAAGCTGTACTCTCCCCATTTTCAACTTTCACTGCACATCCATGCTAATCATGAGTGTGTATCAAAGTTGTTTTGTGTCTGCAAGTTCATGAGGATTGTCATCGGATGATGGAGCACCCACATTGATGTCCTCCATTACAGGAATAGAACCAGCACCACTGAACTTCAATGAATGACTTGGAAGCAGCACAGTGTCTCCCCTGGTGGAATTTTCCCCCCAAACCAGATATTGGCAGCTATCTGATGACAGCTAGATGGTTCTGCAAGTGTAACACAATCTTAGTGTGTCTGTGCAGCTGTATGGGGGAGGTTGGACTACTGGCACAGGAGAAATTCCCCTGAAAGGGTAGGGAGGATGAGTGTTAGACTACATGAAGAACCTGTTTTGCACCAATGGCTCTGAGTTGAATACTATTTCATGCAAATACAATGTATATTTCAAAATGAGAGAACACTATCATTTAAAAGCATTTCATTAAAAAAATATGTATTTTCTCTCTTCCTTGACCTATCATGTGTGCAATCACATGAATGAGTATGCATACATGCATACCTAAACGCCACATCTCTAGCTTGTTGCAGGTTTTCATGAAGGAGTGAAGTAATCATTTACCTGTCGTTATATAGCCAGGCCAAGAAATTAGTAGCATTCCAGTATGATGATTTGGCCTCCCACTGTCCATCGGACCAGATGATGTCTGGCTTGTAGTTGTACACCAACTCAAATAACTCGGGCATAGTTTTTTGCTGTGGCAGTAAAATCATGCAGATATAAAAACCAAATTCAAATGGTTAAGACATACACATAAGAGTGAATTCAGCAAGTCCATTAACTCCCTATGAATAACCAACTGGGTTACTGAGATAAGTGAACAAGGAAAAGTTCATCATGCAAAATCTGAAATATGTATGTAAGGCATTTAAGACAATGACCATTGCCTTGATGTTTAGAAATGTATTTTGAAACAAATGATCTCGTAAATGCAAAACATACATGTGTATTCCTGGCCTTGATTGAAGCTCTGCATGTGATCTATCGACGTCAGTGTGTTCCCCTGACACCCAGTTGAACTGTCCATGAAATTCAAACTCAAATCAGTCCTTGAGTCTCATTTGATTCCTAAGCCCTTGATCATGGATGGAAATTCCAATTTCATTGCCACAGCTAAATGTAATCAGGAACTATAAACATAACTGCTGGAGAGCAAAAAGTTTCATAATCAAAGTCAAATCACATGACAGGATATGATTCCCCCCCCCCCCCCCCCCCCCCCCGGATTTGAGATACTGGTCTCCTCTGTTAAATCTGAGCAATTTCTTATGGAAGTTTGGCGGAAACGTTGCAGTAGTGGGTTGAAGATCTTGATATAAAAAATGGAACTGATAAAGATGTATCAGTGTCATTGATACAAGAAAAAAAAATGGGAATACATGGTCAGCAAGCAACACAGTTGTATTCTAATCATCTAAAATTATTTTGTTGCATGGACAGAAGTAAATTTTACAAACATTTCTCATTCACATGCTCACTTATACACACACACACACACACACACACACACACACACACACACACACACACACACACACATGCACACACACACACTTTGTACACACACAAGCAGGCATGCACATATGCATGCATGCATGCATGCACGCACACACACATGCATGCACGCGCACACACACACACACACACACACACACACACACACACACACACACACACACACACACGCACACACACACACACACACCTTTATACCAAAAAAGATAAGTATCCTGCAGGTCCAAAGTAATTAAGGTTTTCTTTTTGACATCATCACTGATCTATCAGGCAACTATAAAAGTATACAATGAACTTCAAGTAGTCTTCAATTTTCCAATCATGAGAAATTTAACAAATGAGCTTTTTTTTTTTTAATAAAATGCAAATGTCATATATTACTACAGACCAGCAGACAAATGATGGCTGTACCAGCCCAAGCGTATCTGAATGTATGCAATTTATATAATAAAATTTTTTAAAAATTGCAATATATCACTACAAAAAGTCCAAAGAATTCACACACACACACACACACACACACACACACACACACACACACACACACACACTCACAAACCGCAACAAAAAACCCAAGGCAAGATAAACAGCTTACCTCCAAACCCACCAACCTAGCCCTGGGCTTTCATTCCCTCAAGGACTGGCCAAAAAAAAAAAAATCCTCTACGGAGAGAAATCATTAATGACGGAACCAAACTTTTTTGTTTTGTTTTTGCTTTCACCTTATATGATTAGTCTTTGTTTCCTTTGTGGCATGAATTAAAAGAACTGTAAGTGTCATTTTGAGACAAATCATGTCCGAAAGTTCTAGATAAGCCCCATACAGAGTCACAGATTAAGCAATTGCTTTCAATTTTTGCAATATTATCAATGTGTACATCAAATATCATGCAAACCACTGGATCTGTACTGTAAAAAATAAATTTCAGACCAACCTGATTTTTTCGAAATGAGCCAATCTGGATATATGATGCAGTTGAAACTGCATTATATCCACTTTGGGTAATAACTCAAATATAATGAAGCACCACACACAGATCTTGGGTGAAACAATTCATATCCTAAAAATATAAAGAACCCTTTAAAAGTGATTGATAAACAATGATCAGACATACAAGCTCTGACACAATTACAAAATGGAAGACTGTTATCCAAGTTTCTACCCAACCTGTAATAACAATATAGTTTTAAAGCTATATAACACATAGTCTAATAAACACAACAATCTTTCTAGGTTGATTCTAGAATAAGACGTCATTGCATAAAAGTTAAAACAAACGTAAAAAAACCAACTTTTCAAGAAAAAATTATTTCTTATAATGAAATGGATGCAGCGCAAAAACCTTTAAGACTCTCTCTTGAATTCTTGTAAAATGTCACAAAGTTTCATGTGGCTGCATAAAAATACTTGAAATACCAATCCAGGCAAGTAATATATATATACATATATATATATATAAACACATTGCACCCATATTTTTGACTGCATCATCCTTCTCTTGTTCTATTTGTTTAAGCACTTATGTGGTCAAATTGTATGATTATGTACATAGATCAACTGGAAGATTTTCACTGTTTGTGAACAAGTGTGTATGTGTGTTGTGTGTGTGGTGGCATGGGGAAATGGGGGGGAGGGGAAGAGGAGGATTTGGAGGAGAAGCGGAGGGAGGAAGACGACGAGGCAGTGAGGAACACAAATAAGAGAGAAAATATGGTTTCAAATACAGTACACAGTCATTCCATTATTAACTGTGCAACTGTCATGATTCAAAATTGCATGTATATCTTTCAAGTTATCATTAACAAATTAAATTTTTCACAAAACAAATAAAAACTGTTTTTTCATTTAAAAGATGATGAGAAATGGATACAGTGTACTAATTTCACTTAAAACAAACAGAAAAAAAAAAAAAAAAAAAACGAGTCGCAAAACATAACAACAACAAAACTTACAGCCACAAACTTGTTGGTTGTAAACTTGTTTGCCTTGTCCTCTAAATACAATGGGTTGAAAAACTCAAACAGGGAGTGGTATGTTCCAAACTTCAAGTTGGTGTCTTTCCGTATAGCATTGGAAAGTTCACCTGAAAGAAGATGACTGACAGTCAAAACATTCTTGTCACAAATTCATTCTTTTCAGCACATATATTTCATGTTTATGAAAATGCATATGTCATGCCAATGAGAAAAAAAAAAAAAGAAAAAAAAAAAGAAAAACTGCCAAAGCAGTTTATGAAATGGTACAGAAAACAGTATTTCTGCACCAACAATCAGACAACAGCTTTCCACAAACCACTTTAATAAAGCTTTAAAATCCCCACAGTAGAGACATCAATCATTGATACAATCCTTTTTTTTCTCCACATATTCTACAGTGACATATATCACACAGCTAAAATGTCCTAAATGTTCAACTAACAATCACTAGAACACACCTCACATCTTTGGACGAGAAAATAATCATCTTCATATATCTAGTCTGTTGCTAACTTGTTATGAATAATGTGGATGACTTTAATTTTCATTGATATACACTGATGATGTTTAACAGCACTCCCATAAAAATACTTGAGACTTCTATAATTCCATTGTTTTTGTACTCCCAGTTCTCATAGGACAGGGAGTACTTTAGAATGGGAACGAAGAAATGCTGTGTGTGTGTGTGTGTGTGTGTGTGTGTGTGTGTGTGTGTGTGGGCTGTCCTTCCGTGGTCAAAATGTGTTCCACTCGCTCCAGACAAAACTACTGGGCCGATCTTTCTGAAAATTTGTAGGTGTGTTCATCATGGGTCACGGCTGATGCCCGACATTTTAGTTTACCATTATAGCCGTTACTAACGGCTGTAACGGCCTGTAATGGTTTTTCTTCTTCATGGAATATCTCAAAAAGTACTTGGCCGATCTTTGTGAAAATTAGCATGTATGTTCATCATGGGTCACCGATGATGCCCGATGTTTTAGTTTACCCCGTTATAGCCATTACTAACGACTGTAACGGTTTTTCTTCTTTATGGAATATCTCAGACAGTACTTTGCCGATCTTTGTGAAAATTTGTAGGTATGTTCATTATGGGTCATGAATAATGCCCAATGTTTTAGTTTACCATTATAACCGTTACTAACAGCTGTAACGGCCTGTAAAGGTTTTTCTTCTTCATGGAATATCTCCAAAAGTACTTGACTGATCTTTGTGAAAATTAGCAGGTATGCTCATTATGGGTCATGAATAATGCCCGATGTTTTAGTTTACCGTTACAGCCGTTACTAACGGCTGTAACGGTTTTTCTTCTTCATGGAATATCTCAGAAAGTACCTGGCCGATCTTTGTGAAAATTAGCAGGTATGTATGTTCGTTATTGGTCACAGATGATGCCCGATGTTTTAGTTTACCGTTATAGCTGTTAATAACAGCTGTAACGGCCTGTAACGGTTTTTCTCCTTTATGGAATATCTCAGAAAGTACTTGGCCGATCTTTGTGAAAATTAGCAGGTATATTCACTATGGATTATGGATGATGCCTGATGTTTTAGTTTACCGTTGTAGCCGTTACTAACGGCTATAATGGCCCATAACGGTTTTTTCTTCTTTATGGAATATCTCAAAAAGCACTTTGTCCATCTTTCTGAAAATTTGTTGGTATGTTCATTATGGGTCACGGATGATACCCGATGTTTTAGTTTACTGTTATAGCTGTTAGTAATGGCTATAACAGCCCATAACAATATTTCTTCTTTATGGAATATCTCAGAAAGTACTTGGCCGATCTTTCTGAAAATTTGTAGGTATGTTCATTATGGGCGATGGATGATGCCCGATGTTTTAGTTTACCGTTACAGCCGTTACTAATGAATATATCGGCCCATAACGGTTTTTCTTTTTTATGGAATGTCTCAGAAAGTACTTGGCCGATCTTTCTGAAAATTTATAGGCATTTCATAATGGGTCACGGACGATGCCCGACATTTTAGTTTACCGTTATATCTGTTACTAATGGCTATAACGACCCATAACGGTTTTTCTTTTTTATGGAATATCTCAGAAAGTACGTGGCCGATCTTTCTGAAAATTTGTAGGTATGTTCATTATTGGTCACGGCTGATGCCCGACATTTTAGTTTACTGTTATAGCCATTACTAATGGCTATAACGGCCCCTAACAGCTTTTCTTCTTCATGGAATATCTCAGAAAGTATGTGGCCGATTTTTCTGAAAATTTGTAGGTATGTTCATTATGGGTCACGGATGATGCTTGATGTTTAAGTTTACTGTTATAGCCGTTACTAATGGCCCATAATGGTTTTCTTCTTTATGGAAAATCTCAGAAAGTTCTCAGCCGATCTTTCTGAAAATTTGTAGGTATGTTCATTATAGGTCACAGATGATGGCTGATGTTTACCAGAATAGCCATTACTAACGGCTACACCAGCCCAAGACGGTTTTTCCTCTTTATGGAATATCTCACGCGTATTTCAGGATAAACTGGGAGTACATTTATATGCTTTGCATCTTGTTTTTTTTTAATCACCTCAATATTACTTTCAACATACTAACAGTATGATGAAGACTGATGAAATCAAATCTGAAGGCTTTTTAAAAGTTAACTGTTCACACTGTGAAAGATTATCCCTTAATGTGGAGATTATATTATTTGGTACGGATGAGAAAACAAAAACCGATGATATGCTAGACCTCATAATTTTAATGGGAAAATATTTCATCTATAAATGTAGAATTAACAAAACAAAACCCAATGTAAACATGTTCTTGAAGGAGCTGAACTATAGATATAAAATGGAGAAATATATGTCCTTGATGGAGATGAATCATGCTACCTACCAAAAAAAATGGTCACCATATATTAAACTACTAGAGGATTAATGGTCATATTATGTACTATATATATGTGTGTGTGTGCATATATATATATATATATATATATATATATATATATATATATATATGTGTGTGTGTGTGTGTATAGATATGTGTGTATATGTGTGTGTGTATATGTATGTATATATAGATACATACATACATCTGTATGTATGTATGTGTGAATGTATGAATATGTATGTTCAAAATAAGCGCTGTATACTTTTTGTTGTTGTTGTTGTTGTTTACTATTTAAAGTCATCCGTGACCTTGGAGCCTCGAGAAAATAATCGTAAATTAAAGTGTGTCTGTACAATTTAATTTCTTCGAATGCCGTACTTCGATGGAGTCGATGATTTAAGTAATACGTTTTATAACCCTGCATTATGTTTGTGTACATTATTCGTTATGTGTGCCCATTGAAAAGATAAAAATTCTAGATTAGGGAAAAAATCCTACGATAGCAAGATAGTCGTTACGGTATAATTATTTGAATAGTTGGCATTAGAGTTCTAATTCAAATGACAGAGATTTTTTTTGGGGGGGGGGGGGGGTGGGGGGGGGGGGCGTGGAGGGGATATTTTTTGTTGTTTTCGTTTTATGTGATCTTTGTAATTGTTTGAAATGAAATAAAAGAGCTCTTTTCAACAAACAAACAAAAAATGTGAAGGCTTTGGTGAGCAGACAGTAGCCACAATAATCATGAATTTAATGAAAGAAAATAGATGAATATGATGATGAAACTGAACGAGTAGTTTTTGCAAATTAAAAAAAAAAACTGTTTGAATTCTGTTTAATGAATATTATTATTTTCCAAATATAATCATGCATATTAAAGCTTCTATAATAACTGAAGGATAGATCACAAGGGAAAACTTTGAGAGGACAAAGAAACAGTCTGACTGAACTAGTCTGGAACCAGCAAAGCAAAAAACATGCATAACATTCAAGAAAAAAAAAAAAAACTTGCTGCATTTCAAAATGAAGACACAATGTTGAAATGCCCATTCAGAAAAATGACAATATTCAGCCATAGCCATGGTGTAAAAATCATAAACACTAAAATAACCTACCCAGAACATGAAATGTAGAAGTGATCGCACCACACATTACAGAACATCCACTTAATAAACCAAGACATCCTTTAAAAATTGACATTACTTTATTGTGCAAAATGCAAACAAACACTCATCCACTTCATGGACGTGTCTTTGAGAGAAACGCCCAAATTTCCCCCCCCCCCCCCCCCCCCCCCCCCCCCCCCCCCCCCCCCCCCCCCCCCCCCCCCCCCCCCCAGAAAAGCAGGCGTCTGTACCTTTCAGGCCTGGCTGATGCTGGGTTATATTATGAAAATAAGTGCAGAGTACAGCCCTGCTGTGCAGTGTCAGACCAGAATGAAACCCCATAGCATCATCTACGTCATCACCATCCTCATCAATAAGCATATAAAACAGTCTCAAATTCTGTGGCCTTTCATGCCCAGCTCTTGGTTTATATTTCCTTTCCATGACTATGCTCCTGAGTTCATGCTGAGGTCACCAGTATCAGCCTGTTCATGGGGACTGTCACTGAACTAACATGGTGGCACTCTCTGAGTGAGACACTCACGCTGCCCCTATGACATGAGCTGCCTCTCTGACAAAGGAACTACTGTCACCTACAGCAGCATACTAGGTGGTGTCCTTTGCGAGTCAGATCAGAACAAGCATCACTCAATACCACCGAAGTGACCTGACAGCAGTGCAGCGTCTCCTCTAGTGGGGTGTCTCATGATGACTTGACACTGACTGCTTCCTGTGGTTTGCCAGTGCTGGGGCTAACCGGACAAGCCAAAATTTGGTTGTGGCTGGGGAGCTCGAATGGGCAGCATGGGGTAATGCCACTTAAATAGCATGGAAGACGAGACAGAAAACAAGGCAACAAACACAAACTTTCAGACCTGTGTATATACTGAATACCAACTGCTACTTTTTTTTTTCTAGCATTTCATTAGATTTCTTGTACAGTTGTAAAATGAAAATGAAATTATTGTCATGTATTGGAAGAAGATAGACTATGGTTTTAAATGTCTTTACTGATTAGACTGGCCAGTAACGAATGACAGAGCTGGAACAGGAGGGCTTTAAAATGTTTTCGTCCTATTCCATTTTGTCAAAACTTGTTACAGAATCTTGGTAAACTGATCACTGGCCCAA
>CM065714.1:83956571-84244071 GCA_033310375.1 Conus canariensis
TGAAAAACACATTCTATGAGGACTTTCACTCTGTCATTGTTGCTGTTCTGAGAGCAGACAAGCTCACCATTCTTGGTCATTTCAATGCAGGAGTCGGTTCTGACACTGATCCTGCGAAGGGGTCATCAACAAACACAGAATAGGTCACTGCAACAGCAACGGTCTCCAGCTACTCCAGACCTGTGCTGAGCATGAATTGCTGATCACCAACACAGTCTTCCACCTCCCTACCTATGACAGGACATCATGGATGCATCCTCGCTCCAAATACTGGCAACTCATCAACTACATCATTGTCAGGAAGAGGGATAGGCAGGATGTAAAGTCACCAAATCCATATACAATGCCAAGTGCTGGACTGATCACCGTCTAATGAGCAGTAACCTTAATTAACATCTGGATCCAACCTAAGAGATGCCAGCAAGGCAAGAAGGCTCCAAGATCGCTTAACGTCACCAAGCCGAAAATCACCAGAACCAAGCAGATATTTGTCGACACTCTGGAAGAATGCTTGCAGTCTGCTTCTCTAGACAACCAGTACTTGGAAAGCCAATTGATCAACCCTCAGAGAACTGTTTACAACACTGCCAAAGAGATGTTGGGGCCTGCAACCAAGAAACACAAGGACTGGCTTGATGAGAACTGTGATGACATCCAGCAGCTACAAGACGAGAAACATCTTCTGCACAAAGCTTATCTCAGTGACACCAAGTTCACCTCCAAAAAAGATGCATTCAACAACATATGCAGAATGGTTTAAAAGAAACAATGAATGATGCAAGACACGTGGCTGAGCAACAAAGCTGACGAGATCCAAGGATATGCTAACAGGCATGATATGAAGAACTTTTATGATGCCTCAAAAGAAGTGTTTGGACCTACATCATCAGGATCATCCCCTCTGCTCAGCACTGATGGAAATACATTGATCTGAGACAAGGAAAAGATATTGCAATGCTGAGCAGAACACTTCAACAGCGCACTGAACTGCCTGTCATCTATCAATGACAAAGCCATTCCCAAAACTGCCCACCAACAAACGAAGAAATGGATGAACCACCAACCCTCTTGGTGACCCAGTAAGTGATATGTTTGTTGTCCAGTGGCAAAGCTCCTGGCTCAGACTCCATACAAGCTGAGGTCTACAAAGAAGGTGGCACAGCTATGACTGAAAAGCTTCATCAGTTGCTTCTGATGCGGCAGCAAGAGACAATCACCCAGGAGTTCAAAGATCCACCATCTTTTATTCGTCTAAGGAAAGGGAACATCAAGGCTTGTGACAACCACCAAGACACAGCAGACAAGATACTTGCCAGGATTCTGCTGAACAGTTCTATAACACCAGAGAGCCAGTGTGGCATCAGGAAAGTTAGAGGAACTGTTGACATAGCACTGCAAGACAGCTCCAAGAAAACTGTCAGGTACAAAATGCCGACCTGTTCACCTACGTCAACCTTACAAAGGCCTTCAATACTATCAGCAGAGAGTCTGCAGAAGATCATAGCCAAATAGGAAGCCAATCAAAATTGATCTCTATGGTGCAGCAGTTCCATGATGGCATGCAGGCTCAAATCCAGGACAACGGAGAGACATCTTATCCATTCCCTGTCACAAATGGAATAAGAAAGGCTATTTTTTGGCACCCACTTTGTTCAGCATCATGTTCTCAGCTATGCTGACTGATGCATTCAGAGAAGAAGACATAGGCATCAGCATCAGATTCAGAACAGATGGAAAGATGTTTAACATCAAAAGGCTGCAGGTAAAACCTGATGTTATGACAGACATCATCAGGGACCTTATATTTGCTGATGACTACGCTCTCAATGCTGACAGAAAATGACATGCAATGCAGCATAGACAAGTTTTCTGTAGTCTGTGCCAACTTCAGTTTCAACATCAATACAAAGAAGACGGAAGTTCCACTTCAACCCGCGCCAGACAGGCCCTATGCTAAGCCTAACGCCACAGTCAATGTGTGAGACTGGCTGCACTGAGTATATTCATCCACTTTGGCAGCACACTGTCCCAGAATGTCACCACCAATGATAAAGTGAACCTAAAAATTACAAAAGCAAGTGCAACCTTTGGCAGACTACACACCAATCTTTTGAATATATGAGGCAGGCTGAAGGTGTACAGAGCAGCTGTTCTTACACTCCTCTATGCATGTGAAACGTGGACAGTATACCAACGTCACGCCAAGAAGCTGCATCACTTCCACACAACCTGCCTCAGAAGATTGCTGAACAGCAAATGGCAAATGGCATCCTCATCATCCTGATGTTGTCTCAGGATCGATGGGCAGGTCATGTATCTCACATGCAAAACCACCAACTACCCAAGTGATTCTTCTATGGTGAGCTGCAACAAGGAGTGCATTCCCATGAAGGTCTGTAAAATGCTTCAAAGACACTCTCAACCCCGACAGATGGGAACAAACTGCTATGGATAGAACTAGATGGCGCCACTCTATCCACAAAGGCACCAATTCATGTAAAGAAAGGAGGACAGCTTCAGCACATCAAAAGAGACAGGCAAAGAAAGCCTGCACCAGCAATCAAAAGGACACCTCTCACATTCCCTGTCCATGCTGTTATCAAAAATTCAAAGCATGCATTGGCTTGATCAGCCACCTGTATACCCACAAATCGTCTCACGCTCCTCCCTTCTTCCACTCCTTTCAACCTCAAGATGACTGAAGTGGTCGAATCGACAATAGACGAACAGTGTGTGTGTGTGTGTGTGTGTGTGTGTGTGTGTGTGTGTGTGTGTGTGTGTATGTGCGTGTGTGTGTGTGTGTGTGTGTGTGTGTGTGTGTGTGTGTGTGTGTGTGACAGAGAGAGAGAGACAGAGAGAAAGAGAGAGAGACAGACAGAGTAAATTATGGCGTCGGGGGCGTCATTGTTGAAACAATGTCAAAAGGTATCTTTTTGTCATTTTTATTTTATTATTTGTATGGCATATTAATTTATTTTTATCATTGTTGTCAGGAAGCAAAATACTGGAAAAAGAAGGGAAACATTTTGGAATTTAGGCATGTGCTGTTTAAGATTCAAGCAGGCTGGGAAACTAAATCCAACTGTCTACTCTTCTTGAGTTTTTCATCTTATTTGCTTGCCACTTGCACCTCTTTCTCTTCTGGATGATCTCAGTAACTAGCATGTTGGATGTGTGTGTGTGAGTGTGTGTGTGTGTGTGTGTGTGTGTGTGTGTGTGTGTGTGTGTGTGTGAGAGAAAGGAGAGAGAGAGAGAGAGAGACATAGACAGAGAAGAAGAGAGAAGAAGAGAGAGAGAGACAGACAGACGAGAGAGAGAAAGAGAGAGAGAGAGAGAGAGAATTTACGTACTTATGGCCATGTGGTCAGATGAATATACGAGTCTGAGAAAGCAATGATAAAAAAAATATGAGAGTGGCAGAGAGAAGTTTGGGCTTGAACTGTATGGTAGTTTGGACACCACACACACAGTGCTTCAGTTTTGCATGTGTGTGTGTGTGTGTGTGTGTGTGTGTGTGTGTGTGTGTGTGTGTGTGCATGCATGTCCAACCACCTTTGTTTTGATACAATAAAATATTATACTACATTATTCACACCAATGATCATTGAAGGTTTTTATCATTTTAGGGATATTATGTACTTACCGAGCCCCAGATGCATTGAAGATCTGCGCCCACTTGTTTGGATCGAAAAACTCTGCAGTGAACTGTGGTGCGAAGTCGGCATAGGTAAAATCAGGGCGGTAATTTTGCTGCATGAACACTAGAATGTCGGGCCTTGGATGGGGTCCTTTCCACCAGTCCCAAAACCAAGCTCCGGCATAACTTGGAACTGAAAACACTCCCCAATGCAAAAATATTCCAAATTTGGCCTCATCATACCACTGGGGTATGGGCCTTTTGTCAAGCGATTCCCAGTCGGGTGTGTACCGACCAAACGCAACACTTCCGCAATGCAGCGTAATGAAAACTGCTGCTCCTGCAACACTGAATGCCATGAAACTGAAAGCCATTATGCTTGATCAGCCGGGCTTAGCGTCTAGACGTAAGTCAGTTAGGCACAAGGCATCCCAGTGAGTTACATATAAATTCTCCGCAGACTACTGTATCGTTTCCTATGGAACACAAAGCAGATAATTATGTCCTTAGCACGTGACTTCGTGCATGCGACAACTCCACCCACTAACACGCTGCTCAACGACAACAAGACCTCGTGACTCCCGGACGTTGTCCCGACTGAGGTCTGCTCAACTTCCTTCCAAGTTTCGTTTCCGAGCCGTTAGGCTGTATACCATAGGTTCGAAATAAAAGAATCTTCACAATTCTAACAAGTCTACCATACAAACACAGCATGATCAAAGCTATATGTTTTTAACTTCATATGGGTCGAAAATCGCACAGAATAAAAGTTACGGACATAAAGACTAAAAGCACACAAACGAAAATAGCATGGACATAAACGGCACCTGTGACAGGTGAAAAAAAAAAAAAAAAAAAATCAGGGGAAGATAACGCATGTTTTTCCGTTGCAAATAGAGTTAACTTTTCTCAGTTTATGGGCCAAGCAAATAGATCTAGGGTGTCAAATATTAAAACCAGCGTCAGGATAACGATCTGGATAGTGACTGCATTATAGTCACAGTTTTGCACCCAAGTTTCAGCATTTTCTCTCTGATTGAATTGTTAAGCTGACTGATGAGGCTAACTTGCTTTAGGCCTGACCACCATGTGTCCTTTGAAAACAGCATGTTCACTCTCGCTGAATAAATTACGCCCCTTGCAGATTTCCGAACACCATCTCTTGACAGATAGACAAAAACAAATCAAAGGGATTAAGAGACCAAAATGGAATAATTAAGGTGATTGATCGACAGTATTTCTCATTATATCACATCAGTATAAGGCGTGTGTGTGTGTTCATCCCATATGAACCTGCTGTCCAAATGATTTGATATGTGGGGGTGGGTGTTAAAAAGTGGAGGTGGGGTGTTGGGGGAGTTCACAGCAAAGATGAGGGCAGAAACAAACAAGGAGGTAGTGTGATATTAGGACGCAGGGGCAGAAAATCAGGAAAAGAAGAAAGCAGTGAAGTTTAGACAGGAGGTGGTAAAAGAGGTGGGGAGAAAAGAGTTAGGCCAAAAAAAAAAAACAACTAAAGTCAGTGAGCAGAGACTGCAGTCTCTTGAGGTCAACAGCAGCTTATATCCTCCTTTTGCTATGAGTGATGAGAAATGCCAGCTGTAGGTGTGACAGGTGCTCAACATTTTAGGGTTGACTGATGGGAAGAATCAGTTGCTATGTTGACTGACCCAAGATGGTGTTTATAAAGATTAATCTGTCGTGACACAATTTTCCTATTGTAGAGGTAATTTCAGATGATGAATCATGGTGTCAATGCTGCCAGCATAATGATAGTTTTATAGTAAGCATCTTGCAGACTGCTATTAAATAGCTTACACCATCCATGGTCAATATATACTTTTGGCTGTGCAGAGGGCTTACTCCAAACCTATGGTTAGTACTGGTAAGACAAGTGCTGGGCATCACTCAGGGAAATTGAATTAACGCTCACCAGTGAAGTGCATAAAGGTAACTGTGATCTATGTGATCTCACAATGCACACTGTACATCTGTGCATGAGTAGTAAACAGTTCACCTTTCTTGAAGACTGGACAGATCTGAGCAGAGTTTCAGTCAGTACTGTTGCTGAGAGAGACTCTTAGCACAGGGGAAACTTTTTGACGAAAATTCAGCTGCTTTACACCTCACAGATTCTATGCAGGTTAATTCTGTCTGTGTGAATGCGCATGTATGTGCATGTATACAATGTGGATAACATGTCCAGGTCAGTATTCAGGGATCTTTTCAGCCACTTGAGCCTCGTGAGTCTTACATATTTCAAGAATTTGCATTTGAGAAATAACCTCCAAGATGTTAGTGCTTCATACATTATTTTCCAAGATATGGGCATTTTCGTTACAATAAAAGTAATGCAGTTTCAGCTATAAGAGAAAATCATGTCATTTTTATTAACCAGAAAGTGGTTTTGATAGCATCAAGATGGCTTTTAGTTTACACAAGTGTAAAAGGTTTACATATATGTCATGCATGTAGAAAAAAATTGATTACCTGCCATTTCGCTATTGTTGTGTCTGAATCTGCATGTCTGATAATTCCTGGCCAAACTACTATACAATTTAAGATGTATTTCACAATATTTGAAATAGTTCTAAAAATAATTATGTAAATTTCTGGCTTCATAGTATTTGAGTTATCTCCCTTCCCCACAAATAATGTTAACATGAATTCGGCTGCAATATTCATTTTATCCAGTTTTGCATCACTTTTTGGATTTAAACTGCATTAAGATTTTTTTTCCTGCTGCTCATATCCTGCGGCTCATATTGTAACTGTTACATCTAATGATGTGCACCATATTCAATGATAAACGTTCTTGATATGTGGAAAATCAAGACTGCTGCTAAAACAATGCAGTTTTACTATTTTGTGTCGGTTTTCAACTTTTCAATCTTACTTGCCTAAAATAACAATCAACAATTCATGAAATATCATCTTGGAAAGGAAATGAACTTCCCAGAAGAGATCACATCCTCGATCTTTTGTTGAAGATGTACTTTCTCTTAACCTGCGACATGCAGAGATTCCAGACCTATACATTGGAATCAATGACACACTGACTACAAGAACTGTATTAGCCCTGTATTTCTGGCTGAAAAACCCAGACAGCAGCAATTCCTAATGATAATACCTCCAGTAACACCTTCTTCTCCCATCTTGAACATTCAGATGGGGAACAGACTCACTGATCAGCACATGCTTAAATGATTTAGTCAGTGGACAGAGTCATGTCCCCACAGCACCAGCTTGCTGCATGGCTTCAAGAACACTGATATCATGGCTGAAAGGAAAGAGTCTTCACAGGACCAATTGATTGCATAGCTTCAAAAACACAATACAATGGCTGGCACTTCTTATAAGCTCCAAGATTAGAAGCATACTCAGGCAAGCTCTAACAATGGCAACAAGTCTTTGTTCCCAAAAGTGAACACGGACTAAGAATGTGGGCATCGTCTGCCAGGACCATAGACAGACAGGATATATCCATGCTAAAAACACTGCCATGCCACAGACTGCAGGGATCACATGCCCTTTGTGGTTATGAGAGGGAGTGAGGAGAGTGGGATTGGAGTGAGGCTGAGGAGGGTCGCTATTCAATCAGCAATGCACCTTCAGCTTGGCTAATGTGGGACCTTTGTTTGACTCGTTTTCCAAATCCTTGAAGGCAACCACAATTATTTTAAGAAAAATTACTCATGTGTAATTTTTGTTTGGCCTCAGCCAAAGTTTGACACAAAAAAGTAAGTTTGAAAGATGTGTATTTACAAAGGGATGACAAGAGGACAAAGGAGGGTCTTTGTTAAACCAAATGGATGATAACTCTTGTTCAGGCTATCTGAAGCCTGAAAGGGCTTGTCATTCAGGAGCAAAGTGTCCAAAAAGCCGTGAAGTTTGATGACTGCTGGTTCACACAGCCTGAGTTCCTTTTTTAGTGTCTGTCTCATGGGGAATTAAACTTTAAGGCACTTTCATGTAATTCCTGGAGACATGTCCGTTGGAACGACTTGGCTGAGGGTGACCACACAACACTAGACCAGAACCAGTTTAGGACACCACTGGGCAGGCAAGCCTGTCATCTGAATTCATTTCTTCTTTGTTTACTGATTAGGCACAGATCTGCATTTCCTCCTCCACTTTCATTAATCTGGACCCCGTATGGTAAAGTAAGAATAGGTTTTTTTCCAAATATTAAACTTAACAAAATACAAAACCCCCCTCCCTCCCTGACCCCTTCCTCCCTGCTAATCGGAAGAAGTTGTGAAAACCCATTTATATCTTTTTTGCTTGCTGTGACAAGTCACAAGGGGACAGGGGAAATAAAGGAAGTACTCTCAGAGGTTGATTAAATTCCTTTTTTTCCTTATAGAATACCTGGTTATTTGATTTTGTTCATGCTTAGTATGATTGAAGTACCTGTTTGATCGATAAAAGTTTTACAAATCTTATTTGGTTTGTGGCTGTATGACAGGTTGTGCTCTGTGCTTCCTTATCTCAACAACAAATCACATTAAGTTAATGAAACTTGTCTGTGTGGTCCCACGTGAGTCGTCTTGTCCACATCTGTTCATTTAGGATTGTGGCAATTCTGCCAGGACTGTAGACTGGAAGAACATATCCATGGTGGACATTGCCAGTACAATTGCAGATGCCCTTTGACAGGTTTTATCTACCTGTTCTGGACAGTGTCAAAGTTGCTGGTATCAACAAGTTCATGGGGAGTGTTGCTGGATGGACATAGTGGCCCCCCTCAGGATAGGCACACTCATTCACAATTGCTCTACAACTAAGCAATCACTATTGTCAGCGGGAGGGTTACAAAAGGGTGTCCAGAGTGTTGGATCAGAATAGGCACCAGTGACCATCACTGACATGACTCACTATGAGTGCAGCATCTCCTTTTGGAAGGTTGCCTATTGATGACCTAATACTGATTGCACCAGGTGGACTATCATAGCAGAGGCTGCAGCAGGGTAAGCCTGCATGTGGCTGTGTGTGGAACAGCCAGAAGGTGCATTGTGAGAGTAATGCCACCGAGGGAGCGTAAAAGATGAGACATAATTTCATAGGGGGATTTGGAGGAAGGGGCATGAGGCAGTACATAAATGAAATAAAGAAAAAATAAGCACAAGAACATGCATTTAATGTCCAGTCACAATTGAAAAGTCATGACTGGCCAAAGAGAGAGAGAGAGAGAGCGAGAGAGAGTGAGAGAGAGAGCATTACAAATGCCACAGAGACAGAATTTGAGAAAGCATATTCCTTTTCCTCACTTACACAAACGCATACTTACACACACACACATACAAACTGAGAGAGAGAGAGAAAAGGGAGTGGAGCAACCAGAATAACACCCGTCTCTACCAAAATGTTTATATTGTCATTAGGAATTTCAAGAATGTTAATACATTTCCTGATCACCAAAGACATGAACTTCTTAAAAAAAATCGTAAACAGAAAAGCTGCATCGTCAATCAATGAAATCAAAAGAAAAGAAGTAAGCTCCACCTGATTTGTATAAAAGCTGGGGAAACTTCACTTCAATCATTTTTCTTTATCATCTAGCTCTGCCGTCCACACATAAACGTGCATCACCCTCTCCCAGTCTCTCACATGCACCTGAAAGTACTGACATACAGAGACCTACCCATACAAACATACATCTTAGAACGGAAGCAAAGAAACAGATGTACAGAAAGAGGAGGAAGGGATCTTACAAAGAGAAATCTGATACATTTTGAGAACTGGCAATGAATATGGTGGTATGGGCAGACGGTGGGTGGGGGGGTGAGAGGTAATCAAGTTACAGGACAAACAGCTTTCTGATATTTTCTAGTCGAGTAAGACACATAGACATTCTTCATTAATAACATTCTGCAATGCCATTTGCTCAGAGGAAGGCAAATAAAAAATAAAAAAAATTATTCCTTCAAACAAAAAAAGGAATACACTTTTCCTAACAAACATGAAAGAAAAAAGATTTGTATGGGTGCAGTAGGAGCCGTTTTCAGTCTTGATCTGTCAAAACATCATAACAAAAAGAACTTTTACTCATGTCCATGTCATTTGAGCATTCAAAAATGCTCGATGAATTTTGATATCATACAGGTTGTGATATGATGCCTATACATTGTTGTGTGTGTGTGTGTGTGTGTGTGTGTGTGTGTGTGTGTGCCTGTGCCTCTGTGTGTGTGTGTGTGTGTGTGTGCCTGTGCTCTGTGTGTGTGTGTGTGTGTGTGTGTGTGTGTGTGTGCATGCGTACACATGCATTCATGTGTGCGAGTCTGTTTGTGAACGTGTATTTTTCATATGAGAGTGTGTGCATGTGTGTGTGTGTGTGTGTGTGTGTGTGTGTGTGTGTGTGTGTGTGTGTGAGTGTGTCTGTGTCCGCATATAGCTCTATGTGTCTGTGTGTGCAAGTCTGTGTGTGTCTTTGTATGAATAATGTCCTATTTACATTCTGTTTCACCAATCTTTGGTATATATTTGAATTTCCAAAACTCAGGAACAAACAACAACACAATGTGCATAATGGTTAAATCTATCAGTAAATGTCTGTTTAAAAATCACAATGAAAAAAAGAGAAAGTGAACCACAGACATAAAAAGTGTTACATATTTTTTTCATGTGATTCATCGTAAAAGATCTTTATAAAACGAATGCTATGCACATCTTGAGCGCACACACACACAAAAAAGTTTCATTATCTCCAAACCATTAAATCTATACAAATAAATAAAATCATGGAAATGAGACAATCTATGAAATACAACACAATGACACTCATCACAGTCACAAAAGCATTAAAAATGATACAACTATGGCATCATGCACAGATTAAAACAATGCTTCATGCAACAATACTTTTCACTCTATCACAATATTTATACGACTCTTCAATTATTCACATCAATTCTTTTTTGACCACTGAACAGACTTCAACCTAGAGCACATTGTAATGAGTTCCTTAAAGCATAAAGCTATCAAAGTTGATCAAAATCATCCCTTTTGTTCACCCATTTTACCTACATCTTTAGTTTTAGCAAACTGTCTGCATGCTGTTTTGTTTGTGCTTGGTTTATAAGGGCTGTCATTTATAAGGGTTGTAATCTTTATTTTCAGCCATAATGAAACTTTGTGTCAGTTATCAGAGGAATATGCAGACATGTTCTGTCCAAAATTGAAAATCTAGAAAATGTGCCGTTACTACCTCCGTCACTTGTTTGTACTTTTTGCACAAACCTTGTTTATACCTTTTGTATAAACCTTTTTACCGAAAAGACCTAATCAGGATTTTCAAATCCCACAGGGAGCTGTTCTTTGGCAATAACTAATGTACATTATAATTTAGTACATTATTATTCATTTTACAACTGTATACACACTCACACAAACATATATACACACATAGACATACACACACTCTCTCTCTCTAGAAAGAACCAAAATTGGTCAAAACATGAAATATGAACACACACACACACACACACACACACACACACACACACACACACACACACACACACAGAGTGTGTTCAGTGCTATCCATGATGGGCATTAGGACAAGGTGGAATGATGACTCTAGCAACATCTGAGAGAGAGAGAGAGAGAGAGAGAGAGAGAGAGAGAGAGAGAGAGAGAGAGAGAGTTATCAAACATTGTTTTGAAAGCATTGTGTGGAGGGAGATGGTCATTTTATGCCCGTTTATTATCACTGTTAAAGCACACACTAATCACTTTCGCTTCTTTGTGTTACACACGCTGTGTGGAAGTTGTTCATCAGATGAAAACGGTTTCATACCTATTGATGCAAATATTTTAAGTGCTTGCTAATCAAAGATGTATCATAAAACTTAATGAGAATAAAATAAAATAAAATTACACAAATGAATTGTTTTAAATGAGTAAAAAAAAAAAAGAAAAAAATTTTATTTTAATCTGCCCAAAAAAAATCTATTGATTTTAATCTGACATATTTTCCTTTTGGATTTTCCTTTTTGATGTTCCTTCTCTCTCTCTCTCTCTCTCTCTCTCTCTCTCACATACACAACCTGCAAATCCTGATAGTGACCTCCCCACCACCTCCCTCTTTCATCACCCAGTCTTCTCCTCTCCCTCCCCACCACTGACAGGTCATTGTTTGGCTGCCTTCTTGATGACCATATTAAGTACACTGTAGTTCTTGTGATCCAAAACAGAACAGGCAACTGTTAGAAAAAAAGTATACGTGGCAACAACTCTCACATTTCCACCACCAATACTTTTCCTTCTTTTTCTCATAACTTAACTGTAGGAATTATCATGTGCTGTGGAATTCTACACAACACATCTTTCCACTGGAGCTGAATGAAGTCAAGTCAACAAGTCTATTAAGAAAAAAAAACAACAACAACAACAAATCATTCCCCACTGACATCAAAAGAACTCTAGATGCAACAAATTTACAGCTGAATCGTTGTGTAATACTGTCTTCATATGGTTGAGTGCAGATCTGTATGCTTCATAACAAATGTGCAACAGACACTTCTACAAACAGAGAAGCAACACAA
Source organism: Conus canariensis (assembly GCA_033310375.1). NCBI lineage: Eukaryota > Metazoa > Mollusca > Gastropoda > Neogastropoda > Conidae > Conus > Conus canariensis. The sequence continues at coordinate 83,968,755 of CM065714.1, forward strand.
TCTATACATCATAAACCAAATGATATTGTTTGCTCACATATAAAGCTATCCAATAGGATATTCTGGCACCATGTTAACAATAATAGAAACTACAGGGACTGTTTGGCATCAGGAACATCAGCAGCAAAAAAAAAAAAAAATCCTCCAAAAACAAAACAGAACAAAAATCAAACTACACAACAAATCAGTAGAACAAAAATACATCTTCCAAGTTTTGCCTCAGCTGCACACATCCACAAACTTCCTGGTCTAGTTCCATAGTTACCTCTCCCCAAAAAGCTAAGTTTTCACCCATGTATGTTGATTTCTTTCTTTCTTTGTGCCTACAAACAATTACACACAAACAAATTAGTAAACTTTAATTCACCAAAGTGCGTCAAAAAGAATGGAATGTGACCCAGGCACAAACCCACTTAATACTGAAGCAGATCCAAGAAGTGGATCTAGATCAAATGGTAGATCCTGGAAAACTTTTTATTACCATCACCAATGAACCCTGCTTCACATGAAAAGGATAATCTTCTACAAATATGACATAACCAATGATGTAAAATGGGTTCATATTTTTTCAAAACGTGATGGTGCATGCAAGTTGACATCACAAGTGCAAAGCTAAGCCATCAGGCAGGCAGTTTTGTATAAAATCCTGAGGGTGTGAACATGCAACTTTTCTTCTGAGGACTATTCTACCTTGATGGAGGTCTGTACTCTCCCATGTGGCCTTCTAATAATTATTATTCTTGGTACAGTTTCATATTTACACATAGTATTGTTCTACTCTTACATCTATCACCACAGACACATTATCACACTCACAGTAACACATTTACACCCACAACCTCAAACTACGTACAGCTTCAGATCAGTTATTTATTATATGCAACTAAAGAGAACCGAAATGTTCTCTTCCATCTACATTTTTGTTCAACACTCTTGCAAGCGTACGTGTGATATGAATTAAAATTATACACATCCCAAGCAATCTGAATACATGATTCACTCTCTTCTGAAGTTTTCTGCCCTTTTGTGATGATATGTATGTTCCAAAACGTTCATCAATAAGGCTGTCAATATTCATACCAAGAACCATGTTTGCTCTCTTCAGCAGGTATGTTCAGACCATTCCCCTTTTGTAATATATTCTGATGCTTACACCAGCCAACAGAAACTCTCCAAAATGTTGTGATGTTCTCCATAGCCCCAAACAGTTGATACAATACTGTCTGTTGTGTTCCATAGTGAGATTTCTACTTGACATCTGACCTTCACAACTCTATCAGTGCATGTATCAAAAAATGTTTCGAAACAATATGAGTATAGGACAGCACATTTTCCAATGGTAGTACCTCTTCATGGGCTTGTCTTCTGTTGCCATCCCAGTGTATGTCACCAATTATCTCAAAGCAACATTTGAAAAAAATAAAATCTGCTGATACATGCTATGTCATTAGTTTTCTCATCTTTACACTATGTTCCAGATCACATCTTCAAAAGCTGTTTGCAACAGTTCAGGCGTGTCCTTCAAGTTCCACTGCTACCAGTTCATGATCATGTATTAGATTTAACAGCTATCAGTACAGTTCCATCATACCACAGAAGTTCCTGGATCACCTTATCTTGTCTCAAGTTTCCCAACAAATGCCACTTCATGATTACTTCATCTGGTTTGTATAAACCTGCTATGTTGTTCTGCAAGTTCCACAAATACTGCCAGTTCCAACTGATTCTTAGGCAGCCATTTACACTGGTCCTGTATATAACAAAATCTCAAAATGCTGCCAGTTCACTAGCATTTCTAGCGTCTTACTCCAAAATGGGCCAGCCGAGGATATTTTCCTCTGAAACTGTTTGCACTGAATTGCTGCATCAAGGTAGCAGGGTGATCAAGACTCTTTTGAGTGGAACGCATGTTGCTCGACAATGGCTAGTCCAAAGGAAATGTTTTCACCACAAGTTCACTGTGGTTCATTTTTTCAAGAGCTGTTTCCGTTGCTGCTCAAGGAGTCCCTCCAGGTGGTCAGCTCGCTTGCAGGCAGCCTGGTACTGCTGTCTGAGCTGAGCCACAACCTCCTCCTTCTTCACAATGGCCTGCTTCACCCTGCAAACCACACATTTTACTTTGTACCGAAACCTGTTCAGGAAAGGGTTTCTGAATGTTTAAGACATTTCTTCCACAAATATGGGGAGTTTGTGTTATACTCCCTGTTTGGCTAGTATACTTACCATGTCAGACCATAGCATTCAACGGCAGTTAGCCAGCTCTGTCAGGCCGAATTTTTTCCGTGGCCAATGCAGTCATAAGACAGTCACGTGATGTCACCCCACTTCCGGCCCCGGAAGAAGCCAGTGTCAACTTCCTATAAGTCATTCAGCGAGGCCTGGTGTATGGTGACCCCGAGAACCTTGGCGCCAGAGGGGAAGGTAGGGAGGGAATTAGAGTCTGACATGGTAAGTATACTAGCCAAACAGGGAGTATAACACAAACTCCCCATTTTGGCGTCATATACTTTACCATGTCAGACCATAGCAGAATTTAAAGGAATCGGAGGAGGGCGAGCGCCCTAGTGGTTCTTGGGGTTGACCGATATGGCTGCATTGGCCGCCACAAAGGAAATCCCCTTAGACCCATCAGCTCTGGTCATGCGGATATCCCTCAGGTAAAAATTAATGAAGGGATTTTCCGAACGCCAGTAGGCTGCCTCCAGCAGGTGGCGCACGGGGACAGAGTACTGGAACGCTGTGGAAGTGGCCAGTGCTCTGACCTCGTGGGCCCTGGGTGATAGGACAGGGAGATCCTTGTACGCCTGAGCGTAGGTAGATCTCACCGTCTTGGAGAGCCACCTGGAGATAGTTCCCGCCGAGATATCTCTAGTATTGTTGGGGTTGAGGGAGATAAGGAGTCGTCTCTGGGAGGAGCGCCTGGGGCGTGTGCGTTCCCAGTAGTACCTGAGACACCTGGAGGGGCAAAGGTCCATGTCTCCATCTTTTTCTCCCTTTCCCAAGATGTCAGAACTCCGGAAGGAACTTGAGAGAGACTGAGCCGTCCCTGTGGAAGGCGATATCTGTGGGGTCACCGCTGAGGGCGTGAATCTCACTTCGTCTTCTGGCCGAGGCCAGGGCGAGGAGAAAGGTGGTCTTAAAGGAGAGGAGGTCAAAAGGAATAGAAGCAATGGGTTCAAAAGGGGTTTTTCTGAGGGCATCGAGGACCGTAAAAAGGTCCCAGAGGGGAATGCGCCTAGGGGACTGAGCTTCCCGTAGAGCAACTCCTCTAGACACCTCTCTGAGGAGAAAGTCATTGTCAAAAGAAGGGCCCCCCAGTTGACGAATGGTAGTGCAGATAGCTGATCTGTAGCCCCGAATGGAGCCAGCCGACAGCTTAAGGGAAGAGGATAGGTGGGAGAGGAAATTTCCTATTTGGATGTTGGAGGGGCAGTAATGGGGAACAGAGTTATCTGAGCACCAGGTTATCCATCTCTCCCAACGGTAGTTGTAGAGGGATTCGGTGCTGGCTCTGCGAGATGCCGAGGCGAAGTCCCGTAATCCCTGAGAGGCCCCTGCCCCGGCTAGTGTGTCTAGGACGGACTGGGGTCTCTCCGAGTGGGGGGTAGATGCAGATGTTCGCAGTTGGGCTGGCATAGAAGCCACGCGTGTAGGCGAAGCATCTTGGGATTGGAGTGAGGAAGACCTGACCGGGGTTGTCTCAGCATGTCCCAGCGAGGGCTGAGCCGGAGGGGGGGAACGTGGGTGAGGGACTTGGGGTCCGGGAACCAAGACTGGGTCGGCCACCATGGCGTTACGAGGATCAGCCTGGGTCTTTCCAGCCTTGCCTTCCTGATCACCTTGTGTAGGATGGGGAAGGGGGGAAAGGCATACGCCAGTAGGCCCGTCCCGGGGAGGGATAGTGCGTCGACTGCATCCGCCTGGGGATCTGGAACGGGAGAGACGTACAGGGGCAGGTGATGGTTGAAGCTGGTGGCAAACAGGTCGATCATGGGCACAAACCAATGGTTGCGCGACACCAGCGAAGGAGGGCCTCTGTTCTGAGGGAGAGGCCTATGGAGCGGGCCTCTCCCCCTTTGTTGACATAGCAAGCTACCGACGTATTGTCCGTGAGGAGGAGAACAAGTCGGTGCGCGACCTTGTGCTGGAGTTGGAGAAGGGCTAGCCTGACCGCTTCCAGCTCCCACTCCCCGAGGCGTGACTGTCCTCCACGTGGGCCCCCCAGCCCAAGTTGGAGGCGTCTGTATAAAGTTCCAGTGGTTGGGTTGGGTTGGGAGGGAGATGGGGACCCCGGTGGAGAGAGTGGCTGGAGTGAGCCGCTCCTCCGTCGCCGAAATGAACCAGTGTCCGAGGGGAATGACCTGGTCCCAGCGGTCGGAGGTCTGTGACAAACGTCGGCGGAACTCCCTCTGAAGTTGGCGTTTGGGGACCCGCCGCAGGGGAATGAGGGGAGACAGGGACTCCATCATTCCTAGGAGGGAGGACAGGGTTCTGGCCGAGGTGTGGGGTGCCTGTGACAGGCAGGAGATGAGGTCCACTATGCGTGCAGGCCTCTCCGGGGTCTGCCAGACGAACCGTAGGAATCGTCTGTGGGCCGGGTGAATCAGGATCTGAAAAATAGGCGTCCTTCAGGTCTACGGATGTGGCCCAGTCGCGATGATGGATGGAGTCTCGGATCTGGGTGGGGGTCTCCATCTTGAACTTGGTGGGCCTGAGGAACTTGTTGAGGGGCGAAAGATCTAGAATGGGCCTCCATCCTCCCGAGGCTTTTGGGATCACAAAGAGTAGAAGCCGGGGTTTGGGTGGGAAATCTTTGAGATGGCCCCTCTTTTGAGGAGGTCTTGGACTTCCGTGCGAAGAGCTTCTGCTTTGGCGGGGGAGGGTTCGTTGGGGGAGGGAGGGGGAGATAGCATGAGGGGGGGGACGCTCGTGGGCCCAAGGAAGGCGAAACCCTTCCTGTAGCACCGCCACTATCCAGGGGTGAGGCGTATGCGTCTCCACTGGTGGGCATGCCGGGAGAGGCTGCCCGCCAGGGGGGGCGAGGGTCTGGGCTGGTGGGTGGGGGATAGGGCGAGGGGGGGTGCTACCTGATCTAAGTCCCCCTCGGGCTGTCTCCCTAGTCAGCTCCGGGAGCGTGACTGTTGGCCTAACCGAAAATTTTGCTGATGGGGTTTTGGCTTAGGCCTTGGGAGAAGATTAGGTCGCTTGGCGGGCCGTGCGGTGCGGGAAGGCGATTGTCTGGGATAGGGTCTGTGCCTGGGGAAGGAACGAAGTGGGGGTCTAGCAGGGCGTGGCGGTGGCCTGGGCGCAAAGGACACAGCCTGCTTGCGTTCCTCAACTGCTTGTGCTATGACGTCAGCCGAGTAGTCGCCAAAGAGCGACTGGACCTGGCCCGGGATGCATCGCAGGGCTGCCTTAAGCGTCGGGGAGAGAGAGGTCCGCGCCAGCACGGCCTCTCTCGCGACCAACAAGCAGTTGAAGTGGCTTCTGGCTGCGCTGTCCGCCGCAGCCGAAAGGTGATGCGAAATCCTGTTAACTAGGTGTCGCATGAAAGGATCGCTGAACAAGCGAGGGTCAGGCTCTTGGTGCGCCTCAGAGCCCGGGTCCCCCGGTACTGGGATGGCACCATCGTCCTCCGGCCATAGAGCCTCCGCTCGCTGAAGGGGCATGTCCAGGTAGGTGTGTCCCGCCGTGGTGTGGAGGATGCCCATCCTGGCTACTCGGACCCATTCCTTTAGGTTCTTAAAGGAGATGGCGCCGGAAGTAGGGGGGGGCAGGTGGGGGATCAACCGACGGTCCGACTGGGAAATGCCCATCTCCCTGGTCACGGGATTGTCCGTAAACAAGGAGGCGACTGAGGGGTTCTTGGGTAGATTGGTCTAGATCTCTGGGCCGGGGGAGAGGGAGAGAAATTCGTCAGCGGGTGCGGCCTCCCTCCTAACGAGGTCTGGTCGCCACCGTTCTATCGTGCGGACATCGTACAATGAGGTGGGGGCTAGCTCCTCGTCATCGTCCGCCTCAGGGAGGTACTGGTCCTGAGAGGGTTCATAGCACCCGTCTTCAGGAGGTAAGTCGAGGGGTGCCTGTAGTGTGTCCCCGGTGGCCCTATAATCGGCGGCCGGGACATCGTCCTGCCGATAGGACAGCGCCCGAGGAGGGAGACCAAGGTCGACCCAGGTAAGTGAGGCCGGGTGCCACATTCGACCATGTAGCTGGTCGTGCTGGGTGTTGGCGTTAAGCCACTGGTCTCTCTCGGGGGCATAGAGCCACCGGTCCCCGGGGAGGTAAACGGGCTGTGGCGGCCCTGGGGAAAAACCATGGTAGGTAGGCCGCACTCAAGGTCTGACCAGCGCGTTGGGCGAATGCGTAGGTCAGACATCCGCCAAGTCGTAGCCACGAGACCCTCTTCTTCTTGTAGGCAGAAAGTCCCCGGGGACCCGGGTAACCTGAATCACTGTTGGGGGGGGGCTTGAGAGGCCGTGGCCTGTCGTCCCCGTCCAGGTCCGTGCACTGCACCATACACGTCCTTGGAATGGGCCTGGGAGGGCCATAATGGTATGGAGGAGGATGCGGAAGTCGAGCCCCCAACCCGCGAAAGTGCGGATTGGTCAGGATGCGGTCCCGTGTTCCTCCCCCTGGAGGAATATGTCAGGTTACCCTTGGTCCCGCTGGTAGATCCTCCCCCCGGAGGAGCGGGACCGCGGACGTTGCCCAAATGGGGATCCGAAAGGTCGGTTCCCCAACGTCCAATACCCCTAGGGAAGAAGGTGACGTTCGATCGGGGTAGGTCGACCGTCCTTGTGCATGGGCACGGCCGGGCCCATGGCGCGGCGTGCCCGCACGCCCAGGATTATGGACACCACCGAGGTCGTGCGTCGGGGTGACCATAAGGCTGCTTCCGGAGTCGAAGCGCTCCTCGAGCTCAGGTGTTGGCTGCACCTGTGCCCGGTGGGGCCGAGCGCTATGAGTGCACGTATCAATTTGGGGGGAAAAAGAGATACGTGACTCATCAAGGCGAGTGACGGATGGTGATTCCATCCCAGATCCGTCACCCGTGCTGGTCCGCGGCTCGGCAAGGTGCCCCGGGGGCCGAGATTCGCGTGACTCAGCATGATAGTTAGAAGTCTCCGAGCGAGTCCGTAGGCTAGAGGGCAAGCTGGCCGATGGAGAAGGGGTGGGGGAGGGCGAATTCCGTTGGCTAGTCTTTGCTCGGCCGGGCCCCTTGAGGGGAGCCTTGCCATTAGACTTTCTGGGCAGCACCTTGAGGGGAGCTTTGCCCTTAGACTAGCAGGCAGATCAAATGAAAGGCATTTTGAAATGGTGGCCGCTTGCCTATCAGCCTTGGGACGCCGCGGTCGTGCGTCCGTCGGTTTGGTAGACGAGGAAGATCACGCGTCCCTTCCGCGGAGAAGTCGTCTCTGTCTACCCGAACCGTACGTTCATCAGTGCGAACGGATTGCTCCGAGATGGAATCGACCCGCGGGTTCTCCGGGAAATTGAGCGAACTCCGAGCAGTGGAGTGGCTCGACCCGGCGGTGTCCTTCACCATGTTGGGCACAGGTGGATAGAGCAAACCCGGAACACACGACCGCAAAGAGGAGACAAGGTGGCCGATCGAGAAAATCAATTAATCTCGATCGTCCGTGTGGTGTCGTGCAAAGTGCTCGAGAGATCGACTGAAAACTCGAACTACCCGTACACGCCACCGGTCGTGTGACTGGTATGGCTATTAATAGCAATCTCTACACGTGGAGTATCACTGTGTATAGGTGTGATAGTTCTTGGGCACTAAATCTTAATAAGCAGATCAGTGTCACACACCCTTACTCGAACACGTTCTACCTGTGAAGGGTAAAGAGTACAGGTGTGATAGTTATTGAGCCCTAAACCTTAATAAGCGGAACCAGCACAAAATGCGTGCTGAACCCGAGGCTCGGCAATATGGTGGGGGAACACGACCGGCGAGCGGTGCCGACGATCGCGAGTAACAAAGTCGCGAGAGTGCCGGTAAAAGAGACAAATCTTTAATAAATACGCTCCCGAGAGTGCCGGTAAAAGAGACAAATCTTTTAATACATACGCTCCCACCAAGAGCCTCACACGGCAAAAATACTCAGGGTCTAGTGCAAGCCGGAACCAGCACAAAATGCGTGCTGAACCCGAGGCTCGGCAATATGGTGGGGGAACACGACCGGCGAGCGGTGCCGACGATCGCGAGTAACAAAGTCGCGGGAGTGCCGGTAAAAGAGACAAATCTTTTAATAAATACGCTCCCGAGAGTGCCGGTAAAAGAGACAAATCTTTTGATAAATACGCTCCCACCAAGAGCCTCACATTTGCAAGCCACAACTGAATCAAGTATAGAACAAAACACAGCAAAGTTAACACAAAGGCAAGTATAGGCGAGACAGAGCACAAGACTTATCTTGCTTTGACGGCAGGCCGAAGATGAATGACTTATAGGAAGTTGACACTGGCTTCTTCCGGGCCGGAAGTGGGGTGACATCACGTGACTGTCTTATGACTGCATTGGCCACGGAAAAAATTCGGCCTGACAGAGCTGGCTAACTGCCGTTGAATGCTATGGTCTGACATGGTAAAGTATATGACGCCAAAAAAAATAATACCCCCTTTTAGACCCTTGTATGCTTCTGATACTGAAAACAGAACAGTATACTGATTTTCAGAAAGAAAAAAAAAAACCACACCAACTGGATTCTCCACGCCCAAACCTGGGACAAAACCAGAGATCTTTAAAACTGCAGTTGAATGCTCTACCAACTCAGGTTTTTCAGGTGGTATTGAAAAGGACTGTAGTCAGCACGTTGTCAATTTAGTAACTCAAGAACTCAAAAATTCACCCCCCTGCAGATACTGGCCCAACAAATAACTGTTTCACAGTGATGTGGAAGTCAAATAAACACACACATGTATGCACAAGCGCATGCGCGCATGTACGCACGCGCACACATACAAAGGACTGTATACTACTGTGCTCTGCATTGCTTTACCTGCATGCCAGCTAATAATAGAAATATTTGATCAGCTGGTCTGCTATTTTTTGTACATTATTTAATGAAGCAGCAAAACAGGTTTCTGGGGTACCACAAGGAGGACAATAAACCATGGGTCAATGATGACATTACAATCTTTTTACCTGAACAACATTTTCCAGTATATGAAGCAACTTTCTTGTGTCCCAAGTTACTAACCTTGAGTGAACTTCCTCCATTTCTGCATCCTTGACCTGCTTGATATCTTCAACTTCCTGTTTTGCTTTCTCCAGCTCCAGACGATGCTTTGCACGTAGTTCTGAAATATCATTTTTGATGCGTCTGTTCTCCTCTTCAGTGGTGACAATGCGATCCGCAAACTCTTGCCGAATGATGTCAGACACATGGCCACGTTCTTCCTTCATTTTTTCCAACAACTGTCAACAAAAAGTACATACTTACAAACACACCAACAAAAAGCATCTCCTGAGAATGAAAGTACTCATCAATTTCTAGTAAAATAAGATTCTCTTAGTGATTTTACACAGGTCTCAGAAATGATGTCATTTTTTTGTTTTTGTATTAAAAATGATGGGGAGAGAGAGAGAGAGATGCATGTGTATGTGCATGCGAGCCTACATGTGTGTGTGTGTGCCTGCATCTGTATACATTTTGTTGCAAAATAGAAAAAAAATGTTATGGAATAAAAATGAAAACAAATCTCTGAGCAAAAGTCATATTAAAAACACAAACTGACTTTCTTTGCCATTTAAACACTCATGTAGCACGCACCACGACTGACCTTTTTGATATCTTTGATTTCCTCATCCTTCTGTTTGATGATCACCTTTAAGCGTTCATTTTCACCTTCCACCTCTGTTGACTTGGCCTGCACACAGTATCTTATTGTCCTGTACTGCCCCGAACTGGTCTGCCTCACAAAACTTGGTCATCACAAGAGACTTCTTTTGATTGTACTGTTTGCATTGTATTAAAATACACTGCACTGCTTTGTAATGCACCCTTTCCATTTGTATAACTTTCTGGTCACAACAGCGCATGAAATTCAAGAACTATCTGCAGCAGTATGGCATGAACATGGGGAGTGTTTACTCACACACTCTGTACGGCAAAGCATGTGTACCATGTCAAATTTGGCAAGTTACGGCCAGTCTGCCAGCTCTGTTCACAAGTTCACATTCTCTATTCAGCAGAGCACAATGTCCACTAACATGGCAAAGGGAGACAAACATTTCACATTCTCTGTTCAGTTTTACGGACAATGTATATCAAAATTCTGTTAAAATAAAGGTGTTCACTAAAATGGCAATGTGGACATTTCACATTTATGTTCAGTTGTGGATACTGTCCAATAAAATGGCCATGGTGACAAATGTTTTACATTCTCTATTCATTCTAAGACAATGTTCAGCAGCTACAATGAGGATTCACCTTAATTTCATTGAACTTTTTGACAGCCCTTCTCTCTGAGTTCTCAAGCTCTCTGGTCTCTGCTTCAAACTTCTCCCTCAGTCGCCTGCAGCACACAACATTCATAGGATGGGTTGAATCTTTCTATCACTGAAAGGCTGTGATAGTTTCTAAAGATGTGTGTGTGTGTGTGTGTGAGTGTGTGTGTGTGTGTGTGTGTGTGTGTGTGTGTGTGTGTGTGTGTGTGTGTGTGTGTGTGTGAGTGAAAGACAGACAGACAGAGAGAGAGAGAGCATGAGTGTGTCAGAGAAAGAGAGAGAGAGTGAGCATGAGTGAGTGTGTGCATGCGTTCAAGCGTGTGTTTGTGTATGTGAGTGCATGGCTGATTGTATGCACTAATACATGCAGGATCATGTGCTTTAAGAGAATGCGTGTATACATGCTTGGTGTACTGTGAGCAAATAGAATGAGCATCATAAGAAACCGGGATTCTGCATGGCTGACAATCATAAGTTATCAATATTACAGGCAAATACACATGTTCTGGCTTAAATGACACACAGAGTAAAGCCATATAAAGACAGAGAGGGAGGGAGGGAGAGAGAGAGAGAGAGAGAGAGTGAGAGAGAGAGTGTGCATGACTGAATTGATAAAGTGTGTTATTGGTAAACAGTAAAATACAGACATTTAAAAGATACAAAAACAGAGTATTATTAATCTAACTTGAAGACTTTCACACAGCCAGAGCCCCAGTACCCAGTCCGTTCAGCCTTGAGGCAAACGAAAACAAAACAAAAATGGGGAGTTTGTGTTATACTCCCTGTTTGGCTAGTATACTTACCATGTCAGACCGTAGCATTCAACGGCAGTTAGTTAGCTCTGAAAGGCCGAATTTTTTGTGGCTAAAGCAGTAATAAGACCATCACGTGATGCCCACCCTACTTCCACCAAGGAAGAAAGCCGGTGCCAACTTCCTGTACCTCATTCAGCGAGGCATATGCACAAGGTAACCCCGAGAACCATAGCGCTAGAGGGGAAGGTAGGGCGGGCATTACAGTCTGACATGGTAAGTATACTAGCCAAACAGGGAGTATAATACAAACTCCCCATTTTGGCATCATATATTTTACCATGTCAGACCGCAGCAGAATTTAAGGAACTGGAGGAGGGCCGAGTGCCATAATGGTTCTTGGGGTTAGATGGCGGAATAGATATGGCTGCGTTAGCCGCAACAAAAGAAATCCCTTTAGAACCATCAGCCCTGGTTATGCGGATATCCCTTAAATAAAAGTTTATTAAGGGATTTTCCGAATGCCATGAGCCTGCATGCTATTAGTGGGGGAGCAGCAGTCTCATTGAGGCGAGTGACGGGTGCTGATTCCATAGCCATCCCGTCACCCGTGCCGGTGCGTGCCTCGGTAAAACCCCTGGGGACCGAAGGTCACATGACGCAGCATGATAGGGGAGAAGACGGGGTGGCCAAGCGTTGAAAATTCGTGCCGGTCACCCGCGTCTTTGTGTGTCTCACCATGTGTGCGAAGGGAAGAAGGCAAGCCAGCAGGTAAAATGGGGGAGAAGGAGAATTCGAGTGCGAATTCTTAAAATGGGGCTCCCTTTAAGGGGAGCCTTGCCTTTAGTTTTACGTGGGATGTTAAAAGAAAGGCACTTTGTAATAGTGGCAGCTTGCCTTTTGCTCTTCGGACGCAGTGATCGTGCATCCGCCGGTTGGTTAGAGGAAGTATCAAAATGACGGTTGCGCGTCGCTTCCGCGGAACCCCCCTCTACACCGGCTGTACGTTCTTCCGAAGAAAGAATGGTTTATTCCATGGAATCGGTACGCGGGTCCTCCGGGGCAAAGAGCGACTTCTGGAGAGAGACGTGCTCAACCAATCATTACCCTTCACCATTTTGGGCTATGGTGGTGGAACAAACACGCAGCGCACGACCACAAAGTGGAGACAGGCTGGTGGATCAAGAGATCGGGAGGAAAACTCGATCGACCTTAAGATAATTACAATAACTAATGTGCAAGAGGAATCCTCCAGCACAACTAAACCTAGGCACAACTAGAAAGTGGACAACCACGAGGTGAGGCAAGATGGCGGATCAAGAGACCGGGAGGAGTACTCGATCCCCGAAAGCTACAAAATAAAATAATAAAACACCACGTGTAAGCCTCACGCGACCATAGAACCAGGGTTTAGCGTAAGCCACAACAGAACAAGTAAAGAAGGCAAACACAGGCAATCTTTACACAAAACAGAAGTATAGGCGAGACAGAGCAAGAAAACCTGTCCTTGTCAGGAGGAAGGCCGAAGCTGAATGAGGAACAGGAAGTTGGCACCGGCTTTCTTCCTTGGCGGAAGTAGGGTGGGCGTCACGTGATAGTCTTATTACTGCATTGACCACAAAAATTCAGCCTTTCAGAGCTAACTAACTGCCACTGAATGCTATGGTCTGACATGGTAAAGTATATGACGCCAAACAAAAAGTAGGTCATAGCTAATGGTGAAATATTCAAAGAGGAAAGCGCTGACCTGAGTTTGGTTTCAGCTACTTTTTCATTCTCCTCTCTGGCAACACAGGAGTCCTCTTCCAGGCGAGCAATGACCATCTCAATTTCCTTGTCCCGCTCTTTGCGTACCTGACAGGCAGAATGGCAAACTTCTGTACAACTGCTGGTTCTACTATGAATCACTACTGCTATTCTTCTTTTTTTTCTTTTTTTTTTAAATAACTGTCTGTGGTAATGTTAACAAGAGAAGAAATGACTGAATACATCTGTGTGTGCATGTGTGTGTGTCTGTGCAAATGTGTAACTGAGTGTGTGTGTGCGCACATTCTTATATGCACGCACTGCATCTATGTGCGTTCATGTGCCTACATGTATGTCATTCTGTCTGTGTGTACGTATGCATTGTTATGCTTGTACATATGTGTGGTACCTGTTCCTTCAGTTCCCTTTCTTTCTGTAGAAGCCAGGTGTCATGTTTCTTTTTGTAGTTCTCTTCCCATGCCTCCTTCTCCAGCTGAAGACGCTCCTGCAGCTCTCTCATCTCCGTCTGCACGCCATTCACACATTTCACTACCATCAAAGTGCTGGCAGTGCTAGTCCTGTATGGCAGGTCAATCTACAGTATTCACATCATCATACAGCTTAAGGCTATCTCCCGTACTGTAGGTTTTTCTACTTTCTTCTCCTTCCTGTTTTTTTTTTTCCTTTTTAAGCTGTCCAATCTTTCTCTCAATGACATTCTCTCATGCCTCTTGTCAGCCACCTATTAGGACAATAACTGCGAAATTGCAGATCCCTTCTGACGGCACCTTTCTGATGACAATCCTCCTGAATCTGTTGCAACTGAAGATTTGACTCTAACTTACCATAAACATGGATACAGAGGGAAAATAAAAATGTGTTCAACACAGAAGCAGTGCACACAGCATTTTTTTAATCGGAAACTTCTGCCAGTTTACAATGATCAGTAGGTATAAGAGTGACAATGATGATGCCATGTTGTTGGTCGGATATTGTAGTGAATGGGAGCACTGAAAAGAGTCAGAGATACAGACATCAGTGGTATTCGTCAGGAAATTTGAGCGACACTCTTACAAATGCATCGACTGAATGTAAGATGTAATGTTACTTGGCTGCATGGTTCCAGCCATACAATCTGAGACAAAGCACGCTCAATAATTCTCTGTAATAGCTAGCAGGGATTGAAAAATCGCACACCAGTGGAAATCGTTCTGATCAGCTGCAAATATACCACCACTCAGCAACAGTCTCTGTGATCATGCTGCAGATTTTGACAGCCACTTCTGCCCACAAATGTCAGTGAATACTGAAATGACACCCAGTACTGGCAAAAATTTTCCCCAGTAGTTCTTGTCCTGGTCCTCCTTACCTTCCCTCCTTTAAGAAGAGAAAAAGAAAGAAACTCATGAGGAAGGGACTGGCAGTTGGCAGCAATGTTGATGATAGCTGTCTCATTCCAGGGGGTGGGTGCAGGGAATGCTACAGCACCAGTAATGTCAAAATTTGACCAGTGATCAGTACGTCCAGCCTGATTTTTTCAGGTATTCACATTGTTGCAGATGTTAGTTATTTCCCTTGTTGATCACCTGTGTCAAAGAGGTTATGTTTTCACCCACACCTGTTTATTGCATTGTCAGCAAGGTTATGCAAAATATACAGAGCCAGTTTCAACCAAACTTGGTGGAGAAAATGGAACATGGGCTGAAGATGTATTCTTTAATTTTGGTTTAGTTCTAAAAAAAAAAAAAAGAAATTAACCCGTTGAGTGCCTTTAAGCCGTCAGCTGACGCCGCATTAAAAATGCTTTCCCAGTGCCTATGGGCCGTCCACTGACGTCATGCATTTTTCTTGAATTTTCATTCGTTACTATTTCTATCAACGGACTTAAATAGAGTGTGCGTAGTAAGCCTTATATGTCTGTAGTATTAAAATGATATGTAAATGACCACACGTGAGGGGAAAGCCCATTTATTCTCATCACTGACTGGATGACCAGCCAGCACTTCGTCTCGCTTGCAAAGATGGCGGCGCAACCTTCGACAAGCGCAGCAACCAAATCAACGTATTTACACAGCTGAGCAGGCTCTGCTAATGATTTTTGACAAAGACAATAATCTTTTATTCAACGACTCACTCGAGCATGAAGGTGAGATGATGATAGTGATGGAATTGCCAACCGTATTCGTCAGTTATTGTGTCGGGCTGTGTGACCTCAATGTGTGTTCAGCTGACTGGTTTGCCAGCGTCGAACGAGCTCGCCTAGTGTGTACTCTGCACTGCGTGCCAGTGGTCAGTGACGTGGTAGTCAGCGTGAGAGGGGAGCGCGGCCTGCTCGCGGCGCGGCACAGGGCAGAGGGAAAGGTAGGGGAAGAGGAGCAGTGAAAGAGAGGGTTGAAGTCCAGCAAGGGGGCGTGGTGGGGAGAGGGGGGCGTGGTCGTGGACTGACCTGTCTGCATAGAGTGTGAGCGTCTTGATAGACTTCTAAACTGTTTTACTTTCATTTACAGGTGTAGTGTGACAATACAAACTTTATTTTCAACTTTTTTGCTTTGTGTTCTTGTTTGGATGTGAAGATGTAGTGGTAAATACATATGCTTTTGATCGTGCAAAAAAATCTATCCAAATCTAATTGTCTAAATACTTTTTTATTATCAAAATTAAAACAAAAGAAGCCCAGATTCAAAATCTTCATTCAATTTCCTTAAAAAATCATATATATTTCATTGTTATATCTTTTGTAGTTTCTGAGCTAGAATTTTTTGTTAATTATTACCCCCAAATCATTAGATTTCCCTGGCACTGGGAAAGCCTTTGTTTGTAACATTTTCAAGCAGCTTCAAGCAGCGAACGGGTTAAATTAAAAAAAAAGGGTGGACAAATGATCCACTCGACTTTCATAGAAGTCTGTGCTCTCCCAATGGCCCTTCTGTTTATTTACTGTTCACATCTTCCTGCCTCACTTAAGATTTCTTTAACCCTTTTGTTCATGTCTCCCTGCCTCTTTTAAGATTCCCTTACCCCTACTGGTACCAATTTAGTGTGGGAAAATGCCAGAGTAAGGCTCAATATGAATGTTTGATTTCTTCACCATCTCCAGCTAGGTACACTGTAGTAGGATAGGTTTTGGAAAAATGTTGGAAGTGAAAACCCATCTTGAATTTAAACTACTGCTCTTTTTTTCTTAAAAAAAAAAAAAAAAACACCACCAGAAATTTACTTCAAAAGTAACTAAGGTACAAGCGTTTACAGACAGTGTCTAGAACAGCTGACACAATGAAACATTTGAAGCCTGGTACACTTGGTAACAACAAGGTTAAAGCATTAATACTCACGCTATGTCGGCGTTCCTGCTCCTCTTTGGCTTTTTCAAATTGCTCCTTCATGGCAGACAGTGCTAGCCGATGGGAATCTTCCAACTGCCGTCGTAGAGCATCTAATTCCTGGCGCTGTCGGCTTGCATTGGTAGCCAGACGGTCTTTCTCATCCTGAACTTCATTGTACAGGCGACGACGCTGTTGTTGGTAAGACTCCTCTTCCTGCTGTAGCTGCTTTTCGTACCTGAATATGAAACAGCATTGCTGATAAATGGTGCAAATTGTGTGCGTGTGTGTGTGTGTGTGTGTGTGTGTGTGTGTGCACGCACATGCATTTCCCAATTATCCTGTTATATTTTTCAGTCCTCTTTTTCACATATTTTATTCTTCCATATTTCTCAAGCACTTCATTTTCTTCGAAATTCTTTCTTTACTTAACTCTGTTCTACTTTTCTCGCATGTCTTTAAAAATCACTGGTGATCCATCCCAGCTTCTTTTCTTCGAAATTCTTTCTTTAAGTAACTCTGTTCTACTTTTCTCGCATGTCTTTAAAAATCACTGGTGATCTATCCCAGCTTCATTTCACTTCTCTCACCTTTCTTTCCCCAGTTGTCTCTCCCTGGCTACTGCAGCCTCTTTCTCCTGAGCCAGCTGATCTCGCAGTTCTTCTGTCATCTTGACGTACCGCTGAGCTGCTCGCTCGTCTGACTCCAGCAGCTCTGCTTCGTGCACCTGTTTGAGTTTCTTGAGCTCTGCCTTGTGCTTGGCAATCAAACGCTGGATTTCTGGCTCCAGGCCCTTCACTGTCATGTCCTGAAGATGACAATTTGTACAGGGAAGAAACAAAAGTTGACTGCAGGATTCGTTGTAAAATGAAAAAATAATAAAGTTTATAAAAACCTTTTGGTGGTAGTAGAATCCATTAGTGAGAACACTGACGTTTCAAGCCATAGGCCCGTTGTCAAAGTGAAAGGAGAGGACAGTGTAGACAGGAAAGCCTCTGTGAGAATTGGGTGAGAACATTTCATTTAATGATCAAGTTGGACCAAAATAAAGTCACTGATCACTGTTCAGGTGTATTGAGTTCACACAGACACACACCACAGTTCACACAAAGACACCAACACACACACGCGCGCACACACACACCACCACAACCCCCACAAAACACACAACATAGTGAATATTTCCATTTATTCCCCTCCTTTTGTGTGTGTGTGTGGTGTGGGTGTGGGTGGGGGGGGTGGGTGTTGTGTGTGTGTGTGTGTGTGGTGTTGTGTGTTTTGTGGGGGTTGTGGTGGTCTATGGCTTGAAACGTCAGTGTTCTCACTAATGGATTCTACTACCACCAAAAGGTTTTTATAAACTTTATTATTTTTTCAATTTGTACAGGGGTCACCTGATAGCACACTAAAGAGAACTTTTTAAAAATCTTCTTCTTCTGCGTACGCAGGCTGATACTCCTGTGGACACTCCCTGTATAAACAGGCAAGGATCAATCCCATCTGCCCAACAAAGGGAGTGGAGTTTTGTGTGTATGACCGTTTTTTATCCCGCCATTAAGGCAGCCATACTCCATCTTCGGGGAAGGTGCATGCTATGTGTAACGTGTCATCCATACCAACGGCCAAACTGGCCTTCTCTTCCGAAAGTTTGTGATGGGATTTTACGTGTGTGCAAGATGTTATGCGTGCATTCACACACGGAACCTTAGTTTGCAGTCTCATTCAAAGAACTGTATGGGAAATGGAGTCAGAACCAATGTTAACTCCGAGGGAAAAATCCCCCTGTACCGAAACGACCCGGCGGAGATTTGAACCCGCAACCCTTAGATTACAAGTCCGGCGCTCTACCAACTGAGCTATTCCGGCTCTCTTTTAAAATCTGGATAACCCACATCTCTAACACACAGAGACATACACACACAACACACACATGCGCATCAACATGTACCCTGAAGAACATTTAAGCAGAGCTAACTGTAATATATTATAATACCAAAATAGATCCATATAAAGTGCTTAGAAGCTGCCTTTGGTTTCTGGAGAAGGTCTCCCATTAAAATCCAACAGCAAAGGCTTTTCATGTTGAGGAATCAAAATTTTTTAGATGGAAATGCCACCCCTAATGCTTGTTACATGTTTGATGTAAGAATTCATTTGTGATAAAACCAATACAGTTGCCTTTGCCTTACAAATGCCTTAATAGTGAAAATTACGGCAGTCAATTAGTATTATCCCAAGTAATGCTGATTGCTCATATCACAGAAACTCAACTTCTATGAAAAAGAATATCTTCCTAAAAAATACCTTATCCGCTTTAAACCACAGCATATGAAAGAGTGAATGTATATCCATCCACTGTATCAACTTACATTAAAACAAATGCTCAAAACATGGGGAGTTTTTCTTATACTCCCTGTTTGGGTAGTATACTTACCATGTCAGACCATAGCATTCAATGGCAGTTAGTCAGCTCTGCCAGGCCGAAGATTTTTGTGGCTAATGCAGTAATAAGACAGTAAGAAGACAGTCAAGTGAAGCCCCCCTACTTCCGCCATGCGCAAAACGCCGAAGTGCGATTGTTTACCTCATTCTCCTGAGGCCGCACTAAGGTAACCCTGAGAACCCTGGCGCCAGAGGGGAAGGAGGTTGGGCATTTGAGTCTGACATGGTAAGTATACTAGCCAAACAGGGAGTATAAGAAAAACTCCCCATTTTGACGTCATAGTAGAAAGAAACTCGTGGAGAGCGTGGCAGCAGAGAGTCCTCAGAAGAGAAGCCCCCTTCAAGCAAGTGTTTCGGCCCTTATCTCCTGACACTCTAGGGGGGTTGGGCCACACCCGGTTCATGACTCCGGATGTCCCTCTGCTGCCCCTTTTTTTTTTTTTTTCCCATCTTGGGACGAGCCATGGCTGGGATTCGAACCCATGACCCTCTGGACATGCTCATTTTCCACTTAATGACTTGCGCTTTAACCACTGAGCCACAGGGACACCTGATATTTGTAGGGAAATTAAGCCTTATGAAGTTCACTTTTGTTCCTCCTTGACCAGATCCAGCTTGAACACCCCTCTGCCGCTTCTGCCATGCTTTCAGGGCTCTGGTTTTTTCCTTCCCTGCAACTGAGAGCTGTTTCATGAGGCTGTATGCAGACGTTCCTACAAATCCCCTAGCTCCAATTTCTGCAGTGAGGACTTTGACCTGATAGCCTTCTCTCCTCAGGCTGTTTGCCAGATCAGCATACTTTTCAGTCTTGTAGATTTGAGCTGCCTCCATTCTGTTCTCATATGGCACCTGAGCTCGATCATGATCAGCTGCTTGGTTGACTTACGAGTGGACTACTATGTTTTGGTCTCATGCCACTCTTCCTGATGATCTCTGGGTGACTCTTCCATTCTGGGAGGTCTGCAGTGCACTCCCAGTCATCTGCCCCGTCCAGCAGACTCTGCCTGCATGTTTCGAGTGGCACTGTTGTTCTTGGCCATGATTTGCTGCCTCCTGCCGTGAAGAATGTTGCGGGTGCTTTTGGAGTCCTGATTTTCCCTTTTGTGGTGTTGGTACTAGCCCAGACTACTTGTACAATCTCTTTGAGCACTTGGTTGTGCCTCCATGTGTACCTTCCTTGAGCCAGGGCAACTTTACATGAGCTTAGGACATGCTCCACTGTTTGTTTTTCATGGCAGAGGGGGCATGCAGGATCGTCTGTTTTCCCCCACTTCACCAGGTTTGCATTTGAGGGCAGAAGGTCATATGCAGATCTGAGAATGAAGCTGATCCTGAGAGGGGCCATGTGCCAAATGTCATTCCAAGTGAGACTTCTTTGGAGTGCATTCTCCCACGTTGTCCATTGCCCTTGCTGGCTCTGCTGGACTGCTTTTTGGAGTCTTTTTTGGTCTTCTTCTTTTCTCATCTCCTGAATCATCATGTCTCTTTTGGCTTTTCCTTTGGCCTTTGACCACCATTCAGTTTTGGTCACCCCCAGTCCTTGTCTGTTGGTCTGTGTGTGTCCTGTTATTTCTCTGATCTTGAGACTTTCTTTTGCAGAATCCATCGCCTCTTGAACTTTCCATTTTCTGCCTGTCTTCAGCTGGGGCTTGATGCTTCTACCACCTTGTCTCCTGAGTCCTCCAGCATGCTTTGAAGTCTGATCTTCCCTGCTTTGTATTCCTCCAGGATGGATTTCAGTGGTAGTTTCAGCTTTGCTTGGCGACAGTACAGCGCTATGTCAGTCAGACAGGGTGGGACACCAAGCCATTTCCTTGTGAACTTGTTGATTTTGGCTTCCATTGCCTCCACTATGCTGGTGCAGATGTCGTATATCATTAGAGGCCACAGGAGCTGTGGTATCAGCATGAACTGCAGACACCAGACCTTGTATTTGCCAGGGAGCCCACACTGGTCAATGGTCTCCAAGCCTTCCTCCGCCATCTGCTTGGTTTCTTTTGCTCTTTGTGTGTCTTTCAGCGTATCATCATACCATCTTCCAAGGCTCTTGACTGGTTCTTCTGTGACTGTTGGAATGGCCTGGTTGGCAACACTGAAGACCACAGATCCGGCCACTTTTCCTTTCCTCAGTGAGAGACTCCGTGATTTCTTTGGCTTGAACTTCATTCTGGATGAGGCAACTATGTCGTCCAGCCTCTCCAGCACATGACGTGTCTCGTCTTCTCTGGATGAAATCACTGTAGTGTCATCCATGAAGGCCTTGAGAGGAGGCATCTTGTATCCATCGCCAAGGTCTGTTTGTCTCGCATTGTTTGTTGCTGCTTTCAAGATGAGTTCCATTGCCAGCACGAACAGTATTGGGGAAATTGCACAGCCCATTGCAATACCCACTTCCAAGTTGATCCAGTCTGTTGTGTACTCCTTGGTAGAGAACCGCATTGAGAAGCCATTGAAGTACTTCTTGAGCATGTCGCGGATGTTCTTTGGCACATGGTACATCTCAAGAGCCAACTGTATCATCTCATGGGGCACAGATCCATATGCGTTTGCCAGATCAAGCCACACTACGTCCAGGTCTCTCTTTTCTGTTTTTGCTTTTTGGATTGCGTCCCAGATCATTGTGGCGTGTTCTACACAGCCAGCCACGCCTGGGATGCCACCTTTCTGGACTGACACATCCAAGTACTTGTTTTCCATCAGGTACTTGGTCAGCCTTGCTGCCATGACAGAGAAGAAGATTTTCCCTTCGACGTTCAATAGTGATATTGGCCTGAACTGGCTGATGTCACTTGAGTTTTGCTCTTTGGGGATGTACACACCATCTGCCGACATCCACTGGCCGCTGATCTTCTGGTTTCTCCAAGCCGATCGCAGCAGCCTGTGGAGCCACTCCAGCACCTTGGGACATTTCTTGTAAAGCTGGTAAGGTATTCCGTTTGGCCCTGGTGATGATTTGGCTCTGGCTTTGTCGACCACCTTCTTGATTTCCGCCAACGTTGGAGGCTTGCCATTGAACTGTTCATCAGGGTTGGTTGGCCACACCAGACCTTGAATGTCGAGTAGTGCTTTGCTCTGTGGGTCAGAGTATGTTTTCCTCAGATGCTGCTCAAGAACTCCTTTGTCCACACTTAGGGTCCCAGATTTTGGCTGCTCAAACAGTGTTCTGGCAAACTGGAAGGGGTCTCTGAAGAAGCGCTCTTGTGTCTTCTTCTTTTTGCTCTTCCTCTTCCTCGCAGATTCCGCTTTGCTGAGGGCGCTGTGTTTTGCTTTCAGGTCTTTCCACAGTTTTACCAAGCCTTGTTTTTCAGCTGGCAGTGCGGTCTTCATTTGCATCTTGAGGTTTTTCTTTTGGACCCTGATCTTGTCCATCTTTTCTTGGCGTCTGGATTTCTTTGGAGGTGTTTTCTCTTTGGGTAGTTTTGGTCCATAGGCGTCTCTACATGTGGCATACACAATGTCCCCATATGTGGCTAGTTTGTGTTCCTGGGTGCTTTTCCCTATCAGTGCATCGAGTCTTTGGACGATTTTTGCATCCAGTTTCTCCCAATCTTCAGTTTCGTTTGCTCGTGGCAGGTTGAGTTACAGGCGCCTGGCATCGAGGGCCTGTGCAAATTCCTCATCCGAACCAGCAGCGTGGATGTCCTTGGCACTGTGGTCTTCCGACGTCTTATCTGCTGATGCAGTGCGCTGCTGCTCATATACTTTACCATGTCAGACCATAGCAGAATTTAAAGGAATTGGAGGAAGGCAGTGCCCTAATGATTCTTGGGGTTAGATGGCGGAACGGAAATAGCTGCATTAGCCGCCACAAAAGAGATTCCCTTTGAACCATCAGCCCGGGTCATTCGGATGTCCCTCAAGTAGAAGTTTATGAAAGGGTTTTCCGAACGCCAGAAGGCTGCCTCCAATAGATGGCGAACGGGGATAGAGTGCTGGAACGCCGCGGAGGTGGCCAACGCTCTGACCTCATGAGCACGGAGGGATATGGCCGGGAGATCCTTGTACGCCTGGGCGTAGGCAGATCTGACCGTCCTGGACAGCCATCTGGAGATGGTGCCCGCCGAGATGTCCTTAGAATTGTTGGGGTAAATGGAGATGAGGAGGCGTCTCTGGGATGCGCGCCTGGGGTGCGAGTGTTCCCAGTAGTATTTAAGGCACCTGGACGGGCACAGGTCCTAGAGTGGCAGACGATGGTTGAACCAAGTGGCGAAAAGGTCGACCATCGGCCTGAACCAATGAGCCCACACCGACGTTAAGGTCAGCATATTGAGGTCCATTCTGTGTGTAGGAGAGATTTGAACCGGCTGAGGGAGTCTGCCAGGATATTGCGTGTGTCCGCTATGTGTCTCGCTCAAAGCATGACTCCGTGTGCCAGACACCAACGCAGGAGAGCCTCTGATGGAGTGAGCCCCCCCCACCTGTTGACATAGCAAGCTACCGACGTGTTGTCCGTGAGGAGGAGAACACATCGGTGCTCGACTTGGGACTGAAAGCGGAGGAGGGCCAGCCTGACCGCTTCCAATTCCAAGACGTTCACGTGGAGGCGTGCAGTCTGAGTGTCCCACACTCCTGAGGCGTGAGAGTTCTCCCAGTGGGCGCCCCAGTCCGAGTTGGAGGCGTCGGTGAAGAGTTGGAGGGGCTGGGTTGGGAGGGAGATGGGAACCCCCGGGATGAGGGTGGCGGGGTCGAGCCACTTCTCCGTGGCCCACAGGAACCAAGGACCGAGGGGAATGGTCTGGTCCCATCGGTCGGAGGTCTGTGACCAACGGCGCCGGAACTCCCTCTGGAGTTGGCGCTTGGGGACCCGACCTAGCAGGATGAGGGACGAGAGGGACTCCATCATTCCCTGGAGGGAGGTCAGGGTTCGGGCCGAGGTGTGGGTGGATAGACGAAGGCGGGAGATGAGGTCCACTATGCGGGCGGACCTCTCCGGGGTCGGGGAGACAGTCACAGAGATAGTGTCGAAACTCATACCCAGAAAGGCGAAGCGCTGACTGGGGATGAGTTCACACTTGCTGGGGTTGGTGACGAACCCCAGCCAGGAACACAGGCTGAGGAGGCGGCTGGTGTGGGATAGGCATTGCGCGTGGGAGGACGCCAGGACGAGCCAGTCGTCCAGGTACACCAGGAGGCGAATGCCCTCCTGTCTGGCCAAGGCGGCCATCTCCTTGACCACCTTCGTGAAAAGGAAGGGGGCCAGGGAGAGGCCGAAGGGGAGTGCCTGGAACTGGAACACCCTTCCCTGCCAGACGAACCGTAGGTAGCGTCTGTGGGATGGGTGTATGAGGATCTGGAAGTAGGCGTCTTTCAGATCTATGGAGGTTGCCCAGTCCAGGTGGTGGATGGAGTCTCTGATCTGAGTCGGAGTGTCCATCTTGAACTTGGTGGGTCTGAGGAACTTGTTGAGGGGGGAGAGGTCGAGGATGGGTCTCCAGCCTCCCGTGGGTTTGGGGATCACGAAGCGAATGGAGTAGAACCCCGGGGTGGTGTGGGAAACCTCCGTGATAGCCCCTTTCTGGAGGAGTTCCAAGTGAAGAGCCTCTGCTTGGCCCGGGGAGGGGGGAAACGCATAAGGGGGGGGGGGGGGGAGGGGGGGGCGTACGGAGGCCCAAGGTAGGCAAAACCTGTCTTGTAACACCTCCACTATCCAAGGGCTGAGCCCCAGACGCCTCCACTGGGGGGCATGGTGGGATAGGCTTCCCGCCAGGGGGGCCGACAGGCCGGGTAGGGGCGAGGGGGCGGGAGGTGGTGAGGGTGGCTCCTGCCCTGGCGAGCCCGGCGGTGAGTCCTCCAGTCACCTCCGGGGTCGTGCCTGTTGGCCAAACCGAAAATTCTGTGTGGGACGTTTCGGCTTCGGCCTAACGGGCTTATTGGGGCCCTTGTCTGGCCGAGCGGCGCAGGATGGTGACTGTTTGGGGTAGGGCCAGGGTCTAGCCTGGGCAGTGGGGGAACGCCAAGAGGTTTGAGCAGGCCGGGGATGTGGACGTGGAGGAGTGGCCGAGAAGGAGGCAGCCTGCTTGCGTTCCTTGACTGCGTGGGATATGACCGCAGTCGAATAGTCGCCGAACAGCGATTGATCCTGCCCAGGGATGCACCGCAAGGCCGACTTGAGTGCCTGGGAGAGATTGGACCGTGACAGCACGGCATCTCTCCCTGTTAAAAGGAGGTTGAAATGGGTCCTGGCTGCGCTGTCCGCCGCAGCCGACAGGTGATCTGAGATCTTATTAATCAAGATCCGCACCAGCGGGTCGCCGAAGGGGCGAGGTTGCGCTTCCTGGTCTGCCTCAGAGTCCTCCGGGGACACCGGGGCACTGCTCTCCTCCTCCGGCCAGAGCTCTGCCGCCCGCTGCAGGAGAATGTCCACAAAGACATGCCCCGCCGTCGTATGGAGCAAGCCCATCCTGACCATGCGGTCCCACTCCGTCAGGTGTTTGAAGGAGACCGTGGCGGAGTGGGGAGGGGCGAGGTTGGGGATCAGCCAGAGGTCGTCCTGGGAGATGGCCATCTCCCTGGTCGCGGGGTTGTCTGAGAACAGGGAGGCAATGGCCGGCTTCCGGGGGTCCTTAAGGAAGGAGCCGACTGGGGCCACATTGGGGGCCGAGAGGGCCTCCTTCCCAGATGGAGGGACGGCTTGTGCTCCCCTAGCACGCGTTGCCGGACCTTCCCAGAGCGAGGAGATTGATTGAGGGGTGCGGATATGGGGACGGGGTTGCAAACGTCAGGCTGGGCACGGCCCGGCGAATTGCGCAAGTGAAAGGACGTTGCCTGAGGGGGGGGGGGGGGGGGGGGGGGGGGGGCCTCCCTCATGACAAGGTCCGGGCGCCACCTCTCCAGGGCGTCCAGGTCCCCCAATGAGGAGACCGGGGCTTCTTCCTTGTCAGACTCCGGGAGGTCGAGATCCTGCCGAAGTTCCGAAGAACCTTCCGCAGGTGGCAACAGCTGGGGAGCATGAGGGTCCCGCCCTGGCTGGGGAGTGGGGGAGGGCGAGGGCGGGTCCCTCGTGGCTCTATGATCGGCGGACGGACTGAGAGGGGGGGGGGGACCGTCCTGCCGGTCGGACTGCGCCCGAGAGGATGGGGGACCAAGGTCGAGCCAGCTGTTAAGAGGCTGGGTACCACAACCGACCAAAAAGTAGGTCCTGGTGCCAATCAGACCGTAGCCACTGATTACTCTCGGGGGCATAGAGCCACCGGTCCCCGAGGAGGCAAGCGGGCTGTGGTGGCCCTGAGGCAGAATTTCCTCGGGGGCCGGGGTGTCCTGCCACACCGGGGGGGGGGGGGGGGTAGCGAGAGAGCACCCCCTCCGGAGAGTGCATTGCCCTGTACACCTCCTTGGTGGGATCGGTGGGGCCCCCTTGTTCAAGAGGGGGAGTGGTGGAGGACATGGCTACCGAGCCCCCTACCCGCCTGCGCGCGGGTTGGAGTGGCTGCGGTGCCGTCGCCAAATGATGTATTCTCTTGATCATTGCATATGGAAATGCAGTGTGCATATATCTGTGTGTCAGATTAGTTTCAACATTGATGAATACTGAATTCAGACAGAATTATGATTTCAAATCTTCACTAAAACCAAATCCTTGAGACTCACTTTGATCTTCTTTGTTTTTTCCTCAATCCACTTCTCTCTCCTCAGTTTCTCTGCAGCCAAGTGGATCTCCTTCAGTTTGGTCACTTCCACTGTATGGCTGAAACACAAGCAGCAGTTCTAACTGACTACTGGGTAGATCTGACAACTAGTATCTGACTTGTACCTCACAAAGACCTGTACTTTTCTACACTACCAGTCCACTGTTAAACACATGCCCAGGCTGTGTGTATCAGGCAGCAGCCAAGCATGCGTGCACATGGGTCTCTGTGTGTGTCTGTGCATGCATGCATATGTGCATGCATGCATGTGTGTGTGTAAGTGTGTGTGCATAAGTGTATTGTGACTGTGAATATCAGACAAGGGAAATGACAGAAACATTAGTTCTGCAGACTGACTGTCAGGCAGATCCAACCACCAGTATCTGATTTGTATCTCACAAACAGCTCTGTTTCAATACTACAGAAAGACAGACTGGCAGATCAAAAATAGTTTAAAAAAAAAAAGGTTTCTATTCTGCTGCAGTTAACAGAATGAAGAGTGAAACAAAAGGATCACCTTAAGATACCTACAAGAACAACAAAGAAATCCTTATAGCTACACCAATAACGATATATGGGTATCTTAAGCTCCTGATGAAGGCACAGAAAATCCACTTCATGCCCCTTCCCTTTCCCTACTCCTTCTGTTTTTCCCCCTTTAACCCGTTCGCTGCTTGAAAATGTTACAAACAAAGGCTTTCCCAGTGCCAGGGAAATCTAATGATTTGGGGGAAATAATTAACAAAAAATTCTAGCTCAGAAACTACAAAAGATATAACAATGAAATATATATGATTTTTGAAGGAAATTGAATGAAATTTTGAATCTGGGCTTCTTTTGTTTTAATTTTGATAATAAAAAAGTATTTAGGAAATTAGATTTGGATACATTTTTTTGCACGATCAAAAGCATATGTATTTACCACTACATCTTCACATCCAAACAAGAACACAAAGCAAAAAAGTTGAAAATAAAGTTTGTATTGTCACACTACACCTGTAAATGAAAGTAAAACAGTTTAGAAGTCTATCAAGACGCTCACACTCTATGCAGACAGGTCAGTCCACAACCACGCCCCCCTCTCCCCACCACGCCCCCTTGCTGGACTTCAACCCTCTCTTTCACTGCTCCTCTTCCCCTACCTTTCCCTCTGCCCCGTGCCACGCCGCGAGCAGGCCGCGCTCCCCTCTTGCGCTGACTATCACGTCACTGACCACTGGCACGCAGTGCAGAGTACACACTAGGCGAGCTCGTTCGACGCTGGCAAACCAGTCAGCTGAACACACACTGAGGTCACACAGCCCGACACAATAACTGACGAATACGGTCGGCAATTCCATCACTATCATCATCTCACCTTCATGCTCGAGTGAGTCGTTGAATAAAAGATTATTGCCTTTGTCAAAAATCATTAGCAGAGCCTGCTCAGCTGTGTAAATACGTTGATTTGGTCGCTGCGCTTGTCGAAGGTTGTGCCGCCATCTTTGCAAGCGAGACGAAGTGCTGGCTGGTCATCCAGTCAGTGATGAGAATAAATGGGCTTTCCCCTCACATGTGGTCATTTACATATCATTTTAATACTACAGACATATAAGGCTTACTACGCACACTCTATTTAAGTCCGTTGATAGAAATAGTAACGAATGAAAATTCAAGAAAAATGCATGACGTCAGTGGACGGCCCATAGGCACTGGGAAAGCATTTTTAATGCGGCGTCAGCTGACGGCTTAAAGGCACTCTATGGGTTAAACTTTTTTTTTCTTGCTGTCTCATCCTCAATGACCCTTCAATGACATTTTTTCTACACCCCTCATTCCGCCTCCCCTATACCCAGGCACACTCAGGTTTGTCCTTTCACAACCATGGAGATGGCAGCCCACAGAAAACAATCAAATCATCATAAGGCAATCCACCAAAGGGGACACTGCACTCCTGCTGAGTCACTTCAGTGGTGTTCAGTGCCTTTACTGATGCAGGACACCACCTGCTAACCTCAAAACTGACGACAAAACTGCTAAGTCGCAGTGCCCATTTGAAAGAGCATACACTCCAAAGGGTGCCACCACATCCATCCAAACAGAATCCTGAAGAACTTGCTGATAACCGAGACTTCAACATGAACTCACCACACACACAGGACAGAGAGGACATCGAAACTTGAGGTCACCATGGAAGTAACGGCGTGAAGGGTCACAAAGTTCGAGACTTGTTTATAATGACTGGTAATGATGAGGACAATGAGGATGATGTTAGGGAGTTCCATTCTGATCCAAGTGTACTCTTCTTTTCTTAATATATCCCTGCATCAACAAGGCCCAAGAGGTACAGACACCTGTAGCAGCAGTTACCTTAAAGGTATTTTCTTACCACACCAGGTATACACACAATGGAGTGGTAGTGCTGCGCTGATGTTTCTGATTATGATCCTTACCTTTCCTCCATGGCCTTGATCTTCTCTTGGTACTTCTGGTCTACTGTCTTCAGCTCCTTCACCAGCTTCTCACACTTCTCTCCAAGGCCTTTCTTGTCGTCTATCAACTGGAAAACAGTTCAACCACAACATATTGATAACATATCATCTATGACCTCTGCTGATAGACTGAGCATGATCTGTCTTGCACAATGGGACTAAGAATTGAGTTAGTCATGAAAAGTAGCCATAGCAAATACACAAGCCACAGCTTGCAGTAAACACATTCATCACAGCTTGCAGTTTGACCTGGTACAATATAAATCACCAAACAAACTATTTGCACAAAGATTTTCTTTTTCATCTGTCAGCTGAGACACATACTCAAAACTCACAACACATCACATCCTTCCAGTCATGTATTAAAACAAGTTTGCAGAGTTTGACATCGTACAGTGTATGATGCAAAAACTCACTTCAAATGACTTTTATTTAACTTCAAATTTTTGTCATCTACTACACACTCTAAAATTGACAATGCACCAAAGGCTTCTAGCTCTAAATCAGCAGTGACATGTTTTACACTCTGACAGCCAAAGATAACATTCACTACACAGAGACCAAGCTTCTAGCACATTTACAGGTCACTGCCATCACCCTATGACATCATGTCCCCTTTTCTAGGAGTCAGTACACAGCCCTCACATCAGGCCCATCATCCCAGATCATCTAAGAGTCTGTATGGTACCAAACACATCAGGACCATTACTGAACTTCTCCTGGTGTCAGTACACTGTCAATACATCAGGACCATCATCCCAACGTCTTTTGGTGTCAGGACACTGTCAATACATCAGGACCATCATCCCAACTTCTTTTGGTGTCAGGACACTGTCAATACATCAGGACCATCATCCCAACTTCTTTTGGTGTCAGGACACTGTCAATACATCAGGACCATCATACAAACTTCTCTAGGAATCTGTGTATCACTGAACCATCATCCCACCTTCTCTTGGTGCCATTACACTGTCAGTACATCAGGACCATCATCACAACTTCTCTAAAAATCAGTGCATCGCATCAGGACCATCATCCAACTTCTCTTGGTGCCATTACACTGTCAGTACATCAGGACCATCATCACAACTTCTCTAAAAATCAGTGCATCGCATCAGGACCATCATCCCAACTTCTCTTGGTGCCATTACACTGTCAGTACATCAGGACCATCATCACAACTTCTCTAAAAATCAGTGCATCGCATCAGGACCATCATCCACCTTCTCTTGGTGCCATTACACTGTCAGTACATCAGGACCATCATCACAACTGCTCTAAAAATCAGTGCATCGCATCAGGACCATCATCCCAACTTCTCTTGGTGCCATTACACTGTCAGTACATCAGGACCATCATCACAACTTCTCTAAAAATCAGTGCATCGCATCAGGACCATCATCCTAACTTCTCTTGGTGCCATTACACTGTCAGTACATCAGGACCATCATCACAACTTCTCTAAAAATCAGTGCATCGCATCAGGACCATCATCCCAACTTCTCTTGGTGCCATTACACTGTCAGTACATCAGGACCATCACAACTTCTCTTGGTGCCAGTACATTGTCAGTACATCAGGACCATCATCACAACTTCTTCCGGTGTCAGTACACTGACCCTACATCAAGAATATCATTCATACTTTCCTGTGTGTCAGCAGAATTCCCTCACATCAGTACTATCAGGAATATTATTCCTACTTTTCTGTGTGTCAGTAGAATTCCCTCACATCAGTACTATCAGGAATATTATTCCTACTTTTCTGTGTGTCAGTAGAATTCCCTCACATCAGTACTATCAGGAATATTATTCCTACTTTTCTGTGTGTCAGCAGAATTCCCTCACATCAATACTATCAGGAATATTATTCCTACTTTTCTGTGTGTCAGTAGAATTCCCTCACATCAGTACTATCAGGAATATTATTCCTACTTTTCTGTGTGTCAGTAGAATTCCCTTACATCAGTACTATCATTCCCACTCATCTTGGTGTCGGTGAACTGACCTCATATCAGGACTATCACTCCTGCTTATGGTGTCACTATACTGCTAATACTACACCATCCATTCTTCTCTTGGTGTAAGAACACTGCCAACACATCAGGGACATCATTCCTACTTCTTTTGGTGTCCATACACTGCAATCACATCACATTATTCCTTCTTCTTTTGGTGTAAGTGCACTGTCAACACATGAACATGATCCCTACTTCTCTTGATGTCAGCAGACAGTCCACACATCAAACCCTCATTCCTGTATCTCTTGGTGCCAGCACATTTTCAACACATCAAGACCATCATCCCTTCTTCTCTAGGTGTCATGCACTGCTACCACATAAAGACCATCATTTTCATTTCTATTGTGTCAATACACTGCTAACACCTCAGGACCATTGTTCCTTCTTCTCTTGGTGTCAGTACATGCTAAAGCTTCAAGACCATCATTCCTGCTACTCTTGTTCATAGTACAGTGTCAATACATTAGACCATCATTTCTATTTTTTTCGGTGTCAGTACACTAACACATCAGGACCATTATTCCTACTTCTCTTGCTGTCAGTACACTTCAAACATACTAGAATATTCAGTCAAAACTTTCTTTTTTTACTTTTTATAATTTTCACACCCCTACACAATTCCTCCATAGTTCTCTGGCAAAAAATGATGTGAACAATTAAATATAAAACATACATACTGTCACATTAACTGATGATAACATATTCAAACAAAATGGTGTTTCATTTAGTGAGAAAAGATCTTGCATAGCACAGCACATGTGAAAAAAGTTTCATTCAGGCAATGCTGAAACAAATACAAAGCACCCCAATGACACTGCCACATCACTGTCAAACTCTAACAACACACGCTTGCCATTTCCTTCTCTACCAGCTGCAAAAAGAAAGACAATATCACATGCCTACAAAGAAACATGTATATCACCAACACACTCAGTTCACATTTCTTCTCATCCATCAACAGAAAACATGCATCAATTCATGTTGATCGCAGCCCAGCCAACCACGGAGGCAATGAAAACATGCATCAGGCATACTGCCAAGACATTAAAAAAAACACACCACATAATGACAACATGTTTAAAGCACACTAATGACAAACTGATAACACAATGGACAACACATTTTAAGCTTTCCTCGCCTGAATCTGTTGTAACATGCATTGCAAACACAGCGAAAAACTGCTCCAACACTAACATTTACTATTACTAAACATTTTACTCTATGTAACATATTCATCATTTACTATTTTATATCATTCTGAGAGTGCAGCACATCTGACAACACACTCACGTCAAATGCATTCACAACACATACCAGACTCTCCTTGTCAATCAGCTGGAATAACACATGAAAGACAAAATTATTCTACATAAAATGACCACCACATTCCACGGCTGGATGTCAAACAAAGTGCTCACATTCAACAGGTTTCCAGACAATCAGCTGACAAAACATTAAGGTTTTCTGACCACCATGTAACTAATTAACAGCACATGACGTTTCCTGACCACCATCTGCTAGAGTAACACCACGCTAGGATTTTCTGATTACCATCTCACAGAATAATAGTACATCAGGGATTCCCGACTACCATTTCACAGATTAAGAAGGTATTTGGGTTTCCTGGCCATCTTTTAACATATTAACCATGCATTCATGTTTCCCGATCAGCAGATAACAGATTCATATCACAGAATGGGTTTTCTCATCGCTGTCTAACAAGCTGTCCATGAAGTTTTCTGACCACCATCTAAAAGATTAACAGTGTACAAGGTTATTTTTTTGCTGTTAAAATCATCAATGATTAAGCCATACATTACAGTTTTTAGACCACTATCTAACAGATGAACAGAGCCTTTCACACTTCTTTTAAAGAACATAGAGGGGGGATGATGATGTACATTTGCGTACAGACAAATCTGCATTACAAAAAACTAATATGCCTGACATCTATTTAACAAAATGAAAGACAGAGACTAAAAGATAGAGAAAGAGAAAGAGAGAGAAAGACAGACAGACAGAAGTCCCTGAAGCCTTTGCTTTGTCAAATGAACATGGGGAGTTTGTATTATACTCCCTGTTTGGCTTGTATACTTACCATGTCAGACTGTAGCATTCAATGGCAGTTAGTTAGCTCTGAAAGGCCGAATTTTTTGTGGCTAAAGCAGTAATAAGACTATCATGTGATGCCCACCCTACTTCCAGCAAGGAAGAAAGCTGGTGCCAACTTCCTGTTCCTCATTCAGCGAGGCATATGCACAAGGTAACCCCGAGAACCATAGCGCTAGAGGGGAAGGTAGGGTGGGCATTAGAGTCTGACATGGTAAGTATACTAGCCAAACAGGGAGTATAATACAAACTCCCCATTTTGGCGTCATATACTTTACCATGTCAGACCGTAGCAGAATTTAAAGGAATTGGAGGGCTGAGTGCCCTAATGGTTCTGGGGTTAGATGGTGGAATAAATATGGCTGCGTTAGCCGCAACAAAAGAAATCCCTTTAGAACCATCAGCCCTGGTCATGCGGATATCCCTTAAATAAAAGTTTATGAAGGGATTTTCCGAACGCCAGTAGGCTGCCCCAGGTGGCGGCGCAAAGGGACAGAGTGCTGGAACGCTGTGGAAGTGGCCAGCGCTCCGACCTCATGGGCCCAGGGAGATAAGACGGGGAGATCCTTATACGCCTGGGCGTAAGCAGATCTGACCGTCTTGGAAAGCCACCTAGAGATAGTGCCAGCAGAGATGTCTTTATGATGATTGGGGTTGATGGGAATGAGGAGACGCCTCTGGGAGGAGCGCCTGGGGCGTGAGCGTTCCCAGTAGTATCTCAGACACCTAGAAGGGCACAGGTCCATGTCCCCCCGCTTTCCCCTTTTCCCCCAAGATATCCGCGAGTTAGCGGATGATGAGGGAGGGAGAGGCTGTGCCCGATTTCTGATTCTTAGCTAAGAATTTGGGAAGAAACTTGAGAGAGACAGAACTGTCCCTGTGGAAGGCAATGTCTCTGGGGTCCCCACTAAGGGGTTTTCTGAGAGCGTCAAGGACAATGAAGAGGTCCCAAAGGGGGACCCGCCTAGGGGACTATGACTACGTAGAGCTACCCCCCTAGAATCTCTCTGAGACGGGAGTCATTCTCAAAAGCGGGGCCACCGAGTTGGCGAATAGTGGTACAGATAGCTGACCTGTAGCCCCGAATGGAGATAGCAAAGAGCTTTAGGGAGAGGATAAGTGGGATAGGAAGTTACCTAACTGGATATTGGAAGGACGATCATGGGGAACAGAGTTATCTGAGCACCAGGAGACCCATCTCACCCAACGGGAATCGTAGAGAGACT
The DNA here is from genome assembly GCA_033310375.1 of Conus canariensis. Classification (NCBI taxonomy): domain Eukaryota; kingdom Metazoa; phylum Mollusca; class Gastropoda; order Neogastropoda; family Conidae; genus Conus; species Conus canariensis. Next base: position 84,002,928 of record CM065714.1, read on the forward strand.
CAGTGCTGGCTCTGCAAGAGGCCGTAGGTAAGTCCCAAAGGTCTTGCGAGGCCCCTGCCACAGAGAGTATGTCTAGGACGGACTGGGATCTGTCCGATTGGGAGGGAGGGGCAGATGTTCGCAACTGGGCTGGCACAGAAGCCAGGCGTGCAGGTGGAGCATCTGGGGTTGGAGTGGGGGCGACCCGAGCGAGGCTGTCTGAGCATGTCCAAACGTGTGCCCAGCTGGAGAGGGGGAACATGGGAGAGAGACTTGAGGTCTGGGAGCCAGGACTGGGTCGGCCACCATGGGGCGATGAGGATGAGCCTGGGTCTTTCCAGTCTTGCTTCCTGATTACCTTGTGGAGGATCGGGAACGGAGGGAAGGCGTATGCTATGAGGCCTGACCAGGGAGGGGAGAGAGTGTCGATTGTATACGCTTGGGGGTCGGGGATGGGAGAGACATATACTGGAAGACGGAGGTTGAATCGGGTGGCAAAGAGGTCGATCATGGGCCTGACTCAATGTTTCCACACCGAGAGGAGGGTTAGCCTGCTGAGGGTCCATTCCGTGTGGAGGAGGGACTTGGACCTGACTGAGGGAGTCTGCTAGGATATTGAGGGTTCCCGCTATGTGTCTCACGCGGAGAGGTATTCCCCGCGAGTGGCACCAGCAGAGGAGGGCCTCTATACGGAGAGAGAGACCGAGGGAGCGAGCCCCCCCCCCCCCCCCCCCCCCACTTGTTGACATAACATGCCACCGATTGACCGGTGGTCAACTTCTCATCAGTACAACTCACCGAAGACCAGTTACGGCTGCTCTCATTTGGACCCAAGTTTTGCCCCACCCCCACTTCGTATAACGAAGAACAGTTGCTGGATGACACCATGGAAGGCCTGAGGAGGATCCAACTCAAAGAGTACTGGTTTGATGAGGACACTCCCGCCCTCATTCCTTCTCAACCTCGGTTTTATAAAAAGAGCTTTTGGCAACCCCCCAAAGGAAGAGACGAGGCTCTGGAGGCATACAGTTCCGCCATAGTGACTAACGTGACTTCCCATGACACAAAGGGTCCCCAGCACCACAACCTGAATAAGGCCAGCAGAACCGCCCTTCACCAGTTGAGACAGTTGGTTCAGAACCGAACCCTACGCATTTCCCAGGCAGACAAGGGTGGCGCAGTGGTGGTGCAGGACTTCAACCAGTATCATCAAGAAGCCCTCAAACAACTGAAGAGCACTGATCACTACCAGCGCCTCAACGTAGATCCCACTGCTGACATAGCTAACAAATCAAATCTCCTCCAGCCAGATTTCCTCCACACGCTGTGTGAGCATGTCAAAAATATATGACCAGCAGTGATGTGTTGGATCCCCGATCTGGCTATGTGGTCCCATTCCACTAGGGTCTTGAGTGAGATCGAAGTGGCAGTGGGAGGAACCGAATGGGGAATCAACCGGCGGTCGGCAGGAGAAATGGCAATTTCCCTGGCCACAGGGTAGTACTTGGAAAAGAGGGAGGAGATGTGGGGCCGTCAGGGGGTCCCTGAGGAACGTGCCTACAGGAGCGGCCTCCGGGGCCGAGAGGGATTACTTCCCTGGAGGAGGGACGACCTGCGCACCCCTGGACAGAGTTGCCGGACACTCCCAAATGGAAGACAGGATCTGAGGGGTGACTAGTCTGGAGCAAGCACGCTTGGCTGGGGTGGCTGGAGCGGATTTTGACACTGAAAAGAACTTGTCCGAGGGTGGGGACTCCCTCAAGACAAAATCAGGGCACCACTGCTCAATAGCAGACAGGTCACAAGATGAGGACAAGGAGACTTCCTCAACCTCATCCTCAGGAAAATCTTAAATAAATGTTAGCGAACCGCCCAGAGAACGTGGATAAACGAGTCACAAGACGAAACACAACGTGTTTCGACCTCTTAGGTCTTCATCAGGTGAGACATAAACGAATAAAACAACGAAAATTCACTTAGCTTTGATCGCTTCAGATCACTTCACAGGGTTCAGCGCAAGGAAGAAGCTTCTTCCTTGCGCTGAACCCTGTGAAGTGATCTGAAGTGATCAAAGCTAAGTGAATTTTCGTTGTTTTATTCGTTTATGTCTCACCTGATGAAGACCTAAGAGGTCGAAACACGTTGTGTTTCGTCTTGTGACTCGTTTATCCACGTTCTCTGGGCGGTTCGCTAACATTTATTTAAGATTTCCGCCTGCAGTCCCCTTGCTTTGCAACTACCTCATCCTCAGGATCAGGAGTGTCGGTTCCTGGAGAGGTTGCGAAGAACCGTCTAGAGGCGGCAAAGACAGGGGTGCATGAGGGTCCCGCCCTAGCTGGGGAGTAGTACACCGCGAGGGCGGGTCCCTGGTGGCTCCATGATCGGCGACCGGACTAAGGGGGGGAAGTCCGTCCTGCCGATTGGACAGGCCTGAGAGGGAGGGGGACCAAGGTCGAACCAGCTTGAGGAGGCTGGATGCCACAGGCAACCAAGGAGCTGATGCAGGTCCACTCGAAGCCACTGGTCCCTCTGAGGGGCATAGAGCCACTGGTCTCCATGGAGAAAAATGGGCTGTGGCGGCCCGGGAGCAGAATTTCCATGGGGGCCAGGGTAACCTGAAACACCAGAGGGGGGAGGGGGGGGGGGGGGTTGCGAGAGAGCATGTCATGTCCCCCCCCACCCCCCCCCCCCCTCCCGGGAGAGTGCACTGCCGCATACACTTCCCTGGTGGGATCTGTATAAGACCCCTGTGGATAAGGCGGGAGCGGTGGAGGGCATGGCAACTGAGCCCCCTATCCGCCTGTCTATAGGTTGGTGTGGCTACGGTAGCGTGGTCACACCAAGGTCTGGATCAGACAGGTTACCCCTGGTCCCGCTGGTAGATCCTCCCCCCGGAGGAACGGGACCGTGGACGTTGCCCAAGTGAGGAACGGAATAAGTCCGCTCCCCAATGTCCTCTACCCCTAGGGGAAATGTCGACAATCGATCGGGGTACATCGAATGCTGGGGGTCCGTGACACAGGTCTGGGTGTGGCGGTGCCTGCGGCTGCGACCCAGAGTTATGTCCAGCCAGGGAGTGGACATAACTCCGCCACCGGAGGAAGGATGTTCCTCGTGCACTAGTGGTGGCTGCACTTGTGCACGGTGGGGAGATAGCCGAAAGCTACAAATTAAAATAATAAAAGCTACGCGTAAGCCTCACACGACCACAGCACCAGGGTTTGGCATAAGCCACAACAGAACAAGTATAGAAGGCAAACTCAGGCAATCTTTACAAAACAGAAGTATAGGCGAGACAGAGCAAGAAAACCTGTCCTTGTCAGGTGGAGGGCCGAAGCTGAATGAGGAACAGGAAGTTGGCACTGGCTTTCTTCCTTGGCGGAAGTAGGGTGGGTGTCACGTGATAGTCTTATTACTGTATTAGCCACAAAAAATTCAGCCTTTCAGAGCTAACTAACTGCCGTTGAATGCTACAGTCTGACATGGTAAAGTATATGACGCCAAACAGATGTTGTGTGAGTTACCTGGTCAATAAAGGACAGATGTCTCTTGATGGCCTCTTCGTACTCATCCTTCTGTACATCCAGACGTTTTTTCATCTCCTTGTCGGCTTCACGGGCATGACGTAACGTTAATTCTCTCTGCTGGTTCTGATCATCACAATATGCAATCCACAATGATGAGGTTCTGCTCTTTATATGTCTTGTAATGAATGTCAATCCACATTGTGCTAATCTATATACAAATTGTGACCCCAAAATGTGGTATATATTTACTTGGCTGAATTTCAAGAATGTGAGCTGACATGCATCTCTCCTTGTGTGAATGTACATATGTTTGTGAGTGTGTGTGTGTGTGTGTGTGTGTGTGTGTGTGTGTGTGTGTGTGTGTGGTAAGTGTGTGTGTGTGTGTGTGTAAGTGTGTGTGTGTGTGTGTGTGTGTGTGTGTGTGTGTGTGTGTGTGTGTGTGTGTGTGTGATGTATGTGCAAGAAAGTAAATGAGAGAGACAGAGACAAAGACAGACAGACAGAACAGAAAGCAAATAAGAGAGAGTGTAATAATATTATGTGTTTGCATTATGTATGTTTATGCATGTAGTCTAAACAGACATAGAACGTACCAGGGCCTTCTGCAGCATGGACACAGTGCGTGCCTTTTCATCCAACTCCAGTCTCTGAGACAGCACAGTGTGGGTCACCTCTGATGCCACTGCCTGCGCTTTCTCTAACTGGACTACTTCTTCTCCAGACGGAACCAACATGGCTGGCTTCTCTAGCTCTTCGTTCATGCGATGGATCTCCTGCATGCACAGAAGTCCGCAAGATTAGCTGCTACAGTTGCTGGGAAATTGCTTCAGATTTGATCCTCTTGTTTTCATATTTAAACAATAAATGTTTTCCCCCCTACACCGGGAAAAGAAGATATAAGACAGCAAAGTCAGACTTCCATCTTGCTCGGAAGTTCACTTAAATGTTCTTTGATTGTGATCGTTCTTCCCCATTCTCCATTTGATAACTAGCCATTGAAAGCTTTATGAAATTCTTTATTTTTTATCACCTTATGCTTATGGAAAATTTTTGTTCAGTATAATACCATATGTGTTACACCTGGAAGCCTATTCATATAAAAAACACAATGCATAAGGCATGTCTGAAACTAGCAAGATTGGAGCAGTCCTTTTATTACAGTATTACATGACCCTGACTTCACTGACATATAAAGAGCCGATAAACAAAAAAAAAAAAAAAAAACTAATCATAAACAAATACAGAGATAAACAAATAAATGCAATACAATACCAAAAACACGATGAAAGAATTTTTCTTAAAAAACATGAATAAACACGCCAACAGTGTCACTCACAGAATCAATTTCACTGAGCCTGTCAGAGACTTGGACTTCATCAAGGAAGGACATGATGCTCTTCAGCTTGTCATCAGTCAGCATGCCGCTCTTGGACAGCCCGTCCTTGGAGGCATTCAACTTCTCTAGGTTCTCTGCAGTCAGGTTTGATCCATCTTCCTCCTCCTGATCTTTCTCAAGCTTGTCCACTGCAACCAACTCTTTCTAATTTATCTCTCACATTCTATATCCTTTGTAGCCAATCTTGTGGACCCTCAAAGTCTTTTTTTTCCTGTTTTCATCAACAGACACGAGGATGGTTATAATACATGAAAAAAATTGTACGTTTCTTTCTGGACCATTCAACATAAAAACAATTTTTAAATCAGATATTATATAGTCGACTGTAAATTATTCTGTTGTGTGCCAACTGATTTTTTCCAGGAACACTTGCAGCTATTTGGATTTACATTTTCTTATACAATACATTCTGATCTCAATCCTTTCTAACGAGTGAGTATTTCAATGACACTCCCAAAAATGCATCTACAGCCTTCGCTGAGGGAACCACATCCCGATGACTTCCACATGATGATAGAGGTGCAAACACAAGCCTATCAACACAAACTGTGCAAGACAACTGAAGGAGAGAGAAGGGAACACCCAGCTTCAGCCAATACCAGCCAGGACTAAATTGTTGAAATGAGCTCCTGAGACAACATTTTTTGGTGCTGAAGGAGCTTCGTTTCCCATTTTCAGACAAATATCTGTCCAAGTTTCCAAAACATAGTATATGCACATAAAATCTTTAGGAAGCACTGACTGCACATAAAATCTTTAGGAAGCACTAACATCAAGGATACACCATTTTCCAAACTGCAGATTATACAATGACTGGAACACAAAAAAGAAACTGAACTTTTCTGCATAAAATTCTTAGCACTTACACCAGGAGGCCTTCTTCTCTGAGCGCTGAGTGACAAAGTGTTCCTCCTCCTCCAGTTTTCTGAGGGTGTCATACAGGTCGTTGAGAGTGGTCCTAGTGCCAGTTTGAGTGGTGCTCTCACCGCCTCCATTGCTCTCCTTTTCATGTCCTTCCCCTGCTGCTGCCTGCAAACATTCACCTCACTGACAGTGCCTGTTTGTTTTCATCTTGATCCACTAGACAACTTTAACTATGTAACTGATTGCTGTTGAAACCTTTCATTTCACTGAAGCTGTTCAATCTCTTCAATCACTCACACCAGAGAAGCGTTTCACCTTGACAAGAGTGTAAAAGCCCCTGAATCTGCTATCACAACTGTCTATAATCAATCACATCAGTGAAGAAGTAGTTCCCCTGATTCTGCTATCACAACTGTCTATAATCAATCACATCAGTGAAGAAGTAGTTCTTACAACTGCCAGTTATTGAAAACACCTGTATTCACTGCATACATTCATTCCAGTCAATGTCAGAACTATCTGCAATAACACTGGATCAGTCTTCTGCTGCTTTTTACAATTAATCTGACCACCACAACATTCCTGCATATGACTATAACACCTAAGTTATTCTGACACACCAACTCATTCCTGCAGATTATCATGACACATCTCAGTCACTCTGACAGTCCACAACAAACAATAATGACAGAATAACTTCAAACTGTGTCTATAATAACTGACCCTTTCTCAGAGAGTTATTTTCTTACAGCTGTTGCAAGATTCTTCAAGTAGAACTCTATGTGAAGAATAATTCACATCTGCTGATCAGATGATGTTATGAGTCCTCTTTATTGAAACAACAAATGCAGACATTACATTATAACCAAATGACTGCATATACATAAGCACACTACACAGAAAATAAAAAGGGAACACATACAAAGAAGAGGTCAGCTAAGAGGGAAAACATAACTTGTTTTAAAATGCCAATACAAACTGCAGCTAGACACAAGCACTAGAACAACTAAAGTAGGCTGGCCAAGAACTCACCTGCAAAAAGTCGTTGAGAGGACTAACACCTCCGACAGCACCAGCCGCTGCCCCCTGGTCCTCGGCACGTGGCGTCACGCTCTCTCTTTCCATGTCTGCCAGACCACTGCGTCCAGTGGTGGTGGTCTTTTTCCTAGCTCCAATGCCAGCATGGGATGGGGTTTTGGTGATTTTACCACTGGCTTGCAGGAACTTGACCTCCTCTTCTGCCTTCCTCTTCGTCTCGTTCCTCTTCTCTTGCCGCTTCTTGTGCAACTCCTGGACAGCGTCAACTATTATGAGCATGTTTGTCTGTGTAGTGATCTCTTACATGCAAAACGAACACACGCTGTCCCTAACTATGAACTCCTCTAACCATGACATTTCACGCTGTGTGGAAGGAAGACTTCTCACTTTGACCACCTTATCTGATTCTGGAAAATGTCAATGGCTGCTACACATGTTATTCACATGAAGATGGTCATTCTTGTCAAAATACATTCTCATTTACAGAACAGTCTTAGTTTTATATTTTAATTTCATTTGCTATCTGCTTAGCTGCCTTGAAGGTTGTTAATGCATCAAAGAAACACAAACATGTTTTTCTGTTGCACAGTATGTTGCTAAAGTAAATCTGAGCAACTCATAACTGACTTTCTTATATCCCATTCTCATTTAAGTTCCACCAATTTCCTAGTTAACTTGCTTAATTTCCTTGTCAAGTTCCAAATGACTTTTTTTTTTTAAAAGGGAGAGAAAAATCCCTTCTCCTATCAACTTAATGCTAAACTTTCTCAATCAAGGTTGCATCTGTATGCCTAGAAATACAACTCTGTATTAAACATTCACTTGATCAACAAAATTCCTGTTACTCTATATGAAACAGAACAGTCTAGCACACACACACTTGATCAATAAAACACCTGTTCTATTGCATTCATTAAATATGTGTCTTTTATTCATTAAATCAATGTCCCTTGTATGATTTTACTGATCAAACTGAACTTCCTTTTTTACTTTACTGCTGAACTGAATTCTTACAACGCCTTCAGATAAAATGTTAAACATAAATGCTCTTTTATTAATCACTATGAGAAGCACTAAATTTATCTCCCTAAAAGTACATGTCTATTCTTCTCCTCGTATTCGTTTGAATAATCTGTTGAAGAACTTTGGGTTGAAACATGTAGCTGAAGTGTGCATGTCTATTCTCCTCCTTGTGTTTGTTTGTGCAATCTGTTGAAGTCTTACATTTAAACATGTAGCATAATCATCATTTTTTTTAACCTTCCAGTGAAAGCCTTTTCAGAGACTACAATTCAATTCCTGCCTGCATAAACATTATGTGCCTTCAGCATTGTGGCAATGTATGTGTGTGTGTGTGTGTGTGTGTGTGTGTGTGTGTGTGTGTGTGTGTGTGTGTGTGTGTGTGTGCGCGCGCGCATACTCTTCTGTTTGAGTCTCTGTGTGTTTTCACAAGAAAACCCATTACTCGATCTTTACACAACCTTACTCTATTGTTTATTGGGTCAAGATCTACTAGTGATTATATTTCCAAATAAGCAAACAAAGCAATTGAAACAGCTATAATATTATCACCGATTCATCATGATATCCTACACCACTTTACACTTTTATTATTTGAAACTGGTTTAGCTGGGTACAATCTGCATTCTCTGCTCCAAATTCTCTTTTCTTCATTCATCTGGTTTGTTTGCTTTTACTCCATAATGTGTACCTGAATAGCATCCATGCGAGCCTGACGAGCTTTGTCTTGCTGGGTCCTCTTTCTGTCTTCCTGTCGCAACTGCTCCTGATCCTGCAGCACTGCTGACTGTCTGAGCACTTCCTCTCGCTCCTCCTTTTTCTGGTGCAGCAGTCGGAGCATTGCTGCCCTCCCTGCCTGCCGCCGGACTAGGTGGCGTCTGAACCAGCGCTGGATCTTGATGGCCGCATCACTGAGCGTGTGGAGGTACTCTTCAGCTGTGCTCTGATTGGTCTGTGCAGACATACTATGTTGCAGTGATGAGAAATGTTTCGCATGGGAGAAAGAGCTGGAGGAACAGAAGATGGGAAAAGTTCCTGTTCTCATTTGGTGTAGAGAAAAGAGGACTAAGAGAGTGACAGAAGTCAAAAAAAAACAAAAAAAATCGTCTTTTATAAACCTAAAAGATAAAAGACAACACAAATGATTTAAAGAAGAGGTCCACCATCTGTCTGCTGTAAGGAAAGCAAAAAGATGAGGTGATGTCATGATACAAAATTTTCCAATATGAAGTAAAAATAACAAGTATGCGGGAACACATATGCATATGCAAATCTATACGAAGTATATTTTACCTCTTTAACCTTTTTACTACACCCCTGGTTACTGCTCATTATTTACTGATCTGCCCATATGCACCTGTTGAGGAGTCAGCTTGGCTTTCTGCTACCATAATGATTATTTGGGAGTGACCAGAAACTCGGTCTTTAGAATGGGCTAAAACCTATTGATTGTTTTTTCCACCTTGTATCAAGAGACACTGACAACAACAGTAAGTGACAGTGAGAGATGACAACAGTGCACTTCTTGATATAACTACGAACAATTTACCTGTCCAGATGCAGCAAAACTGACAATGGCACAGGTATTACTTTAGACATTGCAGATGTGATTAAGGTCGATTCTAATGTAGGTGACTATGACTCAGGTGACCCAGATGCAGTGAGTCAGCATCATAGTCCTGAACATTCACTTTGCATGTGAACGACAACAATGGTCAGTCATAAATAACAGCTACACATGCAGACATATGGATATCAAATTTTAACAATTACCAGCTTTTAACACCTGTTTTTAAACAGTACATCAGTTCGTCAAGCATTAAAGAAAAATCATCTGGTACTTTTAGGGGGGGAACACTTTATGACAAAACAATATGATAATTAAAAGGTTTCGAGAAAAAAGGAGAGAACAGCCAGAAGGAAGGGCGAGACCCATCAATGAAATCATATAACTGACCTGAGCAGCAGAAGCAGAAGCGGAACCAGACGGCAACCGGCGCACCTGGTTCACTGGGGTCTTGTGTTTGATATTCTGATATGAGTTTTCAATAGATGACAATGATGCTTTGGTTTTCTGCTTCTGACCTTGAGAGGTCATATTATTAGCTAAGCCATTTCTCTGTAGGTCATTGGTTGAAGCGGCTGTCAGATTCTTAGAAGACAAGTCCCTTGTATTAAGTTCTGAAGACACATTCCCAATAGCCCCAGCAGCTCTATTTTTAAGGGCTGACCCAGTTAAGAGATTTCTTGGGGTAGGCACTGCGGATCCACCCCGTGAAGCAGTGCGCGCAGAATCGTTTCTGGGAGTGGTGTCAGAACTCCTGTGACTATTGAGGATGTCCAAAGGCGTGGGGGGAGGCTGCTCTGAGTTGTTCTTGTTAATGCCAGACAGCTGACTCTGCAAACTCTGCAGTTTGCTGATGGACTGGGACAGGCTTTCTTCAATCTCATCCAGCTCATCATCATCAGACTGGCTGAGGGCAGAATCAGGCCTGAAGATATTGTGTGGGCCTTCTGATCGGTCTGAGGCCTGGGCCACTCCTCTCTGCCATTGCTGCTGACAGCGGCTCCTGTCCTCAAGTTCATGCCTTTATCTGGTGGCTGCACATAGGAATAAACCATATAAGTCAATAAAGGAATGCAGACAGCCATAGAAATTACCTCAAATTCATGCCTTTATCTGGTGGCTGCACATAGGAATAAACCATATAAGTCAATGAAGGAATGCAGACAGCCATAGAAATTACACAAACAATCCAATTAATTATAACAATGACAATTTTTGTGTTAACCATATAAAGCTATAAAGGAATGCAGACAGCCATCAGAAATAACTTTACCGTCTAGTCACAGTAATCTTTACACTTTGCAAAAGAAAAGTCATAATGTAAATATTTTAACAACTGAAGTCGTGAACATTTAGAAAACAGTTATCCAAATCACTTAAAAGTGTTTACAGATAAGTGGGTAATGAAATCCTCTGACAGTGGTTCTAGCTTTATAATACCAACTTTAAATGTCAGGAAATTGTATCATTTAGGAAAGGGGTTTTCAATCAATACCTCAGAATTATATGCAATACTGAAGGCTTTGACTTACATATATGATACACCAATTGCTTTCTATAGAATTTTACTTTGTGTTGATTCCAAATCTGTTTTACAATCACCAGAGCGTTAGGACTGCAAAGCTAGAAAAGATTTGCTTTTTGAAATAAAACATCTACTGCATTGTTTCACAACTCTAGGCATAAGAATTAATTTTTGTTGGGTCCCATCTCACTGTGGTATAAAGTGGAATGAAATAGCAGACAGTCTTGCAAAAGAAGAAGCAAACAGACACGCTGAAAATTTATTAAACAATCCCTTAGATTTAACATCTTGTGAATTAATCCAAATTATGGATAAATATATACATAAGCAGAATTTAAGTTCAAAAAATGGCTACTTTACCATCATGCCCAAGGCACATTGTTAGATTAATTCATAAATCAAGGCTGAATACTTGGAACACTAAATATTCTCATGGTGTTAATTGTGTCTGCAGAGAAAACATTTCTGTACATCATCTTTTGTTTGTCCCTAATCCTTGTGAACACTGACAGACTGAGGGAAAGGCCGAAAGGGAGGGCCTTCAAAGCAATACACCTTCTGCTGCTTAGGTCTTTAACATGTTTTTGATTAATCAGACCTTTTGAGCAGTGCAAACACAACCCTTCAATGTGATACAATGGTAACACCAGAGTGTTAAGTTACAAAGTATGCTTGATAATGATAATAATAATTATTATTAATACTTGTATGGTACAATTCTAGTTGAAAACTACTTATTGTGTTTTGTACACTATTCAAACCCTCATTCTTTCACATAAAAGTTATCTTACAACAGAAATTATTGCGCATACACAATGCGGGAAAGGTACAGTTCAAAATGCTAGGCTGAAAAGATAAGTTTTAAGCTGTGCTTTGAAAACAGAACAGCATCCGAGGAATCCAGATAAGATTTTAGCTGTACTTTGAAAACAGAAAGACATCAGGGAAGCCCAATTCCTGAGAACGAACGAAACTCCAAGCTTGCAACAGGTCTCCAATGAGAACTTTGGAAGTGAAAATGCCTGCTCAGATCTGTAACAAGCCTCCACTTTCTGTTCTTCTATGGAACCTGAAAAAGGACTGCGAAGAAACCCTTAGGAAAAGAAGAGATCTCTGAAATTGCATCCAACTTGAACATAAAACAAAAGAACCTCTGGTTAGGCAGGATTGATAGGAATTTTGGTCTGAACCGGTGATGCAATTAAAAAAGGGGATAAGAAAACGAAATCTTAAGACCTTTCTTTAAGGCTGAATGGTGTCTTCTAACCAGAAGAGGGAGAGAGATTCCAAAAAGGAAAATCAACCAAACACACCAAGGAACAACGCAAGAGTGGTTCACAAAACAGCAGCCGAACTATCAGCCAGGTAAAAAATTTCATAAGTCATCCTTGGAGATCATTCCCTTCTAAAGCAGTAGCCAGAAGAACAGAGGGAACAATCAGGCCAACTTAAACAAATGTTTGCATGTCCACAATGCATGGCACAGGGAGCAAAGACAAGTATCTAACATCTGGGTAACCACATCTGATGCAGAATGCCAAGTGAGAGTCTTTGACAACCAGTATTCTATTTGAAAAAACAGCCTTCATAGAAGGGAAACCAGAACATGACAAGTGAGCATCTTGAAAGGCCTTGTTGAATGTATCACAAAACAAAGCAACCTTACAGGAAGTTTGAGCAGAAAAACTTGGCTCAAAGAAAACTGACTCCTCGTTAAAGAGGATTAATGCACACACCGTGCGTGGATGGAGCAGATAATTCAAAGTCAGAATCTGAGAGAAACTCCAACAACAGACCAAGTTTCGTTATTTTTCGCCTCTTTAACAAGAGAAAAATCTGAACCTGGTAAACGTTCTTATCACTTACACATTCATCCACATCAACAATAGCAAAATCAGTCTGCAACTCACAGTATCTGCCCAGGGTAATCTGACAGCATTTGGCGCTGGTTTCTTGCTTCTACTCCCAGTGCTAGTGGTGCTGCCTGGACGTCGGATCTGGGGCTGAACACTGTTCTCAAATAGTGCCATGAAGTCCCTGCCATCATCACAATCAACAATACAGTCAGGTACATGTCACTTCAGAAGTGTGTGTGTACATGCACATGTACACGGGTGTGTTTGAAAATGTAAGAATCCATTTTTGTGTGCATGCATATGCATGTTTGTATGTTGTGTTGCGGTGTGTGGTGTTGTGTGTGTGTGTGTGTGTGTGTGTGTGTGTGTGTGTGTGTGTGTGTACATGCTTGTGATAGCATGTGACAGAGAAAGAGAGAGAGATAGTGTGTGTATGTGTGACAGTGTGTGTGTGTGTGTGTGTGTGTGTGTGTGTGTGTGTGTGTGTGTGTGTGTGTGTGTGTGTGTGTTATTAGCTAATAAACTATTAACCTGATAAAGACCACTCAGTAAATTAATCACATGTGCGCTTGCTTTGAATTTCAGTTTCAAACATTACTTTACATCGGTTTTGGAAAAAAACAAACTTCAAAGCAAATACTGATATTTTTTAAATACCTCAGCACCATTCTATTGTGAACACAGCATCACTGCAATCAAGGTTAAGAGAAGCATGACAGGCTCAGTTTGTGTATGTTAACAGAAAGAAACAAACAGTAGGTCATCATTCTGACCTGAAAACAACAACAAACAGACTGGAAACACACTTTTTGTTGTGTTTTTTTTTTTCAAAAGTTATTTAGTGATAAGATATCTTATGAAAGGAAGAGATGAGGACAGATAAAAATAGAAATTTGACAAGAAATACACACTTGTCATTGTCAGCTACTCTGGATGTCTTCCCTGCCAACCGGGATGATGCTGAAGCAGCACTGCGGTGTGATGTTGGGGTGTTTGGAGCTGCAACCAGAATAAAAAGATATTATTTATTTCTACAATTACACACACAAGACAGACATTTTCTTTGAAAATCTGAGCTTCCTGCCTCTGTAATTCTTGAAACATCTTCTTGTAAGAACTTCAGTTACAATACAGATTCTAATCTACCGCTTCTGTTCAGCATTGCATTATTTTCAGTTTGCATCTAAAGCACAAAACTGTTTCATACTCCACATGATTAATATGATTTGAGAGTTACAACATGCTGCATTGTCAACTTCTTAACTGTGTCAGTCAAATCCCCCTTTCAGTAAAGGACTTTCCATGTTGTCCTATAATGTTTGTCAAACCAGCTCATCAATGATGACTACTTCTGAACAATTACCTAACAATTGTCTTACTTTGTGTTGTATGATAACAACAAATTAACAGCAAGAAACTGAACTGTTTTCTTTTCCATTCAAATGTGCGACCTGGCACTTTCTTTGTGCTTAACAGTTTGGGCAGTAATTTGATTTCTTTGTGTTGAAGAGTTAATCAAATTTTCTTCTGTCTCCTAAAACAAAGTGTAGATTTACTCTTGTTGAATCTATCATGGAATTTGGACAGACAAAGATTCGAAATATGATTTCAACCATGACTGGTGTGACCATGAAATGCAAATGTTCATGGTGATCAGGCTGGACGTGTGCATGACATTAGTCTTAATTGTTGAGGAACGTTGGCATTTGCAAGATTGATGAACTTGCTCTTGGTGAAAGCCAACTGTGTAAAATTACAGCAAGCGCATTAACAGTTCTTCATTGGTTTGTCTGTTTATACAATTTTCTTTCTGGCACCTTTCTTGTTTTCATACAGGTTTACAGATTCAACTTCCCTTCAGAAAGTACATGTACTTAAATGTAGAATTGTCAATAGTTTAGAAGCTACAAAAGACAGAAAACACGCACGCACGCACACACGCACACACACACACACACACACACACACACGCCTTCTTCTCACAGCAGTACTGGAAGAGTGGCTCCATACTGGCCCTGTTCGGAGTACCTCAGCTGTCAAGAGGTTTAATAAGTGAATGAATGTAAAGGATACCCAATCAACATGGTGGTAATACAAGCATTTTTGTTTCAGGCATATTGTAACTAATCCCTGACACTACCAAGTCATATTATCATTATTCTTTTTTATCTTCTTTTCGAATGACATGAATATATTAATGAGAATCGCAACATCGAGCTTATGCTGTGTGAGCGTGTGTGTGTGTGTGTGTGTGTGTGTGTGTGTGTGTGTGTGTGTGTGTGTGTGTGTGTGTGTGTGTGTGTGAGTGTGTGTGTGTGTGTGAGTTTGGTGCATGCATGCGTGCGTGCCTCTGTGTGTGAAAGAGAGAGAGAGTGCATGTATGTGTGTTTGAAAATGGGTAAATATTTGGGCGTGTGTGTGTCATTTGTGCTTGAGTGTGTGAGCATACAAACACCTGCAAGTGCATGCATAACTGCAGCATTTCTTTAGCAATCTATCTGTACATTCCAGTGCTCCAGAGATGTTCTCTTTATCACCTTCCATTTTCATATCATTCACTTTACATACTAGCTTCAATGTATGAGTATGCGAAGACTTACCTTTCCGAGACACACCATTGGGTCTGGTTGATGTTTGGCCAGCACTGTTCTTGTCACTCTGCACAGTTAAAAATAAAATGTGTCAGTCACTAACATCTGCACCAGTCAAGTGGTAACATCTTGCCAGCACCAGGCATTAGGAAGCAGTTCAAAGCCACACAACTGAGTCAGACAACTGGAGCCAGTGGGGGGTGGATAAGAGGGATTATGGAACACCTTCCTTGCCACACCATACCACCACCACCCTCCTCCCCACAAAAAAGAAATGAAAGAAGTGATTGCAGTCTTAAACATTGATCTGACAAATAAGAAACACATCCTTTGCCTTCTCATTGGTACTCAGGTTTTTCTTTCTTTTTTTTTTTTTCCACAGCTGGGCAGCGGTTAGACATCCTTCCCTTCCAATGTCAAACTTAGTTGAATTGTTCAGTAGTCTGGGTCGTTCGTCTCCCACCACCCAATCAAATACCCTGATACCAATCATTCTGGAATCTGGTTCTAGGGTTCAGTCCTACATATCATAATAAACCCCTGGTTCCCACCCACCTCCTTTCTATTCAAACTAAGTTATCCAACCTTGGCCACATACCTGTTCCTTGTGTATGCGCAACTATGATATTCTGCAGCCCCTTTCCCTCATGTATTTCCTTGATAGTTTCCTTCAGCAGAGGCACATTATCCAAAGCAATGACCTGACTTTTTCAGTAAATTTATCATGATCACTATTTTGCCATCCTTGACCGTACAGAAGACAGACTATGCACCACAGTGACCATGCCAACTGTTGTCTCAGGTCTACTTGAATCCACATTAAGCTTCCCTGGGCATCATTTGCTTGGATTCTGAATCCAAGTTAAAAATCCACTTCTTATTTTGGATTCTTTGATA
Organism: Conus canariensis; assembly: GCA_033310375.1. Classification (NCBI taxonomy): domain Eukaryota; kingdom Metazoa; phylum Mollusca; class Gastropoda; order Neogastropoda; family Conidae; genus Conus; species Conus canariensis. The sequence goes on from CM065714.1 coordinate 84,019,188, forward strand.
AGACTGGCTGGACTAACGCAGAAAGCAGCTAAAATTTCCTTAAAACAATCAGCATGGTATTTTCGTCATGTGTCAATATTCAAAATACTATTTGCTTGAATACTTGCTAACACCACAATTACTTTTCAAATTAATGATGATAACATTGGGCTTGCTGGACAGTCAACATCTTTCCGCATATCTAGGAAAGAGAAGTCAGAGCTGTTCCAGTATTTGTCACTGAAGTTCAAGTGATCTAGGCCTCTGCATTTGGACCCTAAGCTTGAAAAAAAAAAGAAGTAGCAAATGTGCTGTCTGAACAATCAAAGTCTTGTACTTGCTAGTACAACTTTTTTTTTGACTGTTCAAACTTTATACTTTTAATATGGTGCATGACCAGTCTAGAACAGTGCATAGATCCATATATATGCATGATCAGAGTGATGAATACCTACTGGTATGATTAGCCTATTGAGTTTCTTATCTAGGGATACTGAGATACTGACCAAAGCTATTCAAACTGTAAAATTGACATTTGCCATTCCTCTAACTATTATACTGTCTATATTAAAACAATGCTTAACCTTTTCATTTCAGAAATTTAAGACCAAACAAAACAAACACACACAAATAAACAAACAAACAAAAAGAAAAATAAATCACATACAACATGCCTTTGAACAGTGCAATCACCTTCAAAGGAATGTATATGGTGGTCCTGAGTATCCCATCTTAAAAAGGAAAGATAGGGCCTCATAGCTCATTCTTCTAAAAGAATCTGCATACCTGAGTCAGTCCAGACCATCATGAAGCAATACATACATCACTTTCAGTTTCAGTCCTCTTTTTAACTTTACTGTTGTGGACTGAATGTATGTATGTATGTACGTATGTATGTATGTATGTATGTTGTATTCTTGTGTGTGTGTGTGTGTGTGTGTGTGTGTGTGTGTGTGTGTGTGTGTGTGTGTGTGTTTGTTTGTGTGCGTATACTGCTGTCTTTAACAAATCTCTTTCTTCAGAATCACTCCCTCCATAATTTAAGCAGGTTGTCATTATGCCATTGTTGAAGAAACCAGGACATCATCCTAATGATCACAGACATTTGCAACTTACTGCTTCTTTCTAAAATTCTAGAGAAAGTTGCTTGAAGCAGCTCTAGATCCTGTTCTTTCATCCTTCGTCCTTGAACTTTGTCCAGAGACAGAACTACAGCACACAGACTGCAGTACCTTCTAGGTGTCCTTGAAGACTTTCTTTGAGAAATGGATGAGAATTATGTCCTTCCTACCACTGCTAAACGTATCAATCCAGCATTTGAGACTCTCTACCACTTACACTCCTCGACAGATTTAAAGTCAGATTTGGAGTTAAGGGGTTTGTTCTTGATCGGTCTCTATCATATAATACAGATAAATAGCCATAGAATACTCTTGTCTATGAAATGTTAACAGTTCTGCTCACTGAACAAAATTTGTCAAATCTGAACAGACTGGACCCGATTCTTTGGATACAGCATATAAAAATGTCAGTCAGTTTCTTACATTTCCTGGTTTGATACAATTTTGCCTTTCAAACTATCACTCTTCAATGTTTTTATAGTCAAGTTCCTGATCTTACGTGACTGTCTGTTACATTTCTCTTTCCTTCAGGAGCCTCCTCACTGCAGAAATTGAAAATGTGTTCAATCTGGCTCTACAACTCCATCTTTGTCCCTTACATTGAAACTGTCAGGAAAGGTGATTTTTTCCATTGCATTAAATCATATGTTAGGGGCAACAGCTGGTAAGTTGTCATTAATGGAGTAAGACCAGCTCCATGTCCTCTTGTACATGGAACAACCAAGGGTTCTGTATTGATCCTTACTTTTCATCCTGTTTTCTCAGTCCTTATCTGATATTTTTCTACTCATGACTGTGTTGTCTACAAGTCTGCAGGTGAAACAGAGCACTCAGGTTTCCAGCTCCATCTTCAATTGCATATATATATATATATATATATATATATATTATATCATAGATAGTATTAAAATATCCTTAAAAAATCTGATAGGGCTCAACCCCTTGGGGAGCAACATCTGTTGCCTAAAATTGATTTTCTCCATTGTAGACTTTGTCAGGTCACAGTGCTCAACATGAGGAGCAATTATCATAGATAGTATTAAAATATCCTTAAAAAACAAGCTTGTAGATTGACTTTTAACACTTCATTTAAAAAAAAAAAATTTTTAACAGATATATATATATATATATATATATATGTGTGTGTGTGTGTGTGTGTGTGTGTCTCATCCACAGCATGCTGTTGTGGTGTTTTGGTCTGCTACCTGCCTATCTCCAGTGACATGGACCCCAATCCCCTATTCCCCTGCTTCTGTAGTTTAGGCCCAGGGAGAGTCATTGATGGAAATTTCTACTCCCTGCACAGATCTGTCATGTTGATGAGAGTGATGAGATTGTCACTTGGGATGAGGTGTGCATGGGGCTACTCTATTGGCCCTCCTCACTCCCTTTTCCATACCTTCCTCTTGTGGTAAGCCACCATGGAAACTATAGATGATGCTTTTCACTTCCTATATGTGTGGACACTGGCAGCCATGGGAGCTGGCATCTTCTTCAAGGATGACCAATGGAATGCCTCCAGTTTTATCTGGAGACAACTGTGACACCCCCTGGTTTCCAATCTGGCTGCCTCAACAGTAACAGTCCCACTCACCTTCAACACTATGGCAGATAGGGACCGCATCACCCAATGTACCATCCTGGATGTGTCAACAGCCCTTACCCTCTACAAACTGTTTATCCAACAGGTTGCAGAGGTTTGGTCAGAGGGGGATGATACTGTTTCTGCTGAATTGGGCAAAGATGACCAGGATGCCAAGAAGGCTCCCTTTTGGATCCTGTCCTGTACATCTCTGGACATCTTTCTGCTATGGTGGATAGCGTGGACAGGCTCCACTTCAGCAATCTGCTGGGCAGGAAGAACAATGTCCTTCAAAGGTCCAAACTTCCCCTCGACCTGCAATCTGCCCAGAGGATGATCCTTGGCCTGCACCAATCCCTCTTTGAGAAAAATACATCACATTTCTCTTCATCTTCTGCAGGGCAGAGACAAACAAGGAGGCTGCTTCCTATGCAGGAAGGGTCCCTCAGGCATCTTCCCTCACACCCACCCTTCCCCACTCCTCCAAGAAGACAGGCTATAGTCTCCTCCTCTAGGGCTTCACCAGCCAGGCGCATGAAGGCCCAAACTCTTCCACATCCATAGGTCTGCAACCTTCTGTCCCTCACTGAGGCCAGCAAGGTTCCATTTTGCATTATCAGTTTGGCCACAGATGCCGATGCCAAGCATCATGGCTAACTAGCTGATGTGGTGCAGTGATTAGCATCGCAGATTCCTGGCTGGGAATTCATTGGTTTGATTCCCATCAGAGCCATTTATTTGGAGCTTTTTCTCTGTCCTGATCAGCTCCTACCCAGAGCTGAGTTTGCTCAAGTTTGTGGGTGAGTAGGGGAATTGGAGAGGAGACAATTTTCTTTTTTTTTTTGTGACTGAAATAACAAAAAAAAATTGCTTGACATAATAATTTCATGCCTGTGTCCTATTTGTATTAATGACACTTGTTCTAAAGAAGTCCTGGTAGCACAGAATTGCAGGAGTCCACTTACGATGTCAACTCCACAGAGGCAGTAGTGGGTCTATAAGTTATACAAAAGACCAGAAGGGTACATAGGAGGGCACAGACCTCTGCCAAGTTCTAATAGATCATGGATCTGCACTTTGATCTCCGTGAGGGGAATTAATAGTGAGTACCGACTGAAATAGTCACTTAATTCTTAAGAGGTACAGAAAATACAAAATGTCAATGTATACATTGCTGGACAGATTTGAGATATATGTGCAATTCTGTTACAATTTATTGTTTCACAGGTGCTTGAGCTGCGTTTCTGGCATGCATGTGTTGCTGATGAGGCAGATGTTGGTATGCATGCACAATGCAATTAATGACACTGAAGACCTGAGCCCAATGGCTAGTATTCAAATATCATTCAGTGGGATAAGAAAACGCAATCACAATTTCCATTCAAAATCAAAAGTGCATTCTTCTATGTAACCATCCTCATCCACACCAACAAATAAACCAACCGGCAACCCACCAACCAGCCACCTGATCAGTCTATCATACTCAGTGTCAGGGATTACCTTAGAATTCTGGGTATCAGCTGAAGCATTCATTCGTTTCATCTGTCCAGCTGAAGCTGGACGTCGTGCTGAGGTATGAGCCGAGATCTGTGACCCAGTCAAACTGAGGTCAAGGTCATCAGCAACGGATTTTCGTTGGGCCATGAACTGGGAAAAAGAAATGTCTCTTGAAATTAACATGCAGGAATCACTTTTATTCATAGCTTGAATTTAGTGTAAGATTGAAGAGCAACTCAAAACTATTCATAGTTCATTTTTCAAAAGGAAGATCTCACTCAAATCAGTTCAATTAATATCACCCTCCTTCCTCTCATGCTTACTCTCTTCCTGTCTCATATTTGGAGTGTTGTAGACTGCAGAGTATACAAAGTATAGATTTGATTGAAAACATTTCCATCATTTTCAAGAACTATCCATCCTGTGCTTAATGTCAGATGTTCAGACTTATAAATCCCTGCTGATGTGATCCTATTGTCAACCTATATCATCACTGATTAAGAATCGGGATGATGCTTATTTATTGTGAGCTGAACCAGTTGCTGTGGCCAAATGGTTAGTGTCATGGATTCCCATTATAGAAAACACAGAGGACAGCTCTGTCCATGCAGTCTCAGACTAGAATGGACCACCATAGTATCATCATCATCGGATTTATCCTCATCCTCCCGATTAGCACCAAAATAAGTTGCAATTCTGGCGCAGTTTTGGCAGACTGGCAAGACAGACAAGACATAGGGAAAAATAAACAATCTACAATCCCCTGCTCTCACAGTGACCTTAATTTCGCTTTCCTTTCCACATCTAAGAGCATGTGATTGTCATTAGACACTTTATATTAATAAGACACACACATACATACAACAGAAACACACACACATCCCATACATTTCTTTTCTATAATATAGGTCACCTACTTTTAAATGTACAGCTTACAGACAGAGAGACAGACAGACAGACAGACGGACAGAGTCAGAGACAGGCAAGCAGACAGAGTGAGACAGACAAGCAGAGTCAGACAAGCAGACCAACCAACAAAGAAAATCCTGCTTATGACTGCATCTTTCAATCAAAACAATTTCAAAAGACAATCCAAAGTCTATTCCACACTTTAGAGAGCTCATTCCTTGCCATTTGTAAAATAATAACATTGATTGTGGAGTTGTTTGTGATCTTTCCACATATCTAGACAATCTACATGGTCTTCTTTACCACTAGAGCACTGCTTTGATGTCTCAGGTTCAGAAAACAGCCCTGTGTACTGCAGGCAAGTGTTTGCTTGATTTGCCAAGTTTGCGCTTTCCGTCTCAGCAGTACTGTCCAAATGTAGAGCTCTTACCTTGCTTGGTGTGTTTTGCACAGCCCTGTCATCTGGGACCTTATTTCAGACCTGAGCATCAGTCATCACCATTTGGCTAGTGAGTTGCCAAGCTCCATGAGGGGCTAGAGAGCACATCAAGGAGCTTAAAGCACACAACCTGTACTATAGACCAAGGGATCAAGTCACTGACACAGTGAAAGGAGTTTGGCCTGTCCTAGTGTGGTGTACCTCCCAGATTCAGGGGGGAAAAGCAGTTAAGAAACTAAAGAATAGTAGTTCACATGACTGGTAACAGCTTTTAATTACAGCATACATCACCATATATTTGTTTGTTATCAATTCTTCTTCTTCTTCTTCCTTAAAAGCTGGTGCACTCAAAAATGAGTAGGTCACCAGCACGCATGTTAAAAAAAAAAAAAGAGAGAATGCGACTCAGCCTGTTGGCCCCTGGAGCAAAATTTGGCAACAAGGGGTCGCACATGATATTTAAAAGGTTAAAAGCAATGGCCAGGTTAAGGCCTAGGTAACCATAAAATATATGGGGAAGTTAAAATAGAAAAGTCAATCAATATGCAGATCTCAAGATTGTCCTATCAATTTGATTTTTAAAAGAGACTGCATTTGTGGCAATCTTGATGGCATCCGCAGTGAGTTCCACAGCCTTACAGAACTAGGATAAAACGAATGTAAATGGCTGTCAATATTTGATGCAGGTATGGCATAAGATTGACCGCCACTCCTGGTGCTACTTTTATTAAATACTAGTTGTCCATTGGGATGTCAGTTAGTTTAGCTCTGCCTTTGAAGAAGGTATTAAGGTTGATAAAGGTTCTTCTCTCTTCTAAGAGTTTCCATTCTAATTTCCTCATGTTCTTCCTAGTATTCCCTTTCTCTCTGATATGGTTCCCTGTTACGAACCATGCTGCTCTCTTCTGAATCTTTTCGAGGTTATCAATGTCCTTTAGATTGTAAGGACATCGATAACCTCGAAAAGATTCAGATTCAATTGTCAGAAATAAAAGTTACAGATCTGGAATACTGAATGATCCTAGTAATGTTAATCTATGCTTAAAACCATTAAGTAATGTAAAGTCTAGAAGCTGTTCACTGGTTAACATTATAACAGCATTCCTCGTTTGCGACTAGCAATGGGCTGCCTTCTACACTTCAAATGGATTATCATATGTCAGTGGCATTTTAGGCATTTCCAGCCTTTAGCCTGCTCAATGTGGATAATCATATGGTTTTAGTGAGAAATATTTGGGTCTTTTTCTCGCACTTTTATAAAGCACATGCATGGTTTAAAAAATTTTGAATCAATGCAAGTCAATATTTGTTTGAAACATAAGGTGTATCCAATGTTCATCAAGACGGTTTTTGAAAGTGTTAACAGTTTCTGCTCCCGCAACATTGACTGGCAAGTTATTCCAAGTATTAACAATTCTGTTAGTGAAAAAGTTTGCTGCTTTTGAAGTTTTATTAAATTTTTTTGTTAGTTTGAGCAGGTGCCCTCTAGTTGTAGATTCTGTATTCAACTAAAATAGTGTGCCAGTGGTTTTAATGTCATAAAATCCATGTGTAAGTTTGTAAGTTTCAATCATGTCACCACGTAAGCGCCTGAATTCCAAACTGGGTTATCTTAAAAACTGAAGCCTTTGTTCATATGAACACTTCTACAGACCACTAATCTTTGTTGTAAATCTTCTCTGAATATCTTTGATGGGATTACAGTGTTTTTTTTCAAATTTGTTGTCCATAGGGCATTGCCATATTCAATAACCAGTCTGAGTAATGTTTTAAATAATGGAACCATTACTTCACTGTCTTTATACTGAATATTGCCTACTAATCATCCCTGCTAGTCTATTTGCTTTTTTAATTGTTTCATTAACGTGTTTATCAAATGATAATTCAGGGTCTATTATCACTCCTAGATCTTTTTCAGCATTAGTCTCTTCAAGCAATACACCTTCCATATAATAACCATACTTTAGATTATTTTTACCTGCATGAAGAACTTTACACTTCATATTGTTAAATTTAATCTGCCAGGCATTTGTCCATGCAACAAGTTCGTCAATACTCTTCTGTAATTCAGTGGAATTATCAACAGACTCTATGGGGGTGTAGACTTTTGTATCATCAGCAAAGATTTTGACAAGACTACTTACAACATCAGGCATATCATTAATGTAGTAAATAAACAGGGTGGGTCCCAGGACACTACCTTGGGGGACCCCACTAGTAACTTTCCCAAGATCAGAAACCTGATTCCCAACTTTAACATGTTGTTGTCGATTACTTACATTTAGAAAATCAGATGAGAGTATGTCTCCATCTATTCCATTGCCTTCAAGTTTAGTTACTAGTCTTTTATGTGGTACAGTATCAAAAGCTTTCTGCAAGTCTAAATAAACTGTATCAACTGGTATGTTGTCATCCAGCTTTATCATCCAATCATCTAAGGTGGAACGCAACTGTGAAATACAGGATCTTCCAGTGGTAAAAACCATACTGACAGTCTGAGACTGAGAGCAAACCATTATCTGTAAGATGAGACTTTAGCAAATCTCTAAGTATACTCTCAAAAACTTTGCATACTACTGAAGTCAAACTAACTGGTCTGTAGTTACCTGGACATTTTTTCTCGCCTTTTTAAAAAAACTGGTTTTACCTCAGCTACCTTCCATTCTGTAGGCAACTTACCATACTTTAGTGCTTATCAAATAGCAATTTTAAAGGAAAAGCCAAAACATCACTCAATTCTTTTAATACTCTTGGATGAATTTTGTCAGGACCAGCAGCTTTATTAATATCTAGCTTGGACAGTCTTTCTTGCAAATTCTCTTCAGAAACTGGAATGTTCTCTTCATCTTCATCTGTAAACACACTAGTAAAGAAGTTATTTCAACACCTTAGCCTTTCCTTTATCTGTTGTAATTAATTCACCATTCAGGGTCATGAAGTTCCCAACAGGTTCTTTAGATTTAGTCTTTGAATGTACATAATTGAAGAATGCTTTAGGGTTTGTTTTAATATTACTGGCTAATTTTCTTTTTCTTTCACTGACTTATCTGCAGCCCACTTGGATTGATTTCTTGCTCTTACATAAGCGTTGTAGTTTGGCTGTGTTCTGAACCTTTATACCATTTGTGAGCTTGTCTCTTGGTTCTGATCTTGTCAAGAACTGTAAATGGAACTGTCTTTTTTTGAATGAATCCAGGGCCAGAAAAGAATTCTTTGGAAAGAACATGCTTGTCTTGAATCTGGAGAAGTTTACTAGTACTTAAGAGTCCAAATCTCATCTACAGTTTTATTGAGTAATAGTGAATCCCAATCTATTTCCCGTAATTCGTCTTTCATAGCTTCAAAGTTTCCCTTACCCATAAAGTAAAATTTCCCTTTAGATTTACTTTCATTGATTTTCCTATCAAGATCTATGCTGAAGGAAATTCCAGAGTGATGACTCTTGCCAATTGGAGGATGGTGATCAATACAGTATAGTATAGTACAGTATAGTACAGTATAGTATAGTATAGTATAGTATAGTATAGTATAGTATAGTATTAAGAGCGACTGAGGCTCTACTTTTAAAGTGACTATTCGTCTACCTAATCCTAACTTTGATTTTTAGCATTGTGTGCTAAAAATCTTCAATTTTGTTTGGATTTGGACACAAGATCAGATCGTTTTGTTTGTTTCATGTTGTAATAAGTTCATACTGATGGTCCCTTGTTTTGCTGCCCCTCCCCCCGCCCCATCCCCACCCCCTTGCCCTCACCCTTTGAAAACAATTCTTGTATAGTTTTACTCGCACCATTTTTTTTTTAAGACATTGTTATTGGCTTTATAAGCGACAGTGATGATATAATCGTTACTATAGGTAATTATACAAATCTACCTTAACAAACAAGACCATCTAGACCACTAACCATTATTCAGGAGTACCTTGTATCTGAAATCTAGTAGTGCAGAACTGACGTGAAGAGTGGGAACCAACTCCAGCAGAACTCGGCAACTCACTGGAATCCGCCGCACTCGGTGCAGCCCTTATGATTTCATTCCCACATTGTCTTTGGTATGTAAAAAATAAAGTTGAAACAGCTATATACTTGGATTTCTTTAGAAATCGCTTCTGCACCAAAAGATTTTATATGCCCTGTTTCTTGCAATTGTCCGGTTTCGTCTGAACTCGTCGATCTCGTAAGATTGCCTACACTTGCATCGCATGTAAACACATCAAGCAGCAGGAGACATGCGCATTCTTCCAGTGGAGGTTCCGGTCAAATCAAATATTCTTCCGCGCTGACACTAACACCAGCCAGCCGACATATACATATTAAATTCTCGTTCATATTTTGCATAATACCTTTACAACAACGGAACAATTTTCTTCGATGAATAGACATGTAATTATTACTTATACGTCAACATTTCGCGCACTACATTTAGTTATGACCTCACATATATCTTTAATGAGACGTGATTAGGCACAACAGAGCAGCCATCTTGGTTTTTATGGCACTGTCAGATGAAACAAAATTCAGCCCCTTTATCTGTTCACTCTGTTCATTTTCGGGCAACATTGCTCATTCGTAGCATGCACGAATTATCCAAGTCCATATTCTTATGCTATGGCTGACAAGAGAAGGTTACAAGGTATGTACTACGTGCATTTTGTTGTTGAAGTACTTTCCCTTTTGATGTGCCAAACCAAGACAAGACCATAACATTTTCCCCCAGTCACTGGTTCCATGATTGCACAGACTGCTTGATATTGGAAATCTCAAGAATGAACATGATTATGCAATACAGTAGAGATAATGGATTTGTAGTTGTGGCATTTTGTAAAGCGCATGCACACCACGGAACCAGCAACCGAAGTCGGTCATTGTTCGACCATCGACTGATCAGTAGGCGCGAGTGAGACCGAGTGCTCGTCCAGTCTGATCGACGCTAAGGTTTTTAACAATCGCGGCATTTCGCACTAAACCGACAGAGCCAAAACAACAATAGTTGATAATTTTAGTATCATGCTAAAGTTGTCTGATGATAAACGTAGTTTTGAAGGCAAGATCGATGTTCATCAAACTACAAGTTCACTGAGCTTCATGAGTGTAAAGTGAAACGAGCATAATTTTTAAGAAATTATGCATATTCTTCATAAGTTCATATTTGAATGTTTCATATCAACACATTTGATTCCAGTTTTAAGATTTATTCATTACAGTGATTATTCATTGATTTCTTTGTGGTTGTACAGTCAGTTCATATTGACTTTGAAAATAAAACTTGTGAAGCTAGAACAAGAGATCATATGGATCTGTATCTCCCATTCTCTGAGAATAAGAAACAGCTTGGATTTTTCAGTAGATAAATCAGTCAAGTAATAGTAAAAACAGCGAACAGTGCTGAAATGCGTGCCGAAGGAAAATAGTATGGAGAAATTGAAAAAAGTGAACACAAAGGAAGGTTTAAAATTAGGCTGAAATGTAAGAAAGCAGACAAGGGACTTTTTGAAAAACTTTTTTCCAGACATTTCAAACAACAGAATGGAAATGCTCAAATCAATCCTTTTTATCATATAATAGTTAGCATGATAATGACAGTGAAATGAAAGAAGAATTTAATGGAAAAATATTGATGTAAAAATTGGTCATAAGTTAGTGTATTTGGTAATCAGGTAAAGGTCCAGAATATCAAATTGGTCCCAAGTAGACCCGATCAGATCCAGTCAGACCAACTAAACTAAAATTTTGTGCCCAGTTGGACCCAATTAAACGTGCGTTTGAGATTCTGGATGAAGAAAGCAGTTGGTTTCAGTATAATCTGGAACATGCAACAATAAGCATCCAGTAAACCTTTGGTGTGTATGTGTGTGTGAGTGCACACATGTGCGCTCATGTATGTGTATGTGTGAGAGGGAAATATTGGTCTGGAAAATTACGAAAAGGCACTTATTGCCTGTATTAAAGATTGCTCTATAAAAACATAAGATTATCCTTGTACACATGTGCATGTGAATTTACACACGCACACGCACACACACACACACACACACATGCACACACAGAGGAGAGGAAGAGGGGAGATAAGCACAGACATAGCAAGCATGTGCGCGCGCACCCCCCCCCTCCCCCCTCCCCCACACACACACACACACACACACAGAGTTAGCTAATTGTTAACTCGTATGATTCAGCTGGTGCGTTTAAAGAGTCAGGTTAAGTGAACTTAACTTCATGATCAGAACAATTTGAAAGCAATCTGAAAGGATCAAGATGAAACTATTGAAAGTCTGCTGAAGAGATATGAGTCAAATCAAATTCAAAGCTTGCATGTCAATAAAAGAATTTGAAAATTGCTTATGAGTACATTGGTTAAGAATGTTGCCTCCCAGAATTCAATCAGGAATCTGGATCTTGCGAGACACTATGCAAACTTTTCATTGGGTGATCCACGCACAAGATTTTTTTCAGGAATATATATGTGGCACTACTCTGTCTCTTTTTCCACTTTATTTTCACCTTTACTTTCAGTTGAAGATGATGCTTTCCTGATTATTGCTCCTCTTTTATTCTTGGACAGTTTCAGTCTGGCTATTCAATATTACTTTATGCTGTTGATCAGTTGGGAGTAGTTGTTGAAGCAAGCTTTGTTTGAAATTGCTTGCCAAACCAGTTCACACACAAGGCAGCTTTGTCTTCAGTCTGCTGATCTCTGACAGAAAATGATTTTCCTTTAGAATAAGGAAAGGTTATACACATGAATCTGAGAGGAAAGGGAGGAAATATTCCATTGAGATGGTGAGAGGTGCTTTGGCAGGTGGACATCCAGTCCACAGAAAGCGATATGGAATTGTCATCTTCCAATATTGACACCTAGGCTGGGATAGAAAGACTCGGTGAAAAAGAAGGTTTTTTTTTTTTTTTTTTTTTAATGAAAATTAATTGGCTTGAATAGATAGTGTGTGCATGTGAGTGCGTTTTCATGAGTCTTTTTTTTTTTTTTTAGTTTGTGTTTGTGTGTATTTCCATGCATACAGCTATGTGTGTGTGTGTTTATGATTGTGAGTGCATGTGTGATGGAGATAATCATTCAGATCTAGTCTAATGCATTAGTCGGAATGCTCAGTCATCGACCATGAATGGATATTATTATTGTCTTTTAGTGAACTCTGGTGAGGCACCCAGTTGATGCTTCTTATTAGTCCTGATTGGGTCCATTTGGGTCAAGATTCTTATTAACACTGATTGGGTCTGATTCAGTCTGATAAGATGCGATTGGATATACTTAAGAGAAGTTGACAACACTTGATCTATCAAGAATCAGTGAATGACTTGGCCTTATTATTGGTCACCGTAGCACAAAACACTCAGCCACATACTGAACATAGTTTATACATGACACATAGATGTGATAGAGAGCTGTAGAGTTTATTTCAACAACTGTGGTTCATTATTAAATGTGTATGGGAGAAGATCATATTTTTTAGAATCTATTTTTGCACAATATTCCTGATTTTTGTGTCTTTGCTTTCGCTTGATTCATTTCTCATTTGAAGATAAGAAAGAATATAGACAAACAAATGAAAAATTGTTGTGGCGGGTTTTGATTTTATTTGTTTTTGTTGGTAGATGGGGGGGGGGAGGGGGGGGGGCTGTTTGCTTTTTCTGTCTTTGTCGTTTTGGTATTAAATGCTGCTTGGTTGAAAGTTGTGAAACACCTTTTGATTGTGTGGCTAATATTTTATGTTGTTTAGCTTGTAAAATTCTTTTTGGGGTGATAACAAAGGATGTTGGTCTGACAAGTCCACTTTTTCTTGGCTCTGTCCAAAAGGATGTATGAAAAAACATGGACTTCCACAGCAACAGGGATGCTGACTGCTTTTATTTTTTAAACTACTGACTGCAATTTTTTATGTTATTACACTAATGTTAAGTTGTTCCGATGTGTTCATTTTTGATTATGTAAGGTCATTCGCTTGCTTTCTTGTTTTAAAGCTGCTTGTTACTTTTGCAACATACATGTTGTACTTAGCTCAGGATGGGATAAACCACACACTAATCAAGGTGATGATGCTGATCTGATGCCAGTCACATGTGCATTTACACTGGATTCACTTTGAGTCAACTTGTTACTTAATGAAGTTAATTCGTTTTCCCAAACTGGAAAGGATATGCCTTTTTTCTTTGTCGAGTTATCCCTGGTATCTGCTTCACTGTATTATGGACAGTGAGGGAGGCGGTTCAGTTTGGTTAAGCCACCTAGATCTGTGGGTTTAGCTGATAAATTTCTGGTTTAGAACTATGCTTTGTTAATTCACATTTTAGGGTTAGAGCTTGAGTGTGCTAGTTCAAGACATTGACACAGAAGGGCCTCTAAGCTAAGACTTTGCTGAAGGTAAGTTGCATGCATGCCATGTCCGTAAGCTCTTTTTGCATGCCAGTATAAATGATGGAAATAATGGGGGAGGGGGGAATCAAAGGTTCCTATGAAATTTCCAAATTGTTTCTAAAAATGGTTGAGGGGATTGACATCTCTGGGTAGAGTGATGCTTTGTATGAGGGAATGTTAACACGTAGGTCTTTTGGACTCATCTTTGCTCTTTGAAAAGAAAAACTATATAATGCACATATTTTTCTCTGACATGAAGTTTATGTTCAGATTTGAACCGTACCAGTTTCCGTTTAAGTTAATAGATAGAAACAATGTTCAAGATAAACGGGTTTTGAAATATAGAAATGCTTTATTCCTAATAGCATGTGAACCGAGTTTCTATCAGTTTTATGCACAGGTTTCATATGTGACTGGCAAACAGCTATAATTTTTTTTTATGGTGACATGCAGACGTTTTTGAATGAATGTAAAACATTGTTACAGTTAACTTGTAAATGACGTTCATGCAGATTTACGCATATTTTATATGGTGCACAAGAAAATGTCATGTTGACACATTTTTTAATGAAAGCAAAACTTTTTTTTTTTTTTTAACCAAAATTAGTGCTTAAATTTTTTTGCATATGAGGTATAATGAGGCAAAGATCTGTTAAATTGATTGAAAGATCTGTTGAATTGATTGATGGAAGTTGGGAGGGGAGATACTTGTTTGGCCAACCACTTCATAGGGTTTTCTTGCTGAAATTATATGAAAATTTCCAAATGTTGAAATGTTGTTGTAAATGGTAGTTGAATGAATTCTTTCTTTTCACTAATTTCAGAAAAAGCACATTAAGGAAAACATCTCATTATTAAAATGAAGCATGTTGTGCGGATGTAATGAATATCTAGCCTTTCTCTTTGGGCTTTAGCTTATGTTAGGTACCCTCATCCCCTCACTACTACTGACATCCTTCCCGTCCCATTCCCCACATCGCCTCCCCCTAAAGAATGATTGTTGAATTGCATAAGTTTAGTGACATTGATTTCGTAATACTTCTCAGTCATTTGTCACGAACTTCATTGCTGCGTTATTTGTCAGTAGTGCCATATACCCAGAAGTATGTAATTAGAGATAGAAGTACTGATTTATTACCCCTGTAGTTTTTTTTGTTGCAGGTGAGATAGAGAGATGCCTCAAAAAGGTTACCGAAGGGGTTGAAATTTTTGAGGACATCTGGAAAAAGGTAAGATGACATTTTAGATGTTTTTCATTTTTAGTTTGTGTGTGGTGTCGCCACTGTTAAATGCTGTCCAAGATTAAACATCTGACAGGCTTCACAATTTACGGGCTTCAAGATAAACCAGTATTTGAAGACTTGAAAATCCCCAGTTTTGATCTGTCGCTATTTTTTTTTTCCTTTCTTTTTTTTAAGACATGGGTTTTTATGTCTAAAAGACGGAGTAAAGATATTGATAATGTGAACGATTTTGGTGGAATTTTTTTACTATAAAGTGTACTGTGTTTCCGGACATTAGGTAGGTAGATGGAAGCCATATAAAATTGAAAATGCATGATCGATTATCAGTTTTATATATTTCAACTGCTTAACTAAGTTTGAAATCTAAGATAATATATCTGTTGAAAGCATAATTCATAAACTATTAAGCATGAATTTCTGATTTTTTAATCACTTGTACATGTTTGTACTGTGACCATGTTAACAGTCACAGTAATTGTATTCTGTGGACAAAACTTGACAATTTTCCAGATCTTTATTTTACTTTTGTCCATCTACAACAGCTGAAAACTCAAGTCTAAAATCACCAAATTTGCATTTCATTGTGTCTCTTTTTTCTCCATGGATTTTCAGTTTTACTAATGTAGATAAGTGTATCTGTTGTAGTGGTTACACATATAATATTAGACGTTTATTTTCATGTTATGGTTTCATTGTCGTGTACTGTTTCTTTGATGGTACGGGGAAGATTTTGTAGAACATTGTTAATGTAATGCTTATCGTCATTAGCATTAGAAACAGACAAAATAGAAAGTGGACAATTGGAAGACTGAAGAGTGCCACCTGCAAATATCACCTGGATAAATAAGTTGAAGATTGATTGGTTGCATGGTTTTTAATCAGTCCTTTTCACTCAACTCCTTTCCAATAATAGTTGCTTCAAGGCTTCTCCCAGTGAGCAAGTAATTCATCTGTTCATCCTTAAATAGTATTAAAGAAGCCAGTGAAGTGGATGGTGGTGATGTCGTTGCATGGTTGTTCAAATCACCCTGTTGACATTTGCTAGTGTTGCCATTGTGCTCAGTCATCTCTGGATTCATGATGGTGAAAATGGTAGAAAAGTGTGTCTAAGAATTGAAAAGTTGATAACAGAGATAATGGAAAATTGTTACTAGAATCTGCGACATCACAAATTAGTGTTTGTCTTGAGGAAGAAAAAAGCTATACTGTAAAATTAAAAGCATTTGCTGTATGTAATTGTTGTTGTAGTTTTCAGCTCAAATAATCTACCATTATATTGGGCTTCAGATAGACGGGGCTCATAAATTTCAGAGTATATAAAAACCAAGGCTGTTTCTGCCACATTGTGTCCAGGCCTCGCGCATTCAACAGTGATGTAAGCAATGAAAACATTTACCCACGAGTACCCAAAAATCTTTGTCTTGAAAAAAATTTATTTACTGACAAGTTCAGTGTGCATGTTATTTATTGATATCCCAATCCAGTACATGTAAACTTTAATGCTGGAGTGTTCTTTTTTTTGTTGTTTTGCTATATGACTAGATAACAAAATAAGAAAAAAAACATTCATGCTGAATTTTTTTTTTTTTTTTTTTAGGTTCACCAGCCTGCTATCAACAGTAATCAGAAGGAAAAGTATGAAACAGATCTGAAAAAGGAAATCAAGAAACTCCAGGTAATATAATTGATGTGTTCTGTGCACAAAACTTTTTTTCTTTCAAATGCAGAAATTGTTTTGTTTTTTTTTTTTTCCTGTCCCCCACACCAAGCTCGCCCACCTTTCCAACCCTCTCTCTGTCTCTCGCTTGCTTGCACTTGCTTTTTCTGTTTGTTCTTTTTTTCTGCCTGAACCCTGCTGTTTCTGGCACGTGGTTGTAAGTCTTTATTTTTGAATTGCATTGCTCATCCAAGGGGGAAAAAATGGTGATTCTTGTCCAGGAAAATTTTAGAGTGGTTGGAATCTTCACAAGACCCAACAGTTTGGTGTACCATAGTAAGGCCATACAAGTACTTGCATTTACATTAAGGGCCTTGGAAATACAAGTACTTGTATAAACAAATAGAAAGACTTGTATAAACATTGAGGTCCTTAATAAAGTCCTTCATCTAGGATTACAAATAGGGGGGAAAGTATTGAAACCCCATTTGGAAAAAAAAAGTCACGGAAGCAGAAGTCCATCCCCTTACCACTCTTAAACTTCAACTCATACCGAATCCAATAAAATCGTTGAACTCTTTTTGTTTTTAAACAGACGATACTTTAGTATAGAAAGACTGATTTTTCTTGAAGTCTTCCTCAAATATTTCATGAGTCTTGTTTGATGTGAAAGCACACTTATCTGCGTTCGCCATTATAGGTGTTTGTTCAGGTCGTTCTCAGGGTTCCCATAGAGTCCGGGAAGCCTAGAGAAGTCATGTAAAAATGGAAAAATCATTTCCAGGGCTGGAAAAGACAGTTTTGCAAATTTGAGGGGGGGGGGGGGGGGGGGGGGGTCTTGGAATTTCCCAAAAGCTGTCACATTTGTAGACTGATGAGCATTTTATTTTTCCAAGAGAAAGTATCTTTAGAGCTGTGAAGCTTTGAAAACTGTACTGTGAAGATAGTTCAGATTGTGGACCTCACTGTCCCATGCATTAACATGGCCTAGATCACTTTTATGATTGAATGGGGAAGTTGCCAAACCGCATTACTCCTCTGTACTTCAGGATATCTGCATGACAGGGGATGGTGGATACAAAAACAAACCAAAAAACAAATTTATGAAAGTACA
The DNA here is from genome assembly GCA_033310375.1 of Conus canariensis. NCBI lineage: Eukaryota > Metazoa > Mollusca > Gastropoda > Neogastropoda > Conidae > Conus > Conus canariensis. The sequence goes on from CM065714.1 coordinate 84,037,100, forward strand.
TTTTTTGCCAAGCCTGGTGAATACAAGAGTTGGATAGCACCACTTCAGGTGGGGCAAAACACAGGATGCATTGTGTTCCCAATTATGGACAAAGTTCTTGATGAATGTCGATGTCCAGCAGTTCGAGAAATTAGTTTGGTCTAATTGGGTTTGAAACTATACTAACAAGAAGGTGGAAAAGACATGTAGCCAGTAAGAAGTACCTGCAGCTACTAAAGGCTGCCAGGAAGAAGTACTTCAAGCTACTAAAGGCTGCACAGCAGATAACCCCAGCTTAAAAGGTTATTATTCAGGCATGGTACATGTCCGTGAATTCGCGGAAATCCGTGAAAAGAAAAGAAAAAAAAAGAAGAAGAAAAAAGCGAGCCGCGCCCGACGAGACCGGCCCTTTTAGTTCGTTTGAGGTTGCTCGCTTCAAGCCTTCGTCTCGCGAGTAAGTAGCATTGAGCAGGACTACTTCCATGCATGCACTTTCGTGACATTCGCCACTGCTTTCCGCTCTGGGTCGACGTGATCGAATTTGAACAAGATTAAAGAAAAAGAAGGAAAAATAAAAATGCCAAAGCGTACAGACATAGTTCCGCGAAATTCTCCGACAGAAGATATTGATGCTGGTGTGGCAGACAAATGGCGATGGGATTGGCTGAACAGGAGCCACAAAAATGAAACGTTTTTGTCATGCTTGGAAAAGTTGAGAGACTTACCACCACATTTTGGAGAAAGAAAAAGAAGAAATAAAGTAAAAGTTTGAACTTTTCCAGAAGGAACACATTCGGCTGGCTTCAAAGAGAAAAGCCATTGAACATTACAGACAGGAGGCAAAGAGAATGAGGTTTGGACATTACAAAAAGCAGGTTCTGCTCGTGAAGCAGATGGCTGAGAAATCGGGCAAAAAGAAGTAGTCGTCATCTCATTCACATTGCTTGGACTGAAAATTGTATATTGGAAGAGACACATAACTTAAAATTTGTACATTAAAAGAGACCCAAAACTTAAACACATTTTGTACTGTATTCAGATAGATGTAAAAAGTAAAAGGAGTAACTAATGTAGAGGAGACAGATCATAAAAGAATTAAACAGACATAGTAAACAAAACTGGAACTCAAGACAGGAAATAGACCACTATTTTGCTGTGCTGTGCTGTGTTGGTGGTGCTGGACATGATGACCAAAGTTGTGCAAAATGAGGGGTCTCCTGTGTGTACACTGTGCATGTGCTTCACTGGCATAGTAAGTAAAACGTTTACAATTTGATTTAATGTATGCCACCTAAAGCAATGTAGATATGTACTCATTTTTGCTATGCGATTACTTGGGTTTAAAACCTCCTTTGGGTTGAAGGAATGACTGATAAAGTGATTCTAGGAGAGCTTATTTTATGGCAGAAGTTGCTTAGTATGAAGAACTGAAATTAGTTCAAGGAGAGGCTTTTTTACAGGCTAGAATTGCTGAAAAACCTTCAGCTTCAGGGGGCGTTGCCCCCTCACCCCTACAAGGGGCTCTGCCCCTTGACCCTGCCAGGGGGCGTTGCCCCCTGGACCCCCAAGACTTTTCAGGGAAAAATGATTTTCCTCCAGTACCATGCCTGTTATTTTTCACTCTGCACACTTCTACATGTATTACCTTGCTTCATGTATTAACCATACTTGGGATGAGGACTGCATGATGAGGAAAAAGAGCAAATATGTTCATACCATTCTTAGGAAATGAAAGGGTTTTTTTTGTTTTCTCTTGGCTTCTCTGTCTTGTCTGTCTGTCTCTCTCTCTCTCTCTCTCTCTCTCTGTTCTCTCTCTCTCTCTCTCTAAGTTCTCACTCTCCATCTTCGCCTGACCCTACCGCCACCACTCGCAGAAAATATTTTGCAGGAAATGATCATTGCAGATTCAATCAAAATCTAGAACAAATGTAATGTGCAATCTGTTCATTTCATTGCAAGATGATTTTGCACATGTTCTTGTGTAGTTATGATATGGTTCTACTGACCATAATGAATTTAGGTCAATAATCATGTAAAAATGGAAGATGTTGAATTGTCTTGACAGCATTACCTTGTTCACAGAAATTTTGTGGACCAGTGCACGATTTTCCTTTTATGTCAGAATTAAAGTGACTGTTTCAGGCTTTACAAATTTACTATGCCCTTATAACTCTACATAATTGATTTTTGCTTACAAAATATGCAGTGAGAAAATGAACAAAAATTATGTCTATTTTACAAATTTTGAAAACTTTTACAATAAATTCTGAAATCTGGCACACAAAAAATACTATGTTTTCTGATTGATTGATTTATCAATTTTAAAAGTAAAATCTTTTGCCTGCAATGCTTAATTGATTTATTGATTTCAAAAGTAAAATCCCATGCCTGCTATATGTACATGAAGAAGTGATGATTTTTGCCATATTTTTGCAGAGGTTACGAGATCAAATCAAGACATGGATTGCCAACAGCGATATCAAGGACAAGCAGCCCTTGATAGAATCCAGGAAACTCATAGAAACGGTAAGTATATTTGAGTTTGAGCATACGGTCAATGTGGGCTGTAGATCTTACAACGTATGTGTTTATTTTTTTTTCCAGAGGACAAAGTTATGAAGGCATGAAATTACAAAAGTATACTGACCGGTGCCGGTCATCATTTCACCACATACTGTTATTGATTCTGCTCCCTCAGTAACTGCATTTGTGAAAAATGATCCTCTCTCTCCCTTTTTTTTTTTCTTGTAATTATATTGTGTACACTTCGCAGATTTGGATCATGTATTTGACAATAAACTCCAGTGACAGACTGCTGTCTGAGGTTTTCACCCTTGATAATCCTCAGCTCCTGGCCTTTTTTTTTTTATTGACCATATGGAAAAAAGAAAAAGACTAAAAGTAAAAGAAAGGGAAAGATCTATGAAGACCAGATACAGTTTACATTTCTGAATAATGTTATTTTGAATATATTCCTTCATCAGTCTGTTAACTTTCAAGTGATATACTTCATCAGGCATGTATGTCAAGAGAAATTGTCCATTGCCACCAGAAGGATAAACGACACCTAAAAAAAAAAGAAGAAGAAAAACAGGTTAGGTAATCTATATGACCATCAAAAATCAGATGAAAAATCAGAGGGGGTGGGGGGGGAAAATATCCATTCATGTGGTCCACCTGCACACCTACTGATTCTCCGGCAATGTATGGTGTGATACTGCACAAAAAAAGTTTTCAGTTTTGATTAGACCATGCAGAAAAGCATTTTTGTTCATATCCAGATATAAGCTCGTTGTTGTGATTCAATCCACTTGGTTCTTGTTCATCAGTATGTTACAAGAAACATTCTGAGATAAACTTTACTGTCTATTCAATGCTGGAATAATGAATCTCATCATGAGAATTGATGTTGACCTCTGAACTTGATATTTGAAAAAGCTTTTATTCGAGTTATATGAAGGATTTATTTTTGTTTATTTGTGGAAATTGACATTGTCATTTTCTCATGCATGCAGTTCCGAATGTCTGTTCAAATGTCATTTTCTCATGCATGCAGTTCCGAATGTCTGTTCAAACACATCAGATGAAGCTTAACCTACCATTCAAAAGACCCCCACAAGCACGAGAGTTTCTGTTGTCCAAATCAGGCAAGTGTAGCAAGCTGTTACTCTTACAGACCTGTGCACTGTACGATTTTTGAGTAAAATCTCATGAAATTTAATACAGCTATACGATTGTATGTTTGAAAACTGAATTGTATGAAATTTTGATCACCGAGCTCATGAAAATGCACTAAACATGTAATCCGGCCGAGTCCAAGAGTCTGGTCCAACTTTCAAAAGTTCCCATGGCGCATGCGCACTTCCGTCCTCTATAAATGCATATCAACATGGCTTCTCGTTCAGCTTCAACTCGCACCCATGAAACAATGAAAATTCAGATCCATTGGTGGAAGCTGTGGTCAAAAAGAAAAAGAAATATGAACAGAAGTACAAACCAGCGTATCATACACTTTTCAAATTCATTACTGCGTCAAAGAAGGGCGATACGTTCGCACATGGCACCATGTGTAGCTGTGAAATCTCGATTGCACAGAGTGGTCGTTTTGACATTCAGTGGCACATCGATAGCAAAAGTCACAAGGGAAACAGTGATTCTGGAAAACGATAGGCTATGAACATTCAAAGGTTTTTTGTGAAGTCGAGTTCTGCTGGCACTTCTTCTGATGAGAGACTGGAACATCAAAAACTACTCATGCAGAGAGACAAAAAACTCCAAAATCCCCGAAGGGAGCACACTGTCCAGTGAAACTCTTGAAAGTCTTCTCATCCTGAAGAATGATGACTGTTCTTCATAGATGCAGTTCACAGCCTCGCAGCTGACAATTTAAAAGAGCTGAAATCACCAAAATCTGAAATAAAATTCACATCATAATTATTATGCTCTTCAGAAAGACTTCTTAGCTTATCAACAGACAGTGAAAAAGTGCCCATATGAAAGAAATAGATTACATCAAGATTTTTTTTTTCCAGTTATGTTCATCAGTATCGTAAAAAGTGAAGAGACGGTTATTTAAAAGTGTTATAAAAAAATTCACAACAGTAATTTAAAAGTGTTATAAGAAAATTGACAACAGTTAATGTTCTTGTTAATTTTCTGAGCAAAGGTTTTTTTCTATTATAGGACACTGGAAAGAAACTCGGATTAGTTTGACAATCATTGATTGTTAATGAAGCCACTTTAATACCTTTCATGAAAAAAAAAAACGTCTTCTATAATAATAAATTTTCAGTGTTTCCAATGTCTTGAATGCATTCAGTATTGTTTCCTAGGCAGTTACTTTGCGCTGCAAAAGCTTACACATTTACACACAATTGTACTCACTTTTGACCCAAAACCTACACATAGAATTTCTGAGAGGTAACCAGGTCTGCTCTTACAAGCCAAAGATTGGGTATCGCTTGTGACTTTCAAAATTAAATTTTTACATTGTTCATGCTGTATGTAGATTGCTGTAGGCAGTGGATATGCAGAGTCATTCCAAAAGTGTTGGCGAGCTAGATTTCTTGCAAATGTGCAACATTTCTATGTTAACAAAAAAATGTTTCAACACTAAAACGTTTTTGATAAATGGCATTGATATTCTTGTGGGTCGTCTTTGTTCAGGTTCTGTATCTTTGACCCACTTGTTAAAATAGTTCAAGAACTAAGGTAAAAGCAATCAGTAGGTACTCCAAAGTGATTTTCAAAGTGTTTTTGACTGTTGTTTTCAATAGGTCAAGGTTATAGAACAACTTAAAACTAAGAAAATTATGTGAAATTTATAGCTGTAGCTTAATTAGGAGCGAAGTTATGATTTTTTAAATATTTAATTTTCTTACGACAGTCGGAATTCCCCTTAAGGGCCATGTTTAGAGGCCTGTAACTCGGCCATTTGGCAAGTGACATGTCTGAAACTATGGGTGATTGATGTCAGCTACTTGTAATATACACTGAAGTTTTTTCAGACCTGAGGCTCTTACAGAGTCCAACCACCACACTCTTAAACATGCCAAAATCTTCATTTTGACATATTTTTTCCATATCGACAACCAAAACAAGTTATAAAATGACACATCTCTGCTTTCAATTGACATACAAGCATGTAACTTGTATCAAAATGATCAGGATTACAAGACAAGATCTATCCAATCAGAAGACATTTGAGCATGTCAGCACAATTGTACACCCCCATCTCACTTCCACCCCACCCCACCCCCACCCTTTTACCTAACTTCTTGTGTGCCATATAAACATTATGTATACAAATTAAATATCTCTGCTTGGCATGATCTTATGAAGACATATGATTGACATTTGTATCAAAAGTAATGCTCAGAAGATTAAAAAGCAAGAAACTTGGCCTACCCACCTCCCCCCCCCCCCCCATCCCCTCCTCCGCTCCTCTCCCACCCCCTTTCCTCCACTCCACCTAATTCTCCAGTGCCTATGCTTTCCATATATTAGTGAAACTTATATTTATGATTGCCAAGAAATACTGAATGTAACAATGTCATCACAAAATAAATACACTCGTCCCTTTAGTTTTTACCCTGGCCCCACACCCCCTTGCCAGCAGGAACTGAACGGACAAACTCAAAGGTTTACTTAATTGTAGTTGAAAGCTGAAGAATTGCTCCTCTTTCAAATTGACATACATTTTCAGAATTGATAAATATCCCGACGAGCACAGTGTAGAAAACCAAAGGAAGGGATAGGAGTGAGATGCGCATATGCTGGCCAAGGCTCGCAGCTAATCAGTGAAACAGTGTCAACTTTCAACACACGCTGACACACAATCACTATCAAAAGTACAAAAGACAGTATATGAAATGAAAGATGAATAACATATTTTGTCTGAATTCTGATGTATTTTCATTTCTTGATTAATTTACAAACGTTTGGAGAAAATAACAGTCAAATGTGGGTTAACAGCCCACTGCCTCTTTCTTAGTCATGGAGAGAAAGTTTGTGTAGAACTGGCCATTGTTACAGTGTATGTTGACTAGAACAAGGCCCGCTGTAGCAGACGCTAACCGTACAGTTCGGAGCACCTGAAAAAAAAAGTAATAAATAAATTGAGTTAGGGTTGTCATTAATTGATAAATCATGATGATAGCTAATCCATTCCATTCAGTCACAACACACACACACACACACACACACACACACACACACACACACACACACACACACACAACATACAACATACATATCACCATAACCGCCAGTGACAATGGAGTGCATGAGACAAGTGTTTTAGAGTCGCTACTTGATTCATTTCATAAAGGAAATACAGGCACAAAATTAATATTCTGTACAAAGCTTAAATAAATGTTTTCGAACTGCCCAAAAAACGTGGACAAAATGAATCACAAGACAAAACACATGTGTTTTGTCTTGAGATTCGTTTGTCAACGTTTTTTTGACGGTTCACAAACATTTATTTAAGATTTGTTTAGATTTCCGCCTGCAGTCATCTCACTTTGCAACTAGATCTAATAGCCTATTCTGTACGTTTTCCTACTGCAGCTGTTCATTTGACATAGGGCCTCAAAAGCGTCGTTGGGCACGGTCACGTGACCCTTTAAAATTTGATATTTAAGTCGAACAGGAAAGATCTGGTTAAAAAAAATTGACAGAAAATAAACCTTGAAGTCATACAAACTACACCTGTAACATATCCATAAAATCTAAGCAGGAGTTTTAATTTGGTGTAAAATACTAAACACATACTCCTCTCATCAGCACGACCCCACCATTACCCCGGTCTGATGTTTCGGTCGTCACACAAAAACAAAGTAATCTTCAAAATATATGACAATAATATAGTTAAATCGTGATGTACAACTGTTGGAAAAGGTTTGCAACTTACCATTCAAAATAGCTGGAACTGCGTGGTTTGAAGACGACTCGTCGATATTCGATAGATTCCGTTGAGTATTTACGGGTCGCATGCCATCTTGCACTTTCCGCCATTTCAGTTTTCGAGTCGACGTCGAAGCTACACCACGGCTTGTTTTGTAGCTTTGCGCTCCGTGGCATTTGAACGGACAAACTTAAAATTTCTACTCAGCTGTAGTTTAAACCCTGAAGATTTGCGTGAGTGTAAAAGTGTCAATGTCGCTCTCGGTTTTATACCGGAAATTTTACATGAAAAATTTTGAAATGGTTTTTCACTCTGAATTTTCCGTTGAATGCCTACACTTCGCACTCGAAACGTTGCGCAGATGACTCTTCTTCCTGTTTAGCATACTATTTTTAGAACTACTAACGGGCCACCGAGCGCATAGCAGACGACCAAAGGCAGTGATCGGAGCGAGACGCGCGCATGGCGGCCGACGCTCGCAGCTACTCAGTACCAGCGCAAACTTTCAGCACACGCTTACACACACTCACCACCATAAATACAAAAGGCAATGTATGGAAATGAAAGATAAAAAACGGGTTTTGTCAGGCGTACTTTTTTTCCTTGATTCATTAATAAATATTTGTAGAAAATAAGAGTTGAATGTGGGCCAACAGTACACTGCCTCTTAGTCATAGAAAGAAGGTTTGGAGTACCTACAATCAGAGTTCAGTCAGTGACTGGACTAAATTTCTGTCTTTGTTATTCATCATCTTTTAACCCTCTTGTGACAGAAATCTGCAGAGCAAAACTCTCACTAGACGTTGAATTTGTATCGGGTTTTCCTTCCCTGATTGAGTAACTTGATTGATTAGAGACTTGTGTGTACATGGTGAGCAGTCAAGCTGAAATTTTGTCACAAACTGTTTAAGTCGTCGTGATTTGCATCTCTACCTGAGTACAGTGATTGACTATCCTTTGCTCTGTCTTTGCCACCAAAGATTTCACCAAATACAGATAAATTTGGCATCGTCTGTCTGTCTGTCTGTCTGTCTATCTGTCTGTCTGTCAGTCTGTATGAGTGTGTGTCACTATGTGAGTTATTAAAACATGCATGTATATTATGACAGTTTATTTGAATTAGTGACAAATATGAGTCTGTAGTATATCTAAAGTGTTTAGCAGCAATTGTGTTCTATGATATTCTAGGAATGTGTCACATATTTTTCTCTTGGAATCAGAATTGTATTGTCTTGCATTCTTTAGGAGAAAAAATACATGTTTGACTGTTGTATTTAAATACTGATTTTTGTTTCAAAGTTTCCCAAGAATACTGAACAGTTGTGGAAATAGAAAGCAAGTCTGGAAGTATTTTTCTTAGAATGTTATGTAACTGTAGTTTTCTTTTTTCCTCAGCAAATGGAGCGCTTCAAGGTCCTGGAACGAGAGACAAAGACCAAAGCATACTCCAAAGATGGTCTTGGTGCAGCCGCAAAGCTGGACCCCCAGACAAAAGAAAAATCAGAAGTGATCAACTGGTTGTCGGTAATTATCATGCAAGTTATAGCCTGGAAATAGAATGAGTTGAAGTCTTGACATTACTTTTTGACTTTGAACTCAGGATGTCTATATGCTATTGAGCTAAGTAATTTTATGATCAGAAAGTACAGTTGTGTTTACATACTCAAAGACAAGTAGCTTTGTCATGAATAAATGCAAATATATATTTACATATTCAGCTCTTTGCTGTGACAAAGATTAAAAAAATGACAAGAAAAAACAATCCATAAATAGTGGATATATACATTTGTTTGTATGGGTTTGTGCCGACTCATTTATTGGGAAAGTTATATGACTTTCTGGGGCTTGACATGTAGATAGTCTGATTTTTTTCTACAGACGCAGATTGACACACTTCAGGTGCAACTTGATCAGCTTGAGAGCGAGTTGGAAACCATGGAGTGCACGTCAAAAAAAAAGAAAATGGATAAAGAAGCGGTATGTGACTCAGCTTTTTGTTGTTGCTTTACATATCTTTTTTTCTAGTCTTTTGCTTTTTGTTGTAAATGGTTAAACTATCATGGGTTTAAAGCTAGAACTTTATAGTTAGCATAAGATATCGTAAATTAAGGGGGAAAACTGTTCAGCTGATCCGCAAACCATGTTTTATTCATGTCTTTTTTCCTTTTTTCTCCTCAATTTAACCATTTTACCCAGTACCATATACGCAAAGATAGAATGCAGAAGTGTTACTTTTCAAAGACAAAAAGAATGGCTTCTGAAAACATGAAAACCGTCACACATGCACTTTTTGCAGTAAGAATCAGACAGTTGTGAAACTCCTCCTTTTTCTTTTAGTGTATTTGGTAGTGTTGGTCATGATGACAGTCATAGTCAAGAATCCAAGTGACTGATTTCTACCTCAGAGTGAAGGCAGTGGCTCAACAGTTCAAGATTTACTTGAGCAGTGGCGCTTGTTTTGTGGGGTTTTTTTCCCTTGTTTGTAATAGCACTAACACATTCATGTCAGAGTGGCAGAAATTGGGCAGTACATTTTATCCCTTATTGCCATTTCTAAACATATTTGCAACTTTTTTAAGCTCGTCTTGGCAGGCTGGAGAACTGTCCAAGGGTCTGAGGATTTTCAAGAAAACCATCTGACTTTAAGAGGCATTCAGAATTACTTTCCAAGAAAAAAAAGTCCACAGGAAGAGAAAATCATGTAACACGTTTTCACGTCATGTTTCATACTATATCTAGATTTTCAATCCAGGTTTCTGTGATTCTACATTCAAGGCAATGCCGCCCATAGCTGTTATGATATACCGTGGCGCTTCTGCATGCATTGATTAGAGGAGTTCAGTGACGGGCAAATATGTACATGGATGGATTTGTACATACATGGTGTTTCTAGTAATGTGGCATGCGTATGCTTCACATTTTGGGGAGGAATATGATGTCTTGCATGTCATGAATCATATATCGGGGCACGGTATTTGGGGAAGGCACAATTGTCAGCTCAGAAGAGAGAGATGAGGGTGGACCATGAAGACCACAGAAGTAAGCAATTTGATCAGCAGTTTTTTTTTACTTGTTTTCGGAAGTTGAGCAAGTCAGGAATGGCATGATGTTACTTGTTCGCTTTGTTGCAAAGAGCTGAACCAGGCCGATTGTGGTTTTAACGGGGCTCTTTGAATATATACTTTACAAAAAGCATGTTGATGCTTCAGGAGCACTGGACTGCAATCAGAACAGACACAATCTCTCGAATGGATGAATGTTCCCCGCCCCCCTTCCTCACGCACACAAATACACATTCGCACACCTTTTTTTGTTTTATCAAACAAACAGGCATGAATTTTGTTTTGATGGTGTGATGGGCCCATTTGTAATGTGGTCGGTTTGGTTGTAAACAACAAGAAATGACATGGTTCAAGAATAACAAGGTACAAGATGCACAGTGATTGTGTCCATAGTAAAGGATATTGTTCTTTCATTACCAAGAGGTCATTACCGGCCTTAACCTCAAACACCCTCAGCTGCTGAAGTTATTCAAAATGTACACCTCTCTGAAACCAGATGGATATAACATAGTTTTTGCTTGGGTTCCCAGCCATGTGGGCATTCGAGGCAACGAAGTGGTTGATGAACTTGCCAAGAGTGCTACAATGAAAGAGTTGAGCAGATTGTCTATCCTTCACACTGATCTGAAACCCCAAATCCAGGCTAAAGTCAAAGACCTCTGACAAGTGGAATGGAACTGACAGATGGATAAACTATTTAAAGTCGGTCCAAATCTGAAAGAGTTTTTACCATGTTCCCGAGGTGGCTGTAAAGAAAGTACAGTTTTGTGTGGCTGTAAAGAAAATACAGTTTTGTGCCGTTTGCATACAAGCCACACCTTTACACCCATTCTTATCTTTTAAAAGGTGAAGAAGCTCCATGATGTATTCCTTGTCATGTACCACTCACAGTGAAACTTATTCTTTAGAGTGTTGGGACTCGCATGATGTGAGACATTAACACTTTACAGCAGACTTCATGAAAACCTTGTTCAGAGATGTCCCACCTAATATGATCTTTGAATTTCTGAAAGAGATTCACATTTTTCATCTGACTTAAATTTTATGGAGGAAAGATTTTTAACAATTTCTGGTGTGTTTTAAACAGTTGTGTGATCCAGGGTTTTTTGTGTGTGTGTTAATGACATGAGTTCACTTTAAAGCAGTGACAGCCTTGATATGGCCTTTTGCGGTCAGCTGGGCTATAAGCAACATGACCTTACCTTACCTTTCATTACCAAGTTGAATGCATGACTGCTGAGACAAAGACTGTTTTGTTGTTGTTGTTTGGTGGTGGTTGTGGTGGTTCTTTTTTTATTTATTGAATTAAAGCGTGCATGCCTGTATGTGTGTGTGCGTGTATGCATGCGTACATGTTTGCATGTGCGTAGGTAGTCTGTGTGTACAAATAGTTTTCTTTTTGTTTTTTTACTTGCTGAATAGTGATTAGGCAATCATGAGAGATCACGAAAGGGTCTTCAAAACTGTTACACCAAGGTGTTACCTCTGGACCCCACTAGCATACATGCCTACCCCTACGGAACTTCCGTATTTTCTACGGCAATTAACAAAAAAACGAAGTAGCTACGGCGATTACGGACATTTATTTTTCGTTACGGTAAAAAGATTTTTCAACAAAATTTACTTAAAACGATCGCGAGTTGAAGCAGACGGTGCTTTTGAAAGCAGAAGCAGAACACTGAATGGTAAAAGGGACGTAAAGCCCAGTCTTCTTCAAGCAGACGAATAGCATATGTCTCCAACGGCTTCTGCTATAGAGGGACGTTAAACTCAGTTATTCAAGCAAACGATGCTTTTGAAAGCGGAAGTACTAAACCGGATATCGCAAGTAATTGAAGTTTCGAGAAACATGGCGTCTAATACAATGAGAAAACGAATGGATGTGCCAACTGGTGATGCCGATGAGCCTGCATCAAAAAAGCGTCAGCCGTCACAGAAGTTCCTGGACAAATACAGTGGCAAATTTCCCTTCATTGTGAAATTGGACTCTGACGATTCAAAAACAAAGTGCGTGATTTGTGACAGTGCATTTTCTGTAAAACATGGTGGTATAGACGACATAAACAGACACACTGAAGGTCCGCGTCGCGAAAAGAATGCGCCAGCTTTGGAAAAGAAAACGAAAGAAATCAAAACCCTGAAACTGATAACGGGGTTTTTTTTTTGTTTTTTTTTTCAACAAATGTGACGTCGAAAGAAACAAATTATGAGCTTGACGTACAAAAGAAAAAAACGAATGCTACTGATTTTGAGTCCGTGCTACTGAAATTTGAAACCAGTGCTACTGAAATTCATTTTTAGGGGTAGGCATGTATGCATTAGGGCCTTCATGGACCTTGGATCCTGCCCTTTTTCAGAGATTTTTGAAGTCGGCCTTTCTCCGGCCTGCTTGGACAGTTGTAAATTCCACATTAATATTAAGTTTCATGTTAAGACAGGCCATCATTTCAACTTAATTTTTCAAATCATGGATATTTATTTGTTGCACCTAGTTCAAAAGAAAAAAATTGCGTGTTGGGAAAAAGTGAGCTTGTAAAATCATCAGGCCTGTGAAATGCCAGTTACTACAGTTGTTTCAGTCTGTTTTGAGTGATAATTCATCTGTTTTGAATTTCTGTCACTGAAATTGACTGTTTGGGATTAAGAAAAATGTTCTCAAGTACCATAGATATTGTTAGTTTAAATTATGTTGCAAGTTCCAAGAAGCAGCTGAGAAACAGCAAAAGATCAACAGCTTTAGGGGCTGTTGCCCCCTAATCCCCACAGAGATGCTGACTCTTGAACCTGCCTTTGGAACTCTGTACTGATTTAGCAACCCTTCTGATTTACTATTTGTTTTCAAGCCTGATATGTGTGCATGTCCAGTGTGTGTGATTCAGTAACGTAGATAAAATTAATGTAGAGAGAGAGAATCCTTGTATCAGTATGCATGTTGTCATTGCAAAGAGCTTCCAGAACCATGTACATGTTTGGTGTTGTTTATTATGATGATGATGATGATGTTAGTTTACCAGTGAAGCAGGTAATGGTAAGCTGCATCAAAAAACACTTCGTTGAAAAAAAAAACTTGGTTTTTAGGATATTCAGTCATGTTTGCTCTTTCTCACACACATACACACATGTGCATAGAGGTACGTAAGTATGCACAGATGAAGTGATTGAATATAATCATCTGATGGTTTAGATGTTACAGTCAGAACATTTTATGTGATTTAGGGCCCCAGGTCTGATGAGCTGAAGCAGAGGAGGGACAGGCACAAGTTTCACATAAAGAACTTGGAGATGGCAATGAGAGCAGTGGACAATGATGCCTTGGCAGTGGCAAAGGTATGCATGTTGAAGAATTCTATTAAAACAAAGCAAGTTATGAAATTTAAGGTTAGTTGCAAAGTGAGCCGACTGCACGCGGAATCTAAACAGATCTTAAAGGTATCTTGTGATTCATTTGTGTATGTTGTTTGGTGGAGTTATTTTAAACACTTTTAAAGGCAAGTTTAAGGTTTAATGAAATCTTATTTTAAAAATGTATTTTGAAAATGTGGTATTTTACACATTTTATGGAAATCAGTTTTCTTAAAGGACTCGCATTGGGGTTAAAAGGTGTTGGTGGAGATGATTACAAAGTGATCAGTGTAGAGTTAAAGTAAGGTTAAGATGTGAACAAGAAAAGCTTGAAACCAGTTAAAACTGAAACTTTCTTAGATTAAGAAAAGTACATGTGGAAGATGGAGATTTCTTACGATGTGATGGTGTATGATGTGAAATGTTTTGGAAAGATCAGTCATTGCAGTTTCCAGCACCCTAACCATGACAACTGACTCCTGGTAATATTCTAATCTTCTCTCCGTCCCTTTCCAGAAGACATGTTCCAACTTGGGAAAAGTGGGGAGGGGTGGAGGGATATGGCAGTCGCCTGTCTCTTGATGCCAGATCCCTGTAGGTATGAAGTAGGAAGTCTGAGGTAACTAATTTTGTATTTTGTTTATGTTTACAGATCAAAGCAATCAAAGATGAAGTGGATTACTATGTTGATTACAATCAAGAGCCAGATTTTTCAGAGAATGACTATATCTACCAAGATCTGGATCTTGAAGACATTGGTGAGTGTAAGTATCGAACCATTTTCCTATTCCAGAGTGCATTGGGAGTGCTGCTTAACCACAACATTTTCTGTCACCTTTCATATGCTTGTAGATGCCTAGTTGTGAGTATAACATTCTCTTCCACTTTTGGCTTACATATGTATATGGATTTTAATTGAGTGCAAAGACATATGAGTATTATTTGGCAGTTTGCATCTCATCCATTAATCAGCTGTCCTTAACGCATCTGATACATGGGTATTTGGGTTTTTTTTTTCTTTTTCAGTTGGTGGAGGTTTTGTGTGTATAAAGTTAGATAAGTCCATTCGTCTGGAATTTTTCTGTTCGGAAGATATAAGGTGTGTATTTTGGCAGTCATCAGTTGAGTGTTAGAATTACATGGCTGCGTATTTAAGTACATTAAAAAAAATCATATCGTGTGGTGATTATTGTGTAGATCTTATTTTGAAAGGGTGATATTTTTAAGAGTCTGAACCAGCCACCGTGGCGAAGTGATTAGCATCACAAACTCCTGGCTGAGAGAGCTTAGGTTCAATTTCCATGAGAGCCATTTATATGTTAGATTTTCTGCTCTGACTGGCTCCTACCCACAGCTGAGTTTGCTGTGGGTTCAGTTGGGAAGACTGGGATCACACAATCAAGTTTCATCCCATTCAGAGGTGCATCTCTGATAGTTTTACTCAAATTTCCTGACCAACACTGTCAGTGTCTGTATCTCTCAGATCTGGTTGATGGCAGGATATGTTATGGAAGTAAGCGTAGAGTACAGTCCTGTCATGGAGTCTCAGACCAGAATGGAAATCAGTAGCATCATCTTCATCGTCATCCTTATCAATCAGCATTAAACAAAACAAACAAAAGAGGTCTCCAATTCTATGGCACTCTATGCATTGCTTGCTTGGTGACCAGAGTTTCTTTTCATGCTTAGACATTGATTTGGTTCTGTCGGGGTGGTTGTTATCAGCAGTTCATGGGGACTTTTCTTTTGATGGACATGGTGGCTTCCTGTGGAGGGAGAACGCGTACATGCTAGGCCTGCAACAAAGTAGTTGTCATCAGTACGGGGTTGGGGGGCCGGAATAGCTCAGTTGGTAGAGCGCCGGACTCGTGATCCTGGGGTTGCGGGTTCGAATTTCGGTACAGGGGATTTTGCCCACAGAGTTAACATTGGTTCTGACTCCATTCCCCATACAGTCCTTCGAATGAGACTATAAACCGAGGTTCCGTGTGTGAACACACGCACATCTTGTACACACATCACCAACTTTCGGAAGAGAAGGCCAGTTTGGCCATTGGTATGGATGACACATTACATATAGCATGCACCTTCCCTGAAGATGGAGTATGGCTGCCTTAATGGCGGGATAAAAAACGGTCATACACAGAAAACTCCACTGCCTGTCTATACAGGTAGTGTTCGCAGGAGTATCAGCCTGCATACGCAGAAAGAAAGAAAGAAAAAAAAGTATGGGGTTAGTAGGTGGTGTCCTGCACATGTTGGATCATAACAGGCACCACTGAATACCACCGAAACGACTCAGCAGCAGTGCAGTGTTTCCTCTAGTGAGTTGCCTCACGACTTCTTGAAATTGACTGCTCCCTGTGGACCGCCCAAGCCAGAGCTGTGATGGACTGGGCTGGTTGTGGTTGTGAACTAGAGATTAGAATGGATGGCTTGGATGCAAAGCCACTGAGGTAGCTCAGAAGATGGGATAGCACACATACAAAAATGTGAGATTGTTATTCTTTGTTGCGGAGACTGTTCTTTTTTGTGCTAAGCTTGCACGATTATTAAGTTTTGCAGGATGGTTTTCTTGAATAGCTGCCCTTGAAGTGTGTCCTGATATCATCTTCCATGTTTGTCATTTCTGTTTATCTGTCAGAAATTACCAGTAGATTTGTAAAAACTGTCAGTTTTAGATAGTTCTAAAGTGAACATATGATCCGCAAGTTTTAAAAGTACATAGGACAGGCACTAGAAGCATGTTTCAGATGCAAAAGATGAAGTTACGCCTTAAAAGAAACTTAGAGATCACTGTATTTATTTTTACCTTGTGATGGAAAGATGTATTCACCGACTTTTAATTACTCTGTGATGTGCTCACAAAGTTAACATATGAAAGCATAATAGGAATTTTTGAATGACTTTGGCAGTAATGCAGATTGTCCTGAAATAGCCATATTTGTCACTAATGTAAAAATGGATGGACGTTCTAGGTGTTACAGTTGCGGATATAAAACCTGATGGCCATTCCAAATAAAATTGCAAATCGCATTTTAGTGGAGGTGGAAAAAACAGCTTGCCTTGAAAACATTTGCAAGCAGGAAATTGTAACCCAAAAACATTCTGCGCTGGCACATTAGGCCATTAGCAGCTGTGGAAGAGATCAAACTAAGCTGAGATATAAGAGAAAGTGCTGAACAGATAGCTAGGTGTCAGAAGCAAATCAGAATGTGTAAGACAAACAGAGAAGTTGAAAAATGTAGCCTGCTTCTTAAGGAAAAAGAAGAGAGAGAAATGAGTGCTGCCAGACCTTCAGGAAATCATATAATGAGCAGTAGCGGTGTTTATAACAAGGTTTAAGGACATAAAGGAGATAACTTGATATGCAATCTGCAGGTGTGCGTTTCTGTTATTCGCCATCAGTCATTGTGGCTGTGATGATGTAGTAGGTGAATGTACAAGTATGTACATCTGTACAGCATCACATATGTAAGAATGTAATGTCACTATGTTCCGGAAAATTGTTGAAAATTTTAATTTAGTCCTAATTTTTACATTGTTACTGATTAAAATATCTTGGGGTAGGCATGTCTGCCTAAGCGGTTGAAATGATCCTCAGAATCTGAGGCCTGTAGCATGCTTCTGCAGACCTGTCCTCTGATTAACCAGAAATATGACCAGTATGTTGAATGAATGAAAACATTTTGACTGAAGAAAATCCTATTGGTTTTTTTTTTTTTTTAGGTGTTACAGTTTGATTCCCAGTCCATAATGTTCGTCAGTACGACATACTCAAACACATTGTTCTGGATAATTTGAAGCAGTGCAGACAAGTCTCTGGGGCAGGATGTTCTGGATAATTTGAAGCAGTGCAGACAAGTCTCTGGGGCGGGAGAACCAATCTTTTTTTCCTCAGGCTGCCGTTG
Source organism: Conus canariensis (assembly GCA_033310375.1). Taxonomy (NCBI): domain Eukaryota; kingdom Metazoa; phylum Mollusca; class Gastropoda; order Neogastropoda; family Conidae; genus Conus; species Conus canariensis. The sequence goes on from CM065714.1 coordinate 84,054,802, forward strand.
CCAGGGCAGGGCAAAGTTTTCAGTCATCACCATGTCCAGACAGAAAAATGATAAACTGAGCAGCAAACTTGGCGTTATAAAGATGTCGAGAATTTCATGCAGATTGCTTTGGTTATCCAGGGATTTTTGAGTCTAGGGTACGAAGGCGATTTGCTCATTGTAGCTATTATCAGTTAGACTAAAGAGTAGGCTGAAATCTGTGCCTGTGTGTGTCCCAGTTTCAGGACTTATGAGGCTTGTGGCTTGAATTCTGGCTGTTCCAGTAGGTCAGAGGCTTGTGGCTTGAATTCTGGCTGTTCCCAGTAGGTCAGGTAGAGAATGGATTAAAAATTTGTTTACCAGTCTCACCAGAACATTTGTGCTAAAAAAGATAACACCCCCTCCCCCCACCCCCCACCTCCCTTCTCCCTACCCCTTTCCCCATACTCTTTTAGATGCCTGGGAAAGATCAGTAGTGCATGTTAAATATCCCATAAGCAGTGAGGTATTTGGTGAATATCGACCAGCATTTACTCTGTTTAGAAGGGCAAAATTTCTTCTCTGTTACCACATTTCAGTCCACTATTTTGCTTATCAAGGAATAACAGGCTGTATAGGGAATAGACAACAGAAAAAAGTACTGTTTGTACAGATCACACAGATCTGTATAGCTGCTAGACATATTGCCAGTGACTTATGGTCTAGGAACCGATTACTTTTGCTAATAGATATGATGTTTACTTGCAAAGTTACACAGTTTTTTTGTTTGTTGTTTTGGAATGTGTGTGTGTTTTAGTCTGAACGCGTCTGGAATTTTCCTGTTTAGTACACTATCAACTGTCAGCGTATTTTATTTACTGCATACATGATTTTGAAACATGATACGGACTGTTCAAGATGTCCTAATCATTAATGCACAGTTTCACACAAATTCAGTTGTCCACTGTCAAACATCAGTGTTTAAGGTGATCTGTTCTTGAAGAGATCTAATTGATGGACATAGTATTGTAACCAGGACACCTTTCTTTGGAAGGATTGTCACAATAAAAAGGAATCAGTTTATTTTCTGGTGGTATCTTGCATGCACATGAGCAAGATCTCTCTGTCTCCCCCCCCCCCCCCCCCCCCCCCATCCCCTCCTTTTGCTGTTCTTCCATCCACTTAGTTACATTTTCATGCTGTTCAGTTGTGTGACAGTAATGATCAGCAACTTGACCTTAAAACACAATCAGAAGAATGTTAGCTCAGGTATACAAAAGCAATCAATATTCAGTTGAAAGTAAATGTTTTCAATGGTATGAACTAAAGCTGTGTTCTCTATTGTGCAAATTTGTGCAAATATGTGCATAAAAGAATGCATACAAAGGCAGTTTTATGCAAATGTTTACTGTGTTCGTTATTGTGAACATGTATTCTGAACAGACACCCATAAAATGTTTGGAGTTATATGAGCAGTCTGTCAGACTTGTACTATGTATCAGCATAATGTCCTTTGCCAGTGCTTGTACACCAGCAAAAATATTTGGAAGTTCATTGACTTGGCAGAGTAAAACTTGTCATAAAATGCCTATCAGGTAGCTCTGCAAGTACTGTTAGATATTATGCTGAGAGAGACGTGTAAACCTGAGCTATGAGGTGTTTTGTCATGGAAAAGACTGCTGCTTGTGAACCCATTTCTCTGCCTGTGTCCTTTTTTCCCCTCCATCAAATACCTGTACGTAATTTCACTGTAATAGAGGAAGAACACTGAATAACAGAAAAAGCATGGTTGTCATCAATTTAATGATGCTTTTAGAAAATTGTTACATAAAAATGACCGAGTGTCAATCCCTCAGTGATCTTTAGCTACATATGTACATTTATTACACTCCAGTGAATTGCAAATGGTTGAAAAAGTTTGATGAGTAGAAGTTTTATTCTGACAGTCTATTTTACTTTTCTGCAGTTTCTATTTGAGATTCTCATATAAAAATGGGATTAGCAAGCAGCTGTCAACAAATTTATCCATGGATGTTTCTTCTTGTTTAGTTCCTTGTTCATGTATACTGCATGATGATGTCAGGAAATTTTTTCAGCGGTGTGAGTCAGAGATTGTGAAAATGTTAAATTCTCTGGATCTAGTGGATAGATAATAAGCTGGATGGAAAATTACCTAGGCTGTCCAGTTGGACGATGGATAATATTGTACACTTAACTCTCAACCGTTTCTGAAATTTTTGCATTTTGCATGAATTTTTCGTAACATGCACATTATTTCTAAAATAATATTTTAGTGATGAATGTGTCTATTTCGGGTTTTCTAGGCGATACATTGCTTCAGATAACAAAAAGGTTGCTTTGAATACCATAATTCCGGGAAGAAAACCATTGATCACCGGTGATCGAAATTCAAGGGAAAAAACTGAAGAAAGTTAAGAGAGAGGGAGGGAAGGAGGTAGAGGAGGGGAATAGCATTGTCAAATGGCAGGCACTATGTTGTGTTGAAGTCAAAATTAGGGCATCAGTGATTGCTAGAGAAGATCACAATGGGGAGATTGAGGGGAGGGGAGGGGGGGGGGGGTAATTGATGCTGCATCTCATTGAATCTGTAGGATTTTCTGTTTCATGTCAAGTATAAGTCTGCAATCTTTTGGCGAAGGAAATAGAGAAACATGTGATTTTTCCTCCACAGTAAGCAGCTATTTCATGTGCTGAAAGTTCTTCCAATTACAGCGCCATTAGCGCACTTCTGTCATTTTTCTAGGTGCTTTATGTAATTGGCGTGCACTTCAGAACTTAAAAGTTGCGCTCACAAAGTGTGGCAAAAAGCTTAGGGCCATAGACATATAAAAACGTGCTGTGATTAAAACTGCTGGAGCCCCAGTGTATGTGATGTCGTAAGTTAGGATGTAAAAAAGCGAATTGTGGGTAAATTATATAACAAAGAATGAAATGTGATACAGAACTTCCTTATTTACATGCATGTACACTGTATGAATGTCAAGTTGTCATCCTCTAAAACTATATTCAAATTAAGGCAGTGTGTTTGAGCACTGCAAAATGAAAGCAAATAAAGCGTCTTAGGTATGGTGCCATGTCCATTCCTCTCGCCTTCAAAATATTCTCTGACCTATTAGAAATCATCTTCTCGAGTCTGTTCAGGTGTTGTCAGGTCTGGCCCAGAAACAGAATATGGCATTAAAAATGTTGGGCTAAAAGAGAATGCATAAAATTTCAGTTCTGAAAATACGTGAATGTTGGGGTTGCGAACTGCCAATGCAGAAGAAAGAAATTGAAAAGGCAGGTAAAAAACTCATATAACAAACTGATAATATTTACGGTTTTCTGTTCAGATTTTTTTTTTTAAGAGATGATACATGGCTTGACACAAAGGTTGGTTAGTTGGACCATATTAGGTTGACTTTTTAAAATTTTCCGTGCCTAAAATTCTAACCATTTATGCTTTTTAAAGTGTGGTATTTAAGAGCATATATTTTTTAACAAAGTGTCATTTTCTTAAGCATACCATAAGTCCAATTGATGTACAGCTTCTTGGCTTTCAGCTATCAGATTTGTGGTGACTTACAGCTTCTGTTAGATGGTGTAAACCGCAAAGAATTAAGACAAAAAATCTTTGAAGTTATTGTTTTCAAATGCTTTCTGATTTGTGGCTTACTTGCGCAAACAGAGCTTGTCTCATTGTTACATGTGTTTGTGCATGTATGTTTGTGCCCATTGCAAACTTCTAACATTGCCTTTTTTTGTGAAACTACCATACTACCTATGTAGACAAACAGCTTTGCATGATTATATTGTTAAAGCCTTTCAGGCAAGAGGGAGTACCTGTCAGATGCTCATCTGCTAAAGTTGCTATACTGCAAATTTTCATGCACACATTTTTATTTTCGAATATTGTTTATTGTAATTCGTTTAGAGAACACTAACAGAAAACAAGCAGATTAAATGTAACTTTGGCGTCATGTACTATACCATGTCAGACTGTAGCATTCAACGGCAGTTAGTTAGCTCTGAAAGGCCGAATTTTTGTGGCTAATGCAGTAATAAGACTATCACGTGACGCCCACCCTACTTCCACCAAAGAAAGAAAGCCAGTGCCAACTTCCTGTTCCCCATTCAGCATCGGCCTTCCACCTGACAAGGACAGGTTTTCTTGCACTGTCTCACCTATACTTCTGTTTTGTGTAAAGATTGCCTGTGTTTGCCTTCTTTACTTGTTCTGTTGTGGCTTGCGCTAAACCCTGGGAACTATTGTCCGTGAGGCTTACGGTTGGCGTTTCATTACTTTATTTTGACGCTTCTCCTGCGTGAGGTATTGCGTGAGGTTTTCGTTTTTTCATTCTATCATTTAACGGTCCTTACACTCTTGTGTGTCGTGTTCCATTTACTATTATTTTAATTCTCTTTCGATCAAGCGTGCCTCACGGCCTCTTGATACAGGAGGTCCCGTTGTGCTCTAGTTTTTAATTCTCACGCTGCATTGTTTTGTTGCTTTCGGTGATCGAGTACTCCGCCAGTTTCTCGATCCGCCATCTTGCCTCACCTCGTGCCGGTCTCTTGATCCACCATCTTGCCTCACCTCGTGGTCGTCCACTTTCTAGTTGTGCCTGGGTTTAGTGGTGCTGGAGGTTTCCCCTTGCACATTACTTATTGTCATTATCTCAGGGTCGATTGAGTTTTCCTCCCGATCTCTCGATCCACTAGCTTGTCTCCACTTTGTGGTCGTGTGCTCCGTGTTTGTTCCGCCACCGTAGCCCAAAATGGTGAAGGGTAACGACGGGTTGAGCAACGTCTCTCTCCAGAAGTCGCTCTTTGCCCCGGAGGACCTGCATGCCGATTCCTCGGAACAAACTGTTCGTTCTTTGGAAGAACGTACGGCCGGTGTAGAGGGGGGTTCCACGGAGGAGACGCACGACCGTCATTTTGATACCTTCTCTAACCGACCGGCGGATGCACGATAACTGCGTCCGAAGGGCAAAAGGCAAGCTGCCACCATTTCAAAGTGCCTTTCCTTTAATATCCCCCATAAGACTAAAGGCAAGGCTCCCCTTAAAGGGAAGGCCCATTTTAAGAATTTATACTCAAATTCCCCCCCTCCCCCCCCCCCCCCCCCCCCCCATTTTACCTGCTGGCTTGCCTTCTTCCCTTCCGATGCACGGTGAGACACACAAAGATGCGGGTGACTGGCGCGAATTTTCGATGCTTGGCCACCCCATCTTCTCTTCCTATCATGCCGCGTCACGTGACCTTCGGTACACGGGGGCTTTTACCGAGGCACGGACCGGCGCAGGTGACGGGATGGCTATAGAATCAGCACCCGTCACTCGCCTCAATGAGACTGCTGGTATTAGCTCCAGGGTTCGTACGCTCCTTGAAACTGCTTGAATTCTGACAGGGAATTTCAAGACCTTGAAAACCTTTGAAAATCAATAAAATGTGGTTCTGTTGACCAAACCTCCATGAAAACCTTTGAAAATCAAGCCATCAGCTCCAAAAATCGTTAATGTGGCAAACAGAAATGGCAGATTGATTTTTCTGTGTTCAGGTTAATGAAAAACTATTTTAAAACAAATTTTCATAAACACCGTCGCGTATCGTTTGCGATTTTATTGATGAAGTTGCAAATTATCTCCCTTGGTTAAATCGCCGACGACAATCCAGGATCGTGACAATGTTTGTAAAAATTTGTTTTAAAAGATTTTTTTTTCATCAACCTGCATGCAGAAAAATCAAACTGCAATTTCTTTTTTTCAATGTTTATGCAAGTAGTGTAGAGGTGGCACGAAAATTTGACCATTTTCTTTCAAAAATCGTGTCTTGGGTTTTATGTGTTTTTGTGCTCAAGAAAGTCTGTTGAAACCATCTGTGGTGTTCATTTTGTCTATTTTCACATTTTTCTTAGTAAAAAATGACTATTTGAAGGAGGTGTGTGTGATAATTGCTTAACTTCTTTATTTTCAAACGCCATTTTCTCAAAATCACTTTTTTCAACAACGGTTGATGTGCAGTGAGTACAGTATCTCTGGATCCAGACTAGCTAGCTTGGTAATTTTTTTTTCTTTTGATCAGAAATGATTTCTGCATGCAATTATATTTATTTATAAGTCAAAACAGCACGTGTCATTTGCTATTTCTGTTGGAATTCGAAAGCAATGAAACACGAAGCCTGATGGCCACTATATGGGAAAAAAAAATTATTGAAAAAAAAGCAGTTTAGATATATAAAAATCCTCTTGTAATTGCATTACTTTAGCTCAGCTAAACAATATATGAAAATCCTTTTGTAATTGCATTACTATAGCTTAGCAAAACAAGAAAAGTCATGTTTCAAGTACCTAACATGTCTGCTATGATATAAATACAGTTCTTGTCATGAACCTTTTTTTTTCATTTTTCATCATTTTGCCCCCATTTGTGGTCCCCAAAACACACGAGCTTTGATATCGCCCGAATGTTGTTTTTTTTTCCATGTTTTTGTAACATAAACAATAGAAAAAAATGAAGTTTTAAAAGAACAATGGTTTAATTTTCCTGCCACCTCTTGCCTTGAAATAAAATAAAATGCTCCTTGAAAACTCCTTGAATTTTGTTCTTTGGAGTCTGTAGGAACCCTGTAGCCCCCCCTCCCTCTCCCACTAATAGCATGCAGGCTCATGTAGCTCTCCCCCACCGTGCACAAGTGCAGCCACCACTAGTGCACGAGGAGCGTCCTTCCTCCGGTAGCAGAGTTATGTCCACTCCCTGGTTTCACACTGGACATAATTCTGGGTTGCAGCTGCAGGCACTGCCACACCCGGACCTGTGTCACTCTGACCCCCGGCATTCGACCTGCCCTGATCGATTGTCGACATTTCTTTAGGGGGTACAGGACGTTGGGGAGCGGACTTATTCCGTTCCCCACTTGGGCAACGTCCACGGTCCTGTTCCTCCGGGGGGAGGATCTACCAGCAGGACCAGGGGTAACCTGTCCGATCCGGACCTTGGTGTGACCACGCTACAGCAGCCACTCCAATCCGTAGACAGGTGGATAGGGGGCTCAGTTGCCGTGCCCTCCACCGCTCCCCCTAAGACACAGGGGTCTCATACGGATCCCACCAGGAAAGTGTATGCAGCAGTTCACTCTCCGGGGAGGGGTGCGAAAGGACACACTCCCTCGCAACCCCCCCATCCTGGTGTTTCAGGTTACCCTGGGCCCCATGGAAATTCTGTCCCCGGGCCGCCACAGCCCATTTTTCTCCATGGGGACCAGTGGCTCTATGCCCCTCAGAGGGATCAGTGGCTTAGATCGGACCTACATCACTGCTTCATGGTCGCCTGTGGCATTCAGCCTCCTCACGCTGGTTCGACCTTGGTCCGCCTCCCTCTCAGGCGCTGTCCGATTGGCAGGACGGACTCCCCCCCTCCTTGGTCCGGTCGCCGATCATGGAGCCACCAGGGACCCGCCCTCGCGTGTACTACTTCCCAGCTAGGGCGGGACCTTCACGCACCCCTGCCTTTGCCTCCTCCAGAAGGTTCATTGCAACCTCTCCAGGAACCCGACACTCCCGATCCTGAGGATGAGGTAGAGGATTCCTTCTCATCATGTGACCCCACCCTCGGACAAGTTCTTTTTGGTGTCCAGTTTCGCTCCGACCACCCTGGCCAAGTGTGTTCGCCCCAGACTTGTCACCCCTCAGATCCTGTCTTCCATTTGGGAATGTCCAGCAACTCTGTCCAGGGGTGCGCAGGTCGTCCCATCTCCAGGGAGGGAATCCGTCTCGGCCCCGGAGGCGGCCCCTGTAGGCATGTTCCTCAGGGACCCCAGATGGGCTCACATCTCCTCCCTGTTTTCCAAGGACAACCCGGCAGCCAGGGAAATTGCCATTTCTCCGGCCGACTGCTGGTTGATCCCCCATTTGGCCCCTCCCACTTCCACTCCGATCTTAATCAAGACCCTAGTGGAATGGGACCGCATAGCCAGATCGGGGATCCAACACATCACTGCTGGTCATGTCTTTTTCGACATGCTCACGCAGCGGGTGGAGGAGATCTGGCCGGAGGAGGACGACTCGGTCTCCGCATCCTCAGACGCTCAGGCCTCTGAGACACACTCTGAGACTGACTTACGGTTCTTCAGGGACCCCATGATGCGAATCCTGGTCAACAGGATCTTGCATCACCTTTCGGCTGCGGCGGACAGCGCAGCCAGGAGCCATTATAACTGTTTATTGGCCTGCAGAAATACCTTCCTTTCAAAGGCTAATCTCACCCCGGAGCTTAAGGCAGCCCTGCGGTGCATTCCGGGTCAGCAGCAGTCGCTCTTCGGCGACTATTCGGCTGCCTTTATCGCTCATTCAGCTGAAGAGCGTAAAGAAGCAGCCTCATATGCGGCCAGGCCTAACCCCCCTCGTTAGCCTCGCCCTCCCAGACTCTCCTTTCGTTCCTCCCCTCACCTCGCCAGACCCCAACCCTATCGCAAGCAGGCCCCATCCCGCACCGCACGGCCCTCCCAGCACTCTAACACACCCCACCCCACACCCCCCTCTCTCGGCCTAACACGAACCTTCCCAAGCAGAATTTTTGTTTTGGCCGTCTGGGACGGCCCAAGAGATGACTGGAGGACTCCTACGGGGAAGCTGGAGCAGGGAGAACTTGGACCGCTACCACTCAGTCGTCCTTGCCACTCGCCCCCTCCCCTCCAGGATCCCTCCCACCCCTGCCCCTTGGCCCCTCTGGCAGGCAGCTTATCCCGACATGCCCACCAGTGGAGACATATGGGCCTCAACCCATGGATATCTAGTGGTCCTAGAGGAGGGGTTCCGTCTGCCTTGGGCCCACAAATGCCCTCCTCTGATGCGTTCTCCCCCTCCTCTCCCAGCCATCCCTCCCCTGCCCAAGCGGAGGCTCTTCGCCAGGAAGTCACCGAACTCCTCTAGAAGGGGGCCATCATGGAGATCCCCAATCCCAACCTGGAGTTCTACTCCCACCTCTTTGTCATCCCCAAGCCATCAGGAGGGTGGCGGCCCATCCTCAACCTCTCTCCCCTCGACAAGTTCCGCAGGGCCACCAAGTTCAAGATGGATTCTCCGACTCAGATCAGAGACTCCATCCACCACCAGGATTGGGCAACCTCGATAGATCTGAAGGATGCTTACTTTCAGATTCTTATACACCCATCTCACAGACGATACCTACGGTTCGTGTGGCAGGATCGGGTGTTACAGTTCAAGGCGCTCCCCTTCGGCTTCTCCCTGGCACCCTTCCTTTTCACGAAGGTGGTCAGGGAGATGGCCTCCCTGGCAAGACAGGAGGACATTCGTCTCCTGATGTACCTGGACGACTGGCTCGTCCTGGCTCCCTCCCAGGCCCGGTGTCAATCCCACACCAACCAACTTCTGCGCCTCTGTTCCAAGCTAGGGTTTGTCACCAACCCCAACAAGTGCGAACTCAGCCCCAGTCAACAGTTCTCCTTCCTGGGCATGAGATTCGACACACTCTCCATGATGGTCTCCCCGACTCTAGAGAGGTCCACCCGCATTTTGGACCTCATCTCCCGCCTCCGCATATCCATCCACACCCCGGCCAGAACCCTTACCTCCCTCCTAGGGATGATTGAGTCCCTCTCGTCCCTCATTCCCCTAGGCAGGATCCCCAAGTGCCAACTCCAAAGGGAGTTCCGTCGTCGATGGTCTCAGACCTCCGACCACTGGGATCAGTCCATTCCCCTGGGCCCTTGGTTCCAATGGGTCACGGACGAGTGGCTCAACCCTGCCACCCTGACCCCCAGGGTTCCCATCTCCCTCCCAGCCCAATCTCTGGAACTCTACACAGACGCCTCCAACTCTGGCTGGGGCGCCCACTTGGAGAACCTTCATGCCTCCGGAGTGTGGGACTCAAAGACAGCTCATCTCCACATCATCGCTGATTGAACAGTCAGGCTGCCCTCGCGCTTCCAACCAGTCTCCGACTTTTCTCTATTCACGACAACACTTCGTGCTGTATGTTTTCACGGGGGGGGGGGGGCTCACTCTCAGCTCACTCCTCATCGTCCTGATTGGAGCTCAACTTGCCCTCTCGCTTCCACCAGGTCTCTCACTGACTTGTTCTCCTGTTCACGGACGTACAACACTTCGGTGGCATGTTATGTCAACAGGGGGGGGGGGGGGGGGGGGGCTCCCTCAGCCTCTCTCGCCGAACAGAGGCCCTCCTCTGCTGGTGCCACTCGGGGAATCGCTCTCCGTGCGAGGCACATAGCGGGGACCCACAATATCCTAGCGGACTCCCTCAGTCGGTCCAAGTCCCTCCTCCACACGGAATGGACCCTCAGCAGGCTAACCCTCCTCTCGTTGTGGGAACATTGGTTCAGGCCCATGGTCGACCTCTTTGCCACCCAATTCAACCACCGTCTTCCAGTATACATCTCTCCCGTCCCCGACCCCCAAGCGTATGCAATCAACGCTCTCTCCCTACCCTGGTCGGGCCTCATAGCATACGCCTTCCCTCCATTCCCGATCCTCCACAACGTGATCAGGAAGGCGAGACTGGAAAGACCCAGGCTCATCCTCATCGCCCCGTGGTGGCCGACCCAGTCCTGGACCTCAAGTCTCTCTCCCGTGTTCCCCCTCTCCAGCTGCGCACACACTGGGACATGCTCAGACAGCCTCGCTCAAGTCGCCCCCACTCCAACCCCCAGATTCCCCGAGTGGCACCTCGCGGACAACACTTTCTGGGCTGGGAGGGAGATGGGAACCCCGGGGGTCAGGGTGGCAGGGTCGAGCCACTCGTCCGTGACCCATTGGAACCAAGGGCCCAGGGGAATGGACTCATCCCAGTGGTCGGAGGTCTGAGACCATCAGGTTGGAAGCGGAGGAGGGCAAGCCTGACTGCATCCAATTCCAGGACGTTGATGTGGAGATGAGCTGTCTTTGAGTCCCACACTCCGGAGGCAGGAAGGTTCTCCAAGTGGGCGGCCCAGCCTGCACGCCTGGCTTCTGTGCCAGCCCAATTGCGAACATCTGCCCCTCCCTCCCAACCGGACAGATCCCAGTCCGTCCTAGACATACTCTCTGTGGCAGGGGCCTCGCAAGACCTACGGGAGTCAGCTACGGCCTCTCGCAGAGCCAGCACCGAGTCTCTCTACGATCACCGTTGGGTCAGGTGGGTCTCCTGGTGCTCAGACAACTCTGTTCCCCATGATCGCCCTTCCAATATCCAGTTAGGCGACTTCCTATCCCACCTATCCTCTTCCCTAAAGCTCTCTGCTAGCTCCATTCGGGGCTACAGGTCAGCCATCTGTACCACTCTTCGCCAACTCGGCGGACCCTCTTTTGAGAATGACTTCCATCTCAGAGAGATTTCTAGGGGGGTGGCTCTACGTGAGTCCCAGTCCCCTAAGCAGATTCCCCTTTGGGACCTTGACGCTCTCAGAAAACCCCCTTTCGAGCCTGTCGCCACCCTTCCCTTTGACCACCTTTCTCTCAAGACCACATTTCTTCTCGCCCTTGCCTTGGCCAGGAGGCGCACTGAAATTCATACCCTTAGCGGGGACCCCAGAGACATTGCCATCCACAGGGGACGGTTCTGTCTCTCTCAAGTTTCTTCCCGAATTCTTAGCTAAGAATCAGGAACCGGGCACAGCCTCTCCCGCCCTCGTCATCCGCTCACTCGCGGATATCTTGGGGAAAAGGGGAAAGCAGGGGGACATGGACCTGTGCCCTTCTAGGTGTCTGAGATACTTCTGGGAACGCTCGGACCCCAGGCGCTCCTCCCAGAAGCATCTCCTCATATCCATCAACCCCAATCATCATAAAGACATCTCTGCTGGCACTATCTCTAGGTGGCTTTCCAGGACGGTCAGATCTGCTTACGCCCAGGCGTATAAGTATCTCCCCGTCTCCTTATCTCCTCGGGCCCTTGAGGTCAGAGCGCTGGCCACTTCCGCAGCATTCCAGCATTCTGTCCCCTTGCGCCGCCTCCTGGAGGCAGCCTACTGGCGTTCGGAAAATCCTTTCATAAACTTTTATTTAAGGGATATCCGCATGACCAGGGCTGATGGTTCTAAAGGGATTTCTTTTGTTGCGGCTAACGCAGCCATATCCCGCCTTCTAACCCCTAGAACCATTAGGGCACTCGGCCCTCCTCTAATTCCTTTAAATTCTGCTACGGTCTGACATCGTAAAGTATATGACGCCAAAATGGGGAGTTTGTATTATACTCCCTGTTTGGCTAGTATACTTACCACGTCAGACTCTAATGCCCGCCCTACCTTCCCTTCAAGCGCTATGGTTCTCGGGGTTACCTTGCGCATATGCCTCACTGAATGAGGAACAGGAAGTTGGCACCGGCTTGCTTTCTTTGGCGGAAGTAGGGTGGGCATCATGTGATAGTCTTATTACTGCATTAGCCACAAAAATTCAGCCTTTCAGAGCTAACTGCCTGCCGTTGAATGCTATGGTCTGGCATGGTAAGTAAACTAGCCAAACGGGGAGTATAATACAAACTCCCTATATTTTTTTCACAGTGGCATAATGGGAAGTAGTTCCTGGCATATATCCAGTGCCATGTCGAACTAAATCCATCTTAAATGCAGTTTGTTTGCTCTACTTGGCTGAATTTATCAGAAGATGAAGTATTAAGACATGCCGTAGACCTCTGCTCATCCGCACTATGGGAACTTCTTCCTCCGTTCTGTCTTTCTGGTTGATTAAAAAAAGATGCTTCTCTAAATTTTTTAGTAGTTACGCCTCATGTATGGGAAAATGTAAGGCGTGAACAGAAGACATTTTGCAGTGTGCTTTTTTTTCCACATGGACCTTTTATGGGGATGGGATGGGGGAACAGGGGAGTTTTGTTTCCATTTTTTTTTTTTTTTTTTTGTTGAGTTTAAGCTGATTTTCGTTTGAAGAATAGTCCGACATTTTAAGTATGTTAAATTTTTTTTTTGTACTTGTTATTTACATGACTCTAGAATTTATTATGCTGTTATCCGTTCGCACTGATGAACGTACGGTTCAGGTAGACAGAGACGACTTCTCCGCGGAAGGGACGCGTGATCTTTCCTCGTCTACCAAACCGACGGACGCACGACATACTCCCTGTTTGGCTAATATACTTACCATGTCAGACTCTAATTCCCTCCCTACCTTCCCCTCTGGCGCCAAGGTTCTCGGGGTTACCATACACACAGGCCTCGCTGAATGACGTATAGGAAGTTGACACTGGCTTCTTCCGGGGCCGGAAGTGGGGTGACATCACGTGACTGTCTTATGACTGCATTGGCCACAGAAAAATTCGGCCTGACAGAGCTGGCTAACTGCGTTGAATGCTATGGTCTGACATGGTAAGTATATTAGCCAAACAGGGAGTATAACACGAACTCCCCATTTTTGAGAGTTTTAGAACATCCAGATTCTTTTGGGTAACCATGTGTGCTTTGCTTTTTTTTTTTATAATCCATTCCTCTCTCACTATTTTCATGACAAACTTGTTTGATCTAACACAGTATATTGGATTTATTACAGCTGGAGGCCAGGCACTAACATTTGATGGAGATGAGCACGACAAAGCTGATGCCAACTCCACCAACTCCAATTCTCCTTCACCCAGTCCCAGTATTAATGCCAATCATTCCACAGTATGTACTTGCCTTTTTCATTCTGTTCTTTTTACTCTCTTTAATTCTTTATAATTGTTGCAAATCTGTTCCACAAAAAAAGGCATCAGAACTGAAAGAGATTGAAAACTGTATTTCAGACCTTCCCAGGAGAGGTGCTAATCCCCCAGGGCCTGTTCAGACTATTTGAAGAAAAGGGGAGGGGGATCTAACCTTTTGACAGACTTTAGTTTTCATTTTCAGTCCTATCAGAAGAGGAGATCAGTAAGTTGATTTCACAGTTAACAAATTTCAGTTTGTAATTTATGTTTTTTTATGGGGGTGGGGGGGGGGGGGGGATAGTCAACTTAGCAGAGGTTATTCATTTATCTCTGAAGCCACTACTTGCAATTCTAAAATGTTACCTGAAGTGATAATCAGTTTTGGTGTGGTCATGTGTTATGAATGGGTGATATGATGTCACCTTCACTTTCAGATTTGATGTCACCTTCACTTTTCAGTAGCTTTCATGTAGACAGCATCAGGTGTCTACCTGAAAGTTAACTCCTGCTAACAGTGTGTGATTTCTAGTCTGGGTGTTCATACCTGTTTCAAAAGTTGATCAGTAACAATCAGATTTTTATAGAATGAACAAACTTTAAACATTTTCAATTTTTGGCTGTACTATATTCCTGTGAACCATGCATTGTTGACATAGTTCACTGCCTATCATGCACAAAATGACAATGGAAACAGTGATGATGGTGATGAAGACCAGACATGAGATCAAACTGCCATCGATGGGAAGAATTGAACAGATCTTGAGATTTTCTGAAAACAGCTTTTGTTTGCAGCTATGACATTTCCTTTAGAGGTGGCCAATCACAACTTTAAAAGCTGGTTACAGTGGAATTCAACTGTGACATTGCCTTGAGAGCTGGACAATCAAATTGAAAATTATATTTTGCTCCATACTCTGTGTCTTCTCTCCCTCTCTCTCTCTCTCTCTCTCTCTCTCTCTCTCTCTCTCTCTCTCTCTCTCTCTCTGTATCTCTTCTGCAGCCATAACTTTTTTCCACAACATTTTTTATGTGTGTCTTTACTTTCTGTAGGTAATGACCATTAATTTGCACTTAATCAAGAATCTTTCTTTTCTTGCATGACAGCTGCGAAAATGAGTAAAAGAACCTTCAGCATCTCATTAGAAGTTTGAATTACACCGACAGAAAATCTGCCGTGCACTCACAGCCCCATTCGCTCTCTCACACATGTGCACAAAATGAAACGCACGCACACAATGACCGTTCCATACACACTCAAACGCTCACTCTGAAAGAACATAATCTGATGTCAGGACACTGATGTGCTTGTTTTAAGTTTTGTTTGGTTCTCTCTCTCTTTCTCTCTCTCTCTCTCTCTCTCTCTCTCTATCTTTTTATATATATAAAAATATAGATAGATAGATAGATACACTTTGGATGCTAGTTTTCCAGAGTAAACTGGAAATCTGGATCAGAAAATTTTTGAAAACATGATTGTTTTGGGGAATATTACTTTTTTTCTCTCTCTCTCAGATTCCTAAATATTTCTATTTTGGTATCAAATTCATTTTGTTTAGCATAACTGAATACAGAATAGATATTGCCAAAAGATAGTAAGTTAGTAGATTTGACTGTAGTTTAGATGTAAATTTTAAGATCAGTGTTGTAATTATGGAACCTGTTTAGTCAGGAAGTTACAAAAGTCATGGAAACAGGCTAGAAAAGGGACTCCATGTCAAATCATAATAAGTAGGCAGGACAGTGCATCATGTTGGGAGGGTGGGGTAAATAACGTATTTGACTAAAAATTATGTAAGAAAACTTGTGAAAAATGACTGGAAATGGGGTTGGCCAGACAAACTTAGTGGCGAAAGACTGGCGTACAAAAGATCTTTGCTAACAGACATGGCCATGAATGTTCAAAAATAGAAGTACGGCTCCAGCAGGGGTAAAAAAACATTGACTCCTCGTGCATATAATCCAGCACACCAATAAAAACATGAGCTGTTGTTCAGTTAATTCTTCCTGCAAAGAACAGTATGCTGTAGTGTAGCTTGATTTTGAAGATTCATAGTTCGTAGGCTAAAGCTGCTGCTGCTGTTGTTTTTTCTAACTTCCCCACCCCCACCCCTCCACCTCTCCCCGCAGAACTAAGAACTAAGACTTAGCTTTGTTTTACAATGGTCCTAAAGTCCAACTATATTCGTAGGCTGGCGGTGAATGCTTTTGTTTGAATGTAGTGTATATGTATGAATGCAGAGTTACGCAGTTCTGCCTTCCCTCTCAACGAACAAGATAGTGTGTGTGTATTTGTTTTTTCAACCCGGCAAATGCCGAAACTGGCGACAGACTCAAAAGTGAGTGTTGATGTCCGCCATGTACATCATTACTCATTTCATTTCTCTAACTTGTAAGTGTCAGTGGTTACAAAAGACAACATTCTTATGAGATTCCTGTTGTACAAGAAAAACTTACCAACTCTTTTTGAGCTGTAAAAAAGATGCCTTTTTTAATGTGAAAAATGGTCAATAATAAAGTGAGAGCATTGGAACCCTGCCAATTTTTTTTTGTCCATTTTATTTTCCATACAGCCATAAAGTTTTAAAAACTGGAGATAACCTGCATTGTCTTTTCAGAATTTTCTTGTAACCTATGCAAACAGGAAGTATAAAGAGAATTGTGAAGGAAGCAGTTGGGCCATACCAGGTGACTTAATAGTTACTTAGACTAATAGGCTGCCATGATTCATTCGTGGGTTTCTTTCTATGTGTGTTTTTAAAAGCAAATGATATTTATACTTAGACTAATAGGCTGCCATGATTCATTCATGGGTTGGTTTCTGTGTGTGTTTTTAAAAGCAAATGATATTTAAATGAGTTAGAGCTGCACAAATGAGTTGTGTGGAAATAGTTTCAGGTTGCATTTTGTTTCATGATAATTTTAAAGGATTACTACAGTTTCAGGATTACTACAGTTTCATGATAATTTTTCGGGATTACTACAGTGATCCGAAAATGGAAATTGTTCTGTATTAAACAGATTAAAGATAAGCTTGACAAGAACCCACCAAGATCATCCATTTTGATATGTAACCAGAGACAAGTGGATAGACAGCAAGAAAGAAAGGGAGTAAGGGGGAGGGAAGCAGTAGCAAGATCAGGTGCCAAGTGCTAGGATGACATGCAAAAGTTGACAGTTACATCTTGATAGGCCTCCAGTAATATTGGAGATCGTGAGGAAATGTAATTAATGGAAAGGGGCCTTATGCTGTGTCCGATTGTATTAGTAGGGGTCCTATGAAATTCAGAAGTAAATCTGTGACTTCATTGCAAAAGGAAAGCACAGACATATGTCACTATCTTTCCACCAAGACTAAGTAGCAGCTTCAAGTGCTGAAAGTTCTTAACACTAACAGTCACGGTGCCGTAGCTTTTGGCCTATGACAAGATGAAAATCTGCCTGGAGGGAAATTTTCAACCCTGTCTGTTTTGTTGTTAGGTAAAGCAAAGAAGTGTTAGAACCCCTGTACTAGGATACCACAGTCCAGTTTTAGGATTTGAGTGATGGCCCTAATTCTGTTTCAGGATCAGGAACTCTTTCCTGTTTGCATCCCTGAACTTGACAGAACAATTACTTTTCATTTTGTTCTTCGTCCGGATTAAAGTGTTACTGCTAATAAGAAATGGTTTCTCCATAATTTAGGCTTGTAATTCCAGAAAGAATCATCAGTGTACACAAACTCAATCCCCTCGATAGTCTTATTACCAGAAAGCAAAGACCTTCCAAGGTATTCATGAAAAATCTTGCTGATACCTAGAGCTGCTTATTAAAAGATGATGCAAAGTACCATGGTCACCATCCTTCTCATTGAGGTCCTGTCTATCTTGTGGTTAACAAATGCCTCTGATGAATGTATGAATCAGGGATGGGATTTTCTGCCATTCGGAGGATTTCTTCTGTCCATATATCCAGTTTTGCTGTTCTTCAGTTTTTCCACCATTTCCCCATTGCTGCCGCTCCCTAAAACATCATGGAAATGGTTTTCATAGACTTTGAAACTGTTCAGTATGGCACACAGAAACTACTTCTAACTTGCTGCTGAGACTTGAAACACTCTGCTCAGCAAGCATTAAAATTACAGTGGTGAAAAACAGCCGCAAATGGTTCATGACACTGTAAGCTGGAATTATCAGAGACATAATGCCACAGCAGGTTGGACAAGACTGAGGATGCTTCATGATTTTGAGCCATTTTCTGTTGAAACCGGACAAGGATGGTTGCTCGTGCTGTGTGTGTGTGCATGTTTGAAATGCAGTACAGCTGTTATGGCTTTGAGCACTACAGAGGCACTGATGATTCTGAAGTGCAAAAATGACCCAAGTCGTAAGATGAAGTTAGTGGCTGTGTCTTCAAAAATGTAAAAGAACATCAGTGCATGGGTGAGACAGTGATTCCATGAAAACACTTGGACAAAAGGAAAGAAATAAAGTGTTCGGAATGTCATTCTTTTGTTTTGGGAGCAATAGTGTATGTATTCCTCTCAACTGTCAGAAGTTCCTCACGGTTTTCAAAAGTATTTTTCTCAAATCTCTTAAAAAGAGGTTGGCAGCTCTGTATAGTGTGCATATTATTATGCTTTGTGAAACAGTTCTGTACTCTTTTGTAAGCTTTGCACAAAAGTGTCTGATGCATGAAATTCATTCAGGGAGAGGCGATTTTTTGGCTTCCATATGTTGAATTTTCTGCAGCTAACAGCCGAATTGGACCTTGCCCTTGCACTCTACCAGGGTCTTAACCAGACCCTGGACCCTGGGCCCCCCCCCACCCCACTAGCTTCACCCTTGGAAATGTTTTTAAATGAGTGAAATCCCATGCCTGATTAACAAATTCGTCTTTTCAGGGGGACAAAGTAGATGACAAAGAGAGAAAAAGGCACAAATCTCAGTCTGAAGAGGTGAGTAACTGAATTGGTTATTATGTCAGTTGGAAGTATGTATGTGAATAGTGTATTGTTTTCTTTTTATTGTTTTTTTTTTTTTTTTGGCCATACAGTATCCATTAGAAAAGAATTTATATGTTCAATCAGTGAAAGAAAGGATAGGCTGCCATATTCAGACCAAAATTTCATCCGTTAAAATTATCTGCATAACAGGTAATGGCAGTCAAAGATCAAATTTAAATATTCACCTTTTTTTACTCCAGTTCTTACAGGACAGGGAGTACTTTACAATTTGAACAAAGAAATGCTGTCAGTGTCCGTGGTCAAAATGTGTTCCACTCGTTCCAGACAAAACTTCTGGGCTGATCTTTCAGAAAATTTGTAGGTGTGTTCATTATGGGTCACGGATGATGCCCGATGTTTGTATTTTTTTTTACCAGAATAGCCGTTACTAACGGCTATAACGGCCCAAAACAGTTTTTCTTCTTTATGGATTATCTAGAAAATGATAACGCAAACAAAAATGACGTCAAAGCTTCTTTGCGTCATAAGCCAAAGTGACGAAATACATTATGACGCATGTTTGATTGTGACGTTGTATTCAAGGTTAACTGGGAGTACGTTTATATGCTTTGCATCTTGTTTCGTTATTGTTTTGTTTGACAGAAGATCATAGTCTAATTTTTAAGGTATTAATATACCCTTCTTGGTTCATTCTAAAACTTTTTTTTGTACATACATGTTTTGATAAACCCCTTTTGGTTCTGGATGGCTTGGTAATTACTTCTGATGAAGCCAATCCACAGGAGAACTGAGGGGGATGCTTTTTCAACACAGATTTCTGAAAAAGTAAGCTTGTAAAATATTTAGTTTGGTGTGATGTTATACTGTAACATTTTAGCGTCTGTGTGTATATTACTAAAACATTTACTTGATTTCCTGATGATCCATACCCATGTACTCATATGTCAGTTTATGGCCTAAAGTCCAAAATATGAATTTAGATGGTGCATTCATGTTACAAGGGAATGTCTTTATCAGCATGAATCAAAGTAAAAAAAAAACCCTTTATATTGTCATGATCAACAGAATCATCATTTTCCAAATCATGCTGACTCCCATATGCATTAAACATACCTGGGTTGACATGATCATGGTCAGACATGGGAACATTCTGCCCTTTAGCCAATATTTGGTGAGGCTTACCCTTAAATACCAGTGACCCCCACTGGAAATCCTCCCTTGATCAACTCTTAAACTTGTTAAAGGGATAAAAGGGAACAACATCTGCTTGAAAGACAGTTCTTGTGATTGTCTGAGTGAGGGCGCCACTTGTGACATGAAAGACAGACACCGAGGTGATCAGACATTTCCAAAGTGGCAGACAGTGTGCCAATAGTTGCCCCATCGCGTAAGTTGGAGACGACACCTGCTGAAGGGCATTGGTGATGGAGAATTAACAGACGTTTCTGCTGAAATTCTTCCTGAGAAGAATGTGAAAACGAAGCTTTATCATCATAGTCAAAAGCAACTTTAGGCAGCTTGTCAGGATCCATAGCTGCTGAAAAACTAAGAAAAAATGGCGAGAGCAACAGGCGTGTTCCAGGTCAGGAAAGAAAGGAAACTGAGCTTGCAGCTCACAGATGAATGTGTCATGCAAGTCAAAAGCAGTCACTCTGGTAGTTCTGATTGGGAGGCATGGTTAGCGCAATTTCTCTCTCACTTTTGTTTTTACAAGGATCCTGGTATGATATTGAGATCCCAAGCCAAGTATGATTAAAAGATTCGTTCCACAGATAAGTGTGAGGAGGGGGGAAATCATAAATGTTTCACCATGAAAAATCCTGATATTTTGTGATTCACTTTATCATGCTTTAGACTGGTCTTTTTAAAATTAATTTGATTTTGTATTTTAACCAGGGATGTTCATTTGTACATTGTTGTGTTTTTAACATCTTCAGTGCCAGATACAATCACTTGCTCCAGAATGTTCCTCTGAACAGCGACAATACTTTGTTTGTCATTTACTGCAGTACCATCCACAGATGCCTTTTTCCACTGTACACACTCTTCTGTTTTGATATGCTTTCTTTCTCTTTTTTTTCAGTATATCTTGTATCCTTTCTCCTGTAATTCCCCCTCCACTCATCATTTTACAGCCTGTGCCCTGTCTTTTCTTTGTGCCTCCCTTTTAGAACCATTTAATTTCTGCCTTCCTTTTCACATCAGGTTGATTAAAAACAATAACATCAACATTCTCCATGCCCCTTACCTCATTGTCACCACATTTTTTTCTTAATCCTTTTAAAACCACAGTGCCATTCTTTGCCTTGCTGCCTCCTGTCCTGTCCTTCTCCCTCCTCCCCCATCTATCTTTCCCCATCCACCCTTTACCTCCCTCCTTACCACCCTCTTCTGATTCACTGTACACACTGGCCTTTGGAGTGACTGTGTTACAGGTATTTCACCTGAACTGTGTTCACACATTTTTTTTTCTTGCCATTTGAACTACTCAGTATGTCATGCTGCTATACAAGCTGAAGATGTTATCAGAATGTGGTCAGTGCATTCCTCAGGTCAGTGAGCTTCTACATAAGGTCTTGGACTTTTGTTGTCCATGTGAAAAAGAGAATTGGAAAAATTTCCTTCCTGCTTTCATCCAAGACAGCAGCTATTTTGTCTTTGTTTTAACCCACAAAATTAACATGTTTTATTCCTTGACCATTGATGGGTCATTTTCATTTACTTTGTTTATTGAATTAGCTTAATGTTTGGGGAGTTGTTCCCCAACAGGGGGGGGGGGGGGGGGGGGGAACCTTTGTCAGGATTTTTTTTATTGATATGAAGTGCATTTTTCCCCTTACTTATTGAAGATTAGGCAGATTTAAAAATTGCTTGATCCCTTTGTGTACAGATTTTATTTGTTTTTGTGTTTGTCTTTGGTTTTGTTCATCTTGTTGGATTTTGCACTGCACACAGATTGCGTCAGCCCTTTACCCTTGTACCCATCTCCTACATGCAACATTGCCTCTGTATTGAGCACAGCTTCCTTTCTCTCCTTCCAGCATTCTTGCAAATTAGATAAGAAAAGGGGAGGGGGGGGGGGGGGGGGATCGAAAAGAGAAAGTGAAAAATAAAACATGATCAACTTATTGTACTCTAGATGGTCAGAAGTAGCAGATGTAATATTGATAGCTGCAGAGATTCTTTTCCTTCTGTGCCTGACAACATTTAGAAAGTATTGTGCACTGTTGAATATTGGTTTTTTTGTTATTTACCAGGCTCTGCTCAGTCTTAGCCGTAGATTCAGTCTGGATTGTATACATGTATGACTTGAAAGTTGTTAGATATATGTGTATCAAGTGTTATGTTTTGTTTGCAGAAGAAAATTCACACAACAACGCAACTTATATCCAAACCCCAGAATCCCCCCAGCAAGCAGACATCACAAAGGTAAAAGCAACTTTCTGAATATTTGTGTATTCTTTAAAAATAATGTGGAAAAAGCAGAAGCCTAGTCCAGTAATGCAAAATATGTAACTAGCTTTTTTCATTTCATGTACCACTTATTGTGACTCTTGAAGTATATTTAATTATTGGTAAATGTTCAACAGGTACCTATTTGTCAGCACTGGAGAATAAAGTATAGTGGTAGTCGTAATGCTGTACTAATGTTTTGTTGATTATCAATTTAGTGCTTCACAACTTTGTAGGAAAACTTTTGTTTTTAGGTAATTCTGGAACATGCTGCAGGACAGACATTAGCTTATTATGGTGTTTATATGACATCTCATCAGTTATGCATTATTTCAAGAATATGACTGTCATGTTTGGAACTCAGGGGTATATGTTATTCATGCTGTTTTGTGATATGTGTTGACAGCAGTTCTACAGTCACACAGAATTCTGAAAGCACGGGCCTAAACAACCACCATCCGCTGTCAACAGCCACGCCTCCATTGACGGCGTATGCTGCTGCAGCCAGCAGTCAACAAAACAGTGTAACAGGTCAGTGTTCTGCAGGCTGGAAGCAGTATCAGGATTTCGCATGAATTTCTAGCACCGCATATTTTCCCATTGTTCTTTATGCTTGCAGCAGTCTCTTGAAGTTGTTTTAGGGAAAAAAAATATGAAAGTACAGACGGGGGAAGTTTCAGTAAAAAGTCCAGTAACCCTGAAAACATCAAAAGGGGGGGGGGGGGGGGGGGGGGGTTGTTTTGGTTTGGGTTTGGTTTGGTTTGTTGTTTTTTTTTGGTCTAGACAAAGTAAATACTGAAAGAGACCACTGAAGTCTGACAAATAATGCCATAAAAAAAAAGAAAGAAAGAAAAATAAAAACAAGAAAAAAATGTGATGATGGTGTAAACATATCTATATTTCATACCCGAATTTCTGTTTAACTTGAAGCATCACAGTTATTTAGCTGGCAGTGTCAGCCTACAGTTGCTGTATTTTCTGACGGCTAGTGTATTGGTATGTGCAGTTGGAGTGAGAGTAGACAGCCTGAACATCTGCTTTTAAGTTTTATGTAAGCACTCCGAGCTCAGCAGATACGGGGCACATACAATATCATTTTTTTTTTAGCAGTGTCAACCAAATTGGTGTGTTGGCAGATTCCAAGCCTTTGGTGAACTCCATTGACCACAACAGTATCAATAGCAGCAGCATACCAGTGTCCAGTGTCAGCAACAGCAACTCTGTCTCTCTCACCTCCTCTGGAAATCCCTCCGTTCCCTCAGCCCCCTCACCCCATGTCAACTCCACAGGGTCCTCATCGACCTTGACTCCCATGTCCACCTCAACAGGGATCAACTCCATTCAGAACAATAGCAGTCGGTCTGATATGCCCATTGTCATGAATGGACCTCATACTGCAGGCAGCCATTTCATCATTAAGGTGAGGACTGGTTCATTTCGTGTGTAGGTGCTACGTAATGTGCGGGAACTTTTTTGTTTGGTTGGTTGGGTGTTTTTTTTTTTTTTTTTTTTTTCTCAAATAGGTATATATTCATTGAAAGGCTTTTAGAAATGGATTATCAGTTCAAATGTAAAGAGGGAAACCTGTTTTCAGTTGTAGTCACATATTAAAAATCAACGGTTGTGTTGAGCTGCTGTACACATATTAACACACCACACACATCCTGACCTAACCAATCCTTAGCCCTCTTTTTAATCTGTCATCCAGTAAGATTCATGCAACAACCTAAACAAAATGGGTCACTCTCAAATTCCCGTTTTCTCAGCTTTCTGTCTTTATTTCTCTTTTCCCTGTTCCTTCCCTTTGTCTTCCTTTCCTTCTTCTTTGTGTTCTGGTGTCACTTAAGTGTGACTGATAAGTATAATGTTTTTTTTTTCACTTATGTGTGACTGACAAGTATAATGTTTGTTGCATGTTACAATATGATGGTTGTAGCGTGGTGCCATGTTGTTTGGTTACAGAATCAACAGGAGTCTTTGTCATTGCAATCAATAGCACGGCAAGCTGTCGACAGCCTAGATGTGCGAGTTTCAAGTCAAGTGCAAAGAACAGATTCTTCTAGTAAGTATTCTTTCTCTTTCTTTTTGTTTTTACGGATAAATACTTGCGTCCTGCATGCTGTATTTGTACACAGTGAACTAGCTTTAATTGAAAATACCACATGCACTTGTCACAGGCAGCCTGACTGACATTCAGAATCACAGGAATTCACTCACTTACAAAAGACATTGACAACTCTGCCTCTTTTATACACAAGCTTCATTCAAGAGCGATTTCAATAGGTCAGTGCATGGGCACTGTTTTCGACATTTCCTTTGGATAAACTATTCCATTGCAAAACTGCTTTGAAATGCCTATACCTGTGTTTCTGTCAGTTTGATTTATTTTGCTGTGATGTGAGAGGAATCTCTTTTGCAGTTGCAAATCTGTGTTGTACACCCATGTCACAGGCAGACTAGATTGGGGGAAGGAGGGAGGTTTATTAAATGATTGTTTGATAGTTGAAAATACAAGATTTTTCCTTTCCTTAGTTGCAGCTGTGTTGATTGCAGGTGTGTTCAGTACTTCTCAAGCTCCTCCACAGCCCACCGCACCTTCACCAGACGACCAAACTGTGCCAGCGTCAGTGTTCACATCACAGACTCTGAGTACGTCACAAATTAGCGGCAGTTTGAGCTCTAGTCAACAGAACACGGCACCTCAGACCTCAACAATTCACTTAAACCCTCTCCTGGGCGTGGCACCCTTGGGCCCCGTACCTCACACCAAGGAAAACACTTATCAGCTGTCCATGACGGAAGCAGCTTTCCATCACCTGCCTCACCCATCTGACTCTGAAAGGCTAAGGTAGGTTGCTGATCATTCAGGACTTTGATGGCTGACAACAAAGTTCATTGTTATCTGCCTACTATGGCAGTGACATTAAATGGTACTCGATGTTACAATTTGGTGTTGGGGTTATGACATTCAGGTTTCTTGAAAACATTACCTCTCCTCTCCTAAAGCCATTTGTTGAAACGATTCAGTAGCTTGGATTTGGCACAACTTATAAATGGAAACAAAACCAGTAGTTTATGTTTAATTAGGCATTGTCAGTTGAGTGCAAACAGATGATTTTGTTTTGTTTTTTGCAAATTAGTTTATGAAGTTGAATAGAACATGCTTTCTTCAGGAAATTTCTTCAGGGTTCCTTGGGATCGAGGGACTCTTTCATTATTCATTGTATGCTCGTCTTGAAATTATGTGCTAGTAATTTCCCTTTTGTCTTGCAAGGTTTCTGTGTGTATTCCTTGTACAGATTAGCTTTTCAATAGTAATTTCAAGCTGGGTATAGAAGCTATGCACAGTGTCTCAGTTGCATACTCGCTTTCAGACAACAGTGTATATGTGACCTGTTTATGTATTTGTGTGACTTGCTACGTTTAAAAGAAAAACAAACAAAACAAAACTTGAGAGTGAAAAATCAAGGGAAGTAGTGGCATCTTCAGCCTTCTTGGTTATCTCTGTCAAGGTCATGTATTTAACCTTGTTTGTTGGTTTGTTTGTTCCTAAGCAGGATTACACAAAACTTCTGAACTTTTGGTAAATGAACTCTGTCAAAAGATAGAATGTAGGCCAAGGGCAAATCCATTAAATTTGGGGTCTTACCTGTGTTGTGGATTCAGCTCAAATGGTGGATCCTGCATCGTTCAAGATTAAAACTATATGGGGAATAATTTCTTCAGTCTGTACCAACAGTTACGTCCTAACGGATCAACTGACAGATGTAGGTTCTGTTAAGGTGATTAATGTGATTGTTACAAACTTTTCACTGAGCATGAACATTGTGAAATACCATTATGAATCAAGAAGTGTCTGGAAACTTTTGTATTTTCTTTGAGTATTATTTTTTTTTGTGGTAATAAAACATTGATGTTTTAGTTTTGCATATGAAGGAAAAAAGTACATAAGTGATTTTTTTTTTAGTCCTTACCAACAGTCTCTCCTCACAAGTGGAAAATAAGGTTTTCACTTGTTGATAGGCAAAGTGCAGATCCAAGATTCTTTCAATTTTTAACCAGGTTCTGCTGTCTACCAAGTGCCCTTTTTGTTTCTTCTTTCTTTGAGTGTCCACCTTCATCGAGTTGAAGATTCTGACACTTTTGTATATATGACCATTTTTTTATCACGCTATTAAGGCAGCCATACTCCAACTTCAGGAAGGTGCATGCTATTTGTAACATGTCATCCATACCAGCGGCCAAACTGGCCTTCTCTTCCAAAAGTTGGTGATGGGATTTTATGTGTGTGCAAGATGTTGTGCCTGCGTTCACACACGGAACCTCAGTTTATAGTCTCATTCGAAGGACTACATGGGGAATGGAGTCAGAACCAATGTTAACTCTGAGGGAAAAATCCCCCTGTACTGAAATTCAAACCCGTAACCTCAGGATCATGAGGCCGACGCTCTACCAACTGCGCTATTCTGGCCCACCTTTTGTTTTATCTGCTTTAAGGATGTCCGTGGTGCAACTGTTATGAACTGTAGAGTTTTTCCTATATGTTGTTTTTATTGTCTTGACTTGTACATTTTTCTTAGTAGTGATAACCCTTGGAGTTCTCACCCTTGTTGCTTGTGGCCATGAAGAAGAAACAAGTTTATTGTTGATTACACACAGGCTTGTCTTATATGTACTCATTCCTATCTTATAAAAGGTGAAGAAAGTCCATTATGTGTTACATGTGATATAGCACTGACTTTAAAACATGTGTATAGCACTGACTTTAAAACATGTTTTTATGAAGTGTTGGGACGTGCATGATGTGAAACAACAAAAAACAAACACTTTACTGCAGATTCTATGAAAATCCTGTTCAGAGGTGTCTGCCTGATTTTTTAGTTCCTGAAAGAGGTGGATATTTTTCATCAAATCTAAGATCTTGTCAAAGAAAGATTTCTAATGTAATTTTTTATGTGTTATAATAGATACGATTGTGCGTGTTTTAAAGCTGTTTGACTCTCACAAGTAACACCATTTTCCAGTGATATCTGTTTTGCTGTGTATTATTATTATTGTTATTATGAATACTTGTATAGCACCTACTCGCAGCTAGAAACCAAGCTGTAGGTGCTTTACAGTGCACACTCCTTTACACAACGGGCTGCCTACCTGGGGAGTGCCAACTGAAGAGCTGCCAGCTGGCACTTCATTCAGTTGTTTCCCATGTCATCCAGTCAGTAGTGTTCAATATTGTTCACTCCATTTCCTTACTTCTTTCATTCTTTCCGTTTCTCATGCAGAGTGCATGCTATTTGTAAGGTGTCATCTATACCAATGACCAAACTGGCCTCCTCTTCTGGAAGTTGGTGATGGGATCTTACATGTGTGCAAGATGTTACGCGTGCGTTCACACGTGGAACCTCGGTTTATAGTCTCATTCGAAGGACTGTAAAGGAAATCGAGTCAGAACCAGTGTTAACTCCAAGGGAAAAATCCCCCTGTACCGAAACGGCCCAGCGGAGATTCGAACCTTCAACCCCAGGAGTATCAAGATTACGAGTCTGGCACTCTACCACTGAGCTATTCTATGTAGTGCATATACTTGTGAGCTGATGAAATTTGTGTGTCCTTTATGCTTGACCATGATGTGTGTGTGTTTTCACAACATGAGTGCATGTTTGTGTGTATGTATGAATTTGCATACAAATATGGTTTCGTTCTTTTTGTTTTTAAAAAACATTTCACAAAAAGATGTACAAGGAAAGTGGTTAGTGCTGGTAGTTATAGGTTATGGGCTGAAGGGAGAGGTGAGTGGGGGGGGAGGGGGGGATGAAGGGGAATGAAGGAGGATGTTTCAAGAGTGTTTGAAGGAAGAAAGGGAGGAAGAATGTTTTCTTGTTTTATGCTTTTATCAGGTGTGTGTTAATGTTAACTCTCATTCCTTTTCAGTTCAGTTTGAAAAATAATTCACAGATTTTTTGACATTCTAATATAATGTTTTTTCTTATGTTGGTACAACCAAAGGTTAATTTGAGAGTAAGCTGGTGTTGGTGTGTGTGTGGCCTTGAGAGGACTTTGTATGATCCTTTTTTTTTTTAATTGAAATTTTTAAATTGAAAGCAGATTGGCTAGCTTCAGAATCTGTCAGGTATTGGTACACAAGCTTTTCGTGTTTTTTTTTGTCTCAAGGTCTTGAACCGTCAGGTGGAATAGTTCTGGGATAGGCTAACCCTGGTCACTTTCAGAGAATCCTTTCATATATGAAAGTTCAGATGAACATAGATGGTCTTCTTTCTGTAATTGTAAGTGCGGTGATTTTTCTCTACATGAATTATTTCTGGCAGGTGACCCTGTAAGGTCTGTGCTCAGTTTTCCCTGCAAGGCCAGTGCTCTGTTTATTTGCAGTGTTCTATGACATTGGCTTCTTTTTTATGAACAGTGATAATTGCGTAACACTAAAACGGTTGTCCTTATCCCCCCTCCCTACCGCTGTGAAGTAGTGTTTCAAATCATTCAAGTGACAGCCCTGATATTGCTCTTTGCGGTCAGCTGAACTGTGAATAACTTGAACTTGCCTAACGCATTGTTTGAAGTTTTAGTATGCACAGAAAAAAAATCATTGCATTAGGATTAATTTGGGTATGTTTCAGTGACACACTGGCCTGATCTCCAGTGTGTCAGGTGGGAATTTCATGCTTCGGAAATGCATATTTGTGTATGATAATTATCACTGATCTTGCTTATCAAATTTCTTTTTTAACCTACGCCGTAGGTCATGGGCATTAACCCTTTCCCTGCCACAGTATAAGAGTTTTTTTGTATTGCTGAGTGCAGTGGCCAGATTTTGCTTTTTGCTGTAGATTCACTAGTCTGTTCACTTCTCATTCATGTATTAAGATATCTCTTAGATTTTTTGCATGATTTTTTCTTATACCCTGTGCTGTGATGTGGTATCATAATAATTTGATTTTGCTGGTCATTAGTATGATAAAAATAAATATAATCAACTGTTTTTGTAGTAAGTACTCTGTAGTAGACACGGTTACGGACATACAAGATCGTGAAAACGACCCTGTAATAGACACGGGGCAAGCAGGGAAGAGGTTAAATGACCCATGATTTTCTATTGATGATAAAGTCGGTTTTTAAGCTCTCACTGCAAAAGCATGACTTTGCCAAGAAAATATGATCCTTATCTGTACCAAAAATTGTTTTTGTCAATAAAGGAGTAAACAAAAAACAATACCACGGCAAGGCGTTGTTTAGTCAGATAATGTATAGGTCCTTGGAGACCCAAGATGCACAGCAAGGCTTTTGTCCTTTAAAAAAGGCAGGGTTTCTGGAGATCCACAACAAATGGCGCTCAGAATTTTAGGTGACATACTGCAAAAGGTTAATTATAATCTCTACTTGCTGTTTGCACTTGTACAGCCCTTCTTACATATGCATGTATATGTTTAGTTGGTGGGCTGACTCATACATGGGACACGTATAAACACATTTAGGTACAGCATTCACAGAAGAGTGATTGGTCATTGATGCATGTTTACTTTGGGCCACTTATGAGATAATAATGTGCTGAACACTGTGTAAACAGGCACTACTTGCCACGAAACCCATGTCCAACACCAGCCTACTACCAGCAGGTCCCACCCACACAGGCAGACTCCCTGGACTTCTTCTCCAAGCTAAGCACAGAGACTCTCTTCTTTATCTTCTATTACATGGAAGTGAGTATATACATCTTACAGTACTTTATTGTGACCTTTTTTTTTATCGGAGATTCTTGTGTGTGTGTGTTGTTTCTCTTTTGATTTCTCTGTAGAACATATTTTGGGTTTGGCGTCATATACTTTACCATGTCAGACTGTAGCATTCAACGGCAGTTAGTTAGCTCTGAAAGGCCAAATTTTTTGTGGCTAATGCAGTAATAAGACAATCACGTGACGCCCACCCTACTTCTGCCAAGGAAGAAAGCCGGTGCCAACTTCCTGTTCCTCATTCAGCTTCGGCCTTCCACCTGACAAGGACAGGTTTTCTTGCTCTGTCTCGCCTATACTTCTTTTTTTGTAAAGATTGCCTGTGTTTGCCTTCTTTACTTGTTCTGTTGTGACTTACGCTAAACCCTGGTACTATGATAGCGTGAGGCTTACGCGTAGCATTTTATTTTATTTTGTAGCTTCGGTGATCGAGTACTCCTCCCGGTCTCTCGATCCACCATCTTGCCTCACCTTGTGGTCGTCCACTTTCTAGTTGTGCCTAGGTTTAGTTGTGCTGGAGGTTTCCTCTTGCACATTAGTTATTTTAATTATTTTAAGGTCGATCGAGTTTTCCTCCCAATCTCTCGATCCACCAGCTTGTCGCCACTTTGTGGTCGTGTGCTCCATGTTTGTTCTGCCACCATAGCCCAAAATGGTGAAGGGTAACGACGGGTTGAGTACGTCTCTCTCCAGAAGTTGCTCTTTGCCCCGGAGGACCCGCGTACCGATTCCATGGAACAAACCGTTCTTTCTTTGGAAGAACGTACGGCCGGTGTAGAGGGGGGTTCCACGGAGGAGACGCGCGACCGTCATTTTGATACTTCCTCTAACCGACCGGCGGATGCACGATCACTGTGTCAGAGGGGCAAAAGGCAAGCTGCCACCAGTACACCAGCCGCCGTGGCGAAGTGGTTAGCGTCGCGGACTCCCAGCTGGGAGGTCGTGGGTTCGAATCCCATCAGAGTCATGTGGGTTTTTCTGCCCCGACCGGCTCCTACCCAGAGTTGAGTTTGCTGCGGACTCAGTTGGGAAGACTGGGACCACACAGTCGAGTTTCATCCACTTAATGGATGCGTTTCTGAGAGTGTTGCTCAAATTTCCTGACCAACACTGCAGGTGCCTGTATCTCTCGGGCCTGGTTGACGCCGGGATATATTATGAAAGGAAGTGTAGAGTACAGCCCTGTCATGTAGTCTCAGACCGAAATGGAAATCCGTAGCATCATCTTAATCATCCTCATTCTCATCGATTAGCATAAAAAAATGTCTCAAATTCTGTGGCCCTTCATGCCCTGCTCTCAATGTGACCTCAATTTCGATGTCCTCTCCACATCTGTAGTCTTGGTTTGGTTCCGTCGGGGTCACCTGTATCAGCGAGTCCATGGGGGCTGTCATTGGACGGACATGGTGGCGCCCTCCGGAGGGAGAGCTCACTCGCGCCGGCTCCGCGACTAAGCAATTATTGTCGTCAGTAGGGGGCTTAGTAGGTGGTGTCCTGCGTATGTTAGATCAGAACTGGCGCCACTGAACACCACCGAAGTGACTCGGCAGCAGTGCAGTGTCTCCTCCGGTGGGTTGCCTCTTGACGACTTGACATTGGCTGCTCCCTGTGGATTGCCGGTGATGGGGCTGCGGCGGGGCCGACCGGGCTGTGGCTGTGGACGGGGTGTCGGAATGGGCAGCGTGGGTGCACTGCCTCTGAGGTGGCGCAGAGGTTGGGACAGCAAAAACAAAAACAAAAAAAAAACGCTGCCACCAGTACAAAGTGCCTTTCTATTAACATCCCACGTAAACTAAAGGCAAGGCTCCCCTTAAAGGGAAGGCCCGTTTTAAGAATTCGCACTCGAATACTCCTTCTCCCCCCATTTTTACCTATGCTGGCTTGCCTTCTCCCCTTCGCATGCACGGTGAGACACACAAAGACGCGGGCGACCGGCGCAGATTTTCGACGCTTGGCCACCCCGTCTTCTCTCCCTATCATGCCACGTCACGTGACCTTCGGTCCCCGGGGGGGTTTACCGAGGCACCCACTGGCACGGGTGACGGGATGGCTATGGAATCAGCACCCGTCACTCGCCTCAATGAGACTGCTGCTATTAGCTCCCCTCCTCCCTCCCCCCCCCCCCCCCCCACTAATAGCACGCAGGCTCATGGTGCTTCCTCCACTGTGCACAAGTGCAGCCACCACTAGTGCACGAGGAGCGTCCTTCCTCCGGTGGCGGAGTTATGTCCACTTTCTGGTTTCACACTGGACATAACTCTGGGTCGCAGCCGCAGGCACCGCCACGCCCGGACCTGTGTCATGGACCCCCAGCATTCAGTGTACCCCGATCGATTGTTGACATTTCCCCTAGGGGTACAGGACGTTGGGGAGCGGACTTATTCCGTTCCCCACTTGGGCAACGTCCACGGTCCCGTTCCTCCGGGGGGAGGATCTACCAGCAGGACCAGGGGTAACCTATCCGATCCGGACCTTGGTGTGACCACGCTACCGCAGCCACACCAACCCATAGACAGGCGGATAGGGGGCTCGGTTGCCGTGCCCTCCACCGCTCCACCCTCATCCACAGGGGCCTTATACAGATCCCACCAGGGAAGTGTATGCGGCAGTGCACTCTCCGGGGGGGGGGGGGGGGGGGGGGGGCGACATGACATGCTCTCTTGCAAACCCCCCTCCCCTCCGGTGTTTCAGGTTACCCTTGCCCCCATGGAAATTCTGCCCCCAGGCCGCCACAGCCCATTTTTCTCCATGGGGACCAGTGGCTCTATGCCCCTCAGAGGGTCCAGTGGCTTCGAGCAGACCTCATCAGCTCCATGGTCGCCTGTGGCATCCAGCCTCCTCAAGCCGGTTCAACCTTGGTCCGCCTCCCTCTCAGGCGCTGTCCGATCGGCAGGACGAACTTCCCCCCTTAGTCTGGTCGCCGATCATGGAGCCACCAGGGACCCGCCCTCGCGTCGTACTACTCCCCAGCTAGGGCGGGACCCTCACGCACCCCTGTCTTTGCCTCCTCTAGACAGTTCTTCACAACCTCTCCAGGAACCCGACACTCCGATCTTGAGGATGAGGTTGAGGAAGTTCTCCTCATCTTGTGACCTGTCTGCTATTGAGCAGTGGTGCCCTTGTCTTGTCTTGAGGGAGTCCCCGCCCTCGGACAAGTTCTTTTCAGTGTCAAAATCCACTCTGGCCACCCCGGCCAAGCGTGCTTGCGCCAGACTAGTCACCCTCAGATCCTGTCTTCCATTTGGGAGTGTCCGGCAACTCAATCGAGGGGTGCGCAGGTCATCCCTCCTCCAGGGAATGAATTCCTCTCGGCCCCAGAGGCGGCCCCTGTAGGCACATTCCTCAGGGACCCCCAATGGCCCCACATCTCCTCCCTGTTTGCCAACGACTACCCTGCGGCCAGGGAAATTGCCATTTCTCCTGCCGACTGCCGGTTGATCCCCCATTCAGTTCCTCCCACTGCCACTTCGATCTCACTCAAGATCCTAGTGGAATGGGACCACATAGCCAGATCGGGGATCCAACACTTCACTACTGGTCATGTATTTTTGACATGCTCACGCAGCGGATGGATGAGATCTGGCCGGAGGAGGATGACTTGGTCTCTGTGTCCTCAGACGCTCAGGCCTCTGAGACATACTCTGAGACTGACTTACGGTTCTTCAGGAACCCCATGATGCAAATCCTGGTCAACAGGAGCTCGCATCACCTTCAGCTGCGGTGGACAGCGCAGCCAGGAGCCATTTTAATTGTTATTGGCCTGCAGAGATTCCTTCCTTTCGAAGGCTAATCTCCCCCCGGAGCGTAAGCCAGCCCTGCGGTGCATTCCAGGTCAGCAGCAGTTGCTCTTGGGCGACTATTCGGCTGCCTTTATCGCTCATTCAACTGAAGAGCGTAAAGAAGCAGCCTCACATGCGGCCAGGCCTAACCCCCCTCTTCAGCCTCGCCCCCCCAGACCCTCCTTTCGTTCCTTCCCTCGCCAAACCTCTTCTCAGAAGCAGGCCCCATCCCGCACCGCACGGCCCACCTAGCGCTCTACTCCCCCTCTCTCGGCCTAACACAAACCTTCCCAAGCAGAACTTTCGTTTTGGCTGTCAGGGACAGCCCAAGAGGTGACTGGAGGACCCTCCTACAGGGAGCTGGAGCAGGGAGAACTCGGACCGCTACCACTCAATCACCCTTTCCACTGCCAGGGTCCCTCCGAACCCTGCCCTTCGGCCCCTCTGGCCGGCAGCCTATCCCGACATGCCCACCAGTGGAGACGTATGGGCTTCAACCCATGGATAGTAGCGGTCCTAGAGGAGGGGTTCCGTCTGTCTTGGGCCCACGAACGCCCTCCTCTGATGCGTTCTCTCCCTCCCTCTGCCCAGCCATACCTCCCCAGCCCAACCTCCATGTCATCCCCAAGCCACAAGTTCCAGATGGACACTCCGACTCAGTTTAGAGACTCCATCCACTACCAAGACTGGGCAACCTCGTTAGATCTGAAGGATGCTTATTTTCATATTCTTATACACCCATCTCACAGACGATACCTACGGTTCGTCTGACAGGATTGGGTGTTCCAGTTCAAGGCGCTCCCCTTCGGCCTCTCCCTGGCACTCTTCCTTTTCACAAAGGTGGTCAGGGAGATGGCCTCCCTGGCAACACAGGAAGACATACGTCTCCTGGTGTACCTCGATGACTGGCTCATCCTGGCTCCCTCCCCTGGCCCGGTGTCAATCCCACACCAACCTACTTCGGCACCGCTGTTCAAGGCTAGGGTTTGTCACCAACCCCAACAGTGCGAACTCAACCCCAGTCAACAGTTCTCCTTTCTGGGTATGAGATTCGCACACTCTCCATGATGATCTCCCCAACTCCAGAGAGGTCCACCCACACCCCTGCCAGAACCCTTACCTCCCTCTTAGGGATGATGGAGTCCCTCGTCCCTCATCCCCTAGGCAGGGTCCTCAAGCACCAACTTCAAAGGGAGTTCCGTCGTCGACGGTCTCAAACCTCCGACCGCTGGGATCAGTCCACTCCCCTGGGCCCTTGGTTCCAATGGGCCACAGACGAGTGGCTCAACCCTTCCACCCAACCCCCGGGGTTCCCATCTCCCTTGCAACCCAACCTCTGGAACTCTACACAGACGCTTCCAACTCGGGCTGGGGCGCCCACTTGGAGACCCTTTATGCCTCCTCAGTCTCTCTCTCCAAACAGAGGCCCTCCTCCACTGGTGCCACTCACGGGGAATTCCTCACCGCGCAAGGCGCATTGCGGGAACCCTCAATATCCTAGCGGACTGCCTCAGTCAGTCCAAGTCCCTCCTCCACACGGAATGGACCCTCAGCAGGCTAACCCTCCTCTCGGTGTGGAAACATTGGGTCAGGCCCATGATCGACCTCTTTGCCACCCGATTCAACCTCCGTCTTCCAGTATATGTCTCTCCCGTCCCCGACCCCCAAGCGTATACAATCAACGCTCTCTCCCCTCCCTGGTCGGGCCTCATAGCATACGCCTTCCCTCCATTCCCGATCCTCCACAAGGTGATCAGGAAAGCAAGACTGGAAAGACCCAGGCTCATCCTCATCGCCCATGGTGGCTGACCCAGTCCAGGCTCCCGGACCCCAAGTCTCTCTCCCATGTTTCCCCTCTCCAGCTGGGCACACGTTTGGACATGCTCAGACAGCCTCGCTCGGGTCGCCCCCACTCCAACCCCAGATGCTCCGCCTGCAGGCCTGGTTTCTGTGCCAGCCCAATTGCGAACATCTGCCCTTCCCTCCCAACCGGACAGATCCCGGTCCGTCCTAGACATACTGTCTGTGGCAGGGGCCTCGCAAGACCTTCGGGACTTACCTACGGCCTCTCACAGAGCCAGCGCTGAGTCTCTCTATGATAACTGTTGGGGGAGGTGGGTCTCCTGGTGCTCAGATAACTCTGTTCCCCATGATCGTCCTTCCATTATCCAGTTAGGCAACTTTCTATCCCACCTACCCTCTCCCTAAAGCTCTCTGCTAGCTCCATTCGGGGCTACAGGTCAGCTATCTGTACCACTATTCGCCAACTCGGCGGCCCCCCTTTTGAGAATAACTTCCTTCTCAGAGAGATTCTAGGTGGGTAGCTCTACGTGAGTCACAGTCCCCTAGGTGGTCCCCCTTTGGGACCTCTTCATTGTCCTTGACGCTCTCAGAAAACCCCATAGTGGGGACCCCAGAGACATTGCCTTCCACAGGGACGGTTCTGTCTCTCTCAAGTTTCTTCCCAAATTCTCAGCTAAGAATCTGGAACCGGACACAGCCTCTCCCTCCCTCGTCATCCGCTCACTCGCAGATATCTTGGGGGGAAAAGGGGAAAGCGGGGGGACATGGACCTGTGCCCTTCTAGGTGTCTGAGATACTACTGGGAACGCCCCAGGCGTTCCTCCCAGAAGCGTCGCCTCATTCCATCAACCCCAATCATCATAAAAACATCTCTGCTGGCACTATTTCTAGGTGGCTTTCCAAGACGGTCAGATCTGCTTACGCCCAGGCATATAAGGATCTCCCCGTCATATCTCCTCGGGCCCATGAGGTCAGAGCGCTGGCCACTTCTGCAGCGTTCCAGCGCTCTGTCCCCTTGCGCCACCTCCTGGAGGCAGCCTACTGGCGTTCGGAAAATCCTTTCCTAAACTTTTATTTAAGGGATATCTGCATGACCAGGTCTGATGGTTCTAAGAGATTCCTTTTGTTGCGGCTAACGCAGCCATATCTATTCCGCCTTCTAACCCCAAGAACCATTAGGGCACTTGGCCCTCCTCCAATTCCTTTAAATTCTGCTACGGTCTGACATGGTAAAGTATATGACGCCAAAATGGGGAGTTTGTATTATACTCCCTGTTTGGCTAGTATACTTACCATGTCAGACTCTAATGGCTGCCCTACCTTCCGCTCTAGCGCTATGGTTCTCGGGGTTACCTTGCGCATATGCCTCGCTGAATGAGGAACAGGAAGTTGGCACCGGCTTTCTTCCTTGGCGGAAGTAGGGTGGGCGTCATGTGATTGTCTTATTACTGCATTAGCCACAAAAAATTTGTCCTTTCAGAGCTAACTAACTGCCGTTGAATGG
The DNA here is from genome assembly GCA_033310375.1 of Conus canariensis. Classification (NCBI taxonomy): domain Eukaryota; kingdom Metazoa; phylum Mollusca; class Gastropoda; order Neogastropoda; family Conidae; genus Conus; species Conus canariensis. Next base: position 84,091,633 of record CM065714.1, read on the forward strand.
TATAGCCTAATATGGTAAGTATACTAGCCAAACAGGGAGTATAATACAAACTCCCTATTTTTGTTTCTTTCTTTAAATGTTGCTTTAGTGTTTGGGTTTTTTTTGGGTTTTTTTTACCCTTTTTATATAACTTGCTGTTTATCTTGAATAGCCATATCCAAGCTTGTTCTATCCCAGTTCAGCACCATTGGTTCACAGGGAGCTATAGATGTTGGATTTAGATAAAGCTGCCCATAAGATAAAACCCTTTTTTGCTAATGAGTCACTTCAGTTGTGGCTGTTTGGACTTCACAAGACGTTAACCCCTGATAAGCTTCCCATTGATTACAGCAGACCTGTCAACCCTACGATTTTTAAGCGTATTTTACGAAATTTGACTGGAAAATGCGATAATACGCAGAGTACGACAAAAATACGAAAATCTGCAACATTAGCTGCAACAACAACCAAAAAAGTACCATTTTCCTGTTTGAAGACGCGAGTTATTGTCCCTAGTTCCAGTTGGCGCGTACTCGCCTAGGGCCTACACCATGGTCAGCCATCTTTCATAGTGAGTGACTGACACAGATATTCACTAAGAGAATGCTGCCACCAGTGAAATTACGTGTTCATGAGAGTGATGAAGAGCTAGATGTTGAAAAGAAGGTTGCCAAAATGAGGGAGCAAACTTTCCTGAATGCATACCATGCCAACTTGAAAGTGCCTAGTCCCAAGTTAAAAAAAGGTCTGGCAACTTTCGTATGGTGCACTTTGTGTGAAACGGGTTTTAGTTGTGCTCATGGAAGGCGCAATGATTGCATGAAGCATGTTTCGTCAAAATCGCATTTAAAAAATCTGACGTGGTGAAAGGAACACTCTCAATTGTACAAGCATTGAAAAAGGGTGAGGCAAAGTCTAGTGGGGGACCATGATTGCATGAAGCATGTTTCGTCAAAATCGCATTTAAAAAATCTGACGTGGTGAAAGGAACACTTTCAATTGTACAAGCATTGAAAAAGGGCGAGGCAAAGTCTAGTGGGGGACCTGGGGCAGCAGGTGACAAACGCCGAAATGATGATCATGGTGTGTAGTCTGGTGGCTGACGTGAATCTGTCCCTTTCAGCGACCAGTCATCTTGTTCCCTATTCAAGAAGATTTTTCCTGACACTAGTGGCAGCAAAATTGCACAAGGTGTGTCTTTCACTTTAACTTCTACTGTTAATTAGCTCCTCTCCCCGCGCCCACACCCCGACCCCCAAAAAACAGGGGAGGGGGATGGAGTGGCAGTGCAAAGTGAAGAAGAAGATGGAAAATGAAAACTGTATGAATGGTGTACATGACTGTCTTGTCACTCTGTGTGTGTGTGTGTGGGGGGGGGGGGGGGGGGGGGGGGTTAATGAGATGGTCAACAACTAAATACGTGCAGTGTGTGTGTAGTGCACTTGCTTGTTGGTTTGAGTGTGAGTACAGCGCAGTGAGTTGGCGGCAAGAATTGCGCGATATAAGATCCATATTAAAGTTCAAGGTAAGAAAAATACTCTTTTTTTGTCATAGAATACTAAAATTTACTCCATGGATTACTAATGGTTCAATTTTGAGGTAGACAGGTCTGTTACAGTTAATACGCAGAATCAGAGTGGTAGAGCATTCTTTAAACCACCATTTTATTCGGTCAGTTACAATCCCAACAAGTCGTGTAACACTCTAGAAGGAAGTCCACAGGTAGAAGGAAGTCCACAGGTATCTGAATACAGGAAATTGAAGCTGAGCTCATCATGAAAGCAGAGCAGGGAGAGTATCCAACATTCAGACAGTGATTAGTTCATGATGACTGATTAGAGTCTTGATGATGATGCCATGGATTGCCATTTTTTGTATTAAATCATGTTGCAGATTACAGTATTTTCTATATATCAGGAAATTTGAACAAGAAGAAGAAGCCAAGTAACAAACAATTATGAATAAATGACAGATGAGTGTATGGTCGTAGTCTTCTCATTTGAGCCCATAGTACACTCGGTGCAGGAGTTGGTCAGGGCTGAAAAACAAATTATGCAATAACATCTAGGCATTTTGGATTCTACTCAACCGTCTTTCAGCCAGTGGTTTATAATGCTTATTACTGCACAACTAGATGACTGCATTATGTTGTGTTTTGATTATGTTTGAGCTTTCTAAAGTAATTCTGTTCAACACTTGGGACAAAAATGTTTTTCACAACCATCACAAGTTTTGAGCTGTGTCGAACTCGGATCTGATTTTAAGAGGCAGAAAAAGCGAACATCTGAGAAAAAAAGATTGTGGAGCACTTCAGTTTTTTGAAATCTCAAGTTTCCGTGATTCTACTACATTCAGACCTCTGCCGCCCGCAGTCATTATGGTATATTGCGGCAGTTCTGCTTGTATTAATCAGAGCATTTCAGTGGGATCAGATACGTAGGTGAACGCAATTCATTCAGCCATTTTTCTGGTTGTGGATCATGCAGAGGCTTCTTTTGAAGGGAAAATTTGATGTCTTGCATGTCAAGAATCGTAATTAAAGGTGAGACATTTGAGAAAGGCACAATTGTCAACTGTCAAAAATTTGATTGGACTGAAAAAACTACAATAGTGAGTAATTTTCAATCGGTGATTTTCAAGTTATCAGAAAGTGAAGTATCCAGGAACAGCTCAGTGTACTTTTTCACATTGTTAAAAAAGGCTGAACTACATCAGTTGTGGATTCAACAGGACTTTTTGAACACGTGCACGAGTTGATGCTTCAAGAGCATTAGACTGCAATCAGAGCAGACTGGATTTCTTGATCAGATTAATGCTTTAATGCACGCACGCACGCGCGCGCACACACACACACACACACACACACACGCACACTTTTTTTCCCCCTCTTAAACAAACAAACAAGTATTTTTTTATTTTGACACTGTGACAGGCCAGAGAAATATGTCACACACACACACCTTTTTTCCCCCTCTTAAACAAACAAACAAACAAGGATTTTTTTATTTTGATGCTGTGACAGGCCAGAGAAATATGTCGTGTACTCCTGTGGTGGGCTTGGTTATGGACAGCAATAAGTGCTGTGTCACAGTGGTTGTGTCCACCATAAGGGATATTGCTCTTTTATTGCTAAGTTGTATTCATGGCTGCTGAGACAAACACCAATTTGATTTTTTTTTTTTTTTCCTTTGAAACTGTGTACATTCAATTTTGCCCGGGAGGCTTCGCCCTTAGGATCTCCCTACCATGGCATTGCCCCTGGGGTCTAGGTGGCCCCTGGACCCTGGCCTTTTTCAGAGATTTTTCAAGTCCACTGTTCTCCAGCATGCAAACTATCCATCTGGGTATAACAGTAACAATAATGAAGCATCACACACACGTGCGCACGTCCGCGCATACAGAAACACGCCTTCTTTTTATAAGTGATCTGTCTTTCTGTACTTTTATAGTTGGATAGTGCCATATATATATGTTATGCTCTTGGGACAGTCCATGATAGTGAAACATTATGAAATACACCTTGCACTCAATGGCAGATAGCACAGTTGTGAATATCTTGCATCTAACGAGTGAAGTGTAATTATTCAGTTCGAACATGTTGATGGCATTGTTAATTTTCATGTAGATTTGCTGACAAAGTGTGGCTTACTAAGGGTGAAATTTAAGACAACATTTCAGCTGTGTTTGTGGGTATGAAAATACCCAGCCTAGCATGAAAGAGTTATTCAGCTTTTGAATTGATGTTCTCAAGAATGTCCAGAACTGCATTTACTGATCAGAAGGTGTAATTTGTGTAATATTTCTATATACTTTACATGTTCCTGCCTGTAACCTGTGCATTGCATCAACTTTACAACAAAAATCTGTAAATAATGCTTGATATGCAGATCCATATTTTTAATATGGAATTCTATCAGAAACAATTTTTAACCTTGACAGAGCTTCCATCAGTAAAAACAACTATAACAAAAACAAAAAATGCAATGATAATCGTAAAAAAAAAAATGTCCTGTAGATATCAGTTTTGAGTCCAGATCGAGTTCTCTATCTTTTGATAGAAATAGCAGTTTGCATGCATTTCTGCACTTTAAGCATTTCTACAGTGTGTTTTTAGGCCGTATCTGAGACAAAAGTTTGCAGATGCCTTGAAATTAAAGAATGATTGCTTTTTTGAAAGGAGAAACAGTTACATCCATTGTTGCCAAATTAACACTATCCCTGCGTATGCGTGCAGCGTGAGTTTCCCCCCTCCCGCACACAGCCACTCATGCTAAAACCCCTGCCTACGTAGCGATTTTGGCATTTTTGGAATTTATTTTACTTGTTATGTTTGGGCCGTGTTAACATCATGTTTGGTATGTCTGAAAAGAAGAAATCAAGGACTTTTAGATGAATGTACTTTCAAAACTCTAAGAGATCCTGCGTTGAGACAACGCACGGATAAATGAAGTAACCAAACACACAGAAATAAAAACAAGTGCAGAGTTTGACGATCAATGTTTAGTGATGGCATGCAGACAAATTGATACAAAAAGCACTCACCTTATACAGTTATGAACAGTAAACAAGTGGGATAACTTTTGCTCCCATAAGAAAACCTAACACAGAGTAACTTTTATTCAAGATTGGCACTCTGTGTTAGGTTTTCTTATGGGAGCAAAAGTTATCCCACTTGTTTACTGTTTATTATTTACTGTTCCCTGCCTCATTTCATTTCCCATTTAATACAGTTATGGTTATGATACTTTTCACTATCAGTTATTATCCATTTTTAAACAATTTCACAGAATTTGGGCTCGAGAGGTTTTGCGAGTCAAGTGCCTGTGTGTGTTACTGAATCAGTCGAATCGGTTGCTTTGTCATTGTAATCAAGAACATCTTCAAATAGACATCCCTCATCTTCCCAATCCTCTCCACTGTCGATCGACTCTCCATCATTATCGGAATCGCCTTGAATACATTGAAACAGTAACAGCGCTGAGCTGGCATTTTTACTAGACTCTAGCAGACGAAAGGCCGGTGCCAGAAATGCGGCCAGTTCCAAGTCGGAAAAACCCAGCAAGGGGTTCTTTGTCTCAGCTGTAGATAGCCGAAGGTGAACTCTGCTTGAACTTAGGAACTAGGGCATGTCAGGCCACCAGGAACCCTCTACTAACTTTTGGCGGGAGTTACTTCTCTTGGACCATTACAGTTTGAATAGTAGAGTTTTTCGAAACCAGAACACACGCACCGGTGCGTTCTGTAGGCAACGGAGCTTTGAGCAGCGCACGGAGGCATGCGTTCCGTAGGCAACGGAGCTTTGAGCAGCGCACGGAGGCGTGCGTTCCGTAGGCAAAAAGTTAAGAACATATGGAGATCACAATGGCAAAAGGAAGCCGGAAGCAGTGAATATGGTATTGGGTGCAAGCTAAATTTGGGTGGTACCTGCCCCTTGTACATTTGTTCGAAAATGATCTGAAGGGTAGATGGAAGGAGATTAAACTCTGAAGTCACAATTGTTTATTGTAAATCACAAGGGGGAAAAGGAAAAGCTCTGAAGTCATGTTGATCTCTCAGAATGCACTAAATCCCTGAAAGATGGGTTAACTTCTTCACAACGTGCCATGTGTTGTGATGGTGAGGCAGCTAGCTGTTCCTGTAGGAGATCATGTTATGTATAGGTGACAGTAGTTTAAAAAAAATTCCCATTTTCCTTAATTAAGTAATTAATTGATGCAGACATATCTTGTTTTTCTGAGTTTCAGTTACTACCTGATGTACAGTGATAAATTTTGTTTTTCATGAGGAGGATACTTCGATGAGAGACTTTTAAACAAGGATTATTGTACGTTTCTGTGTCAGGCAGTGAAAACTTTTCTTAAGGTCATAATAGTGTTTTGGTGTTGCCTAAAGGGTATTTAAAAGTGTATTGTTGGAACTTTCTGTGAAAGTAACCGTAGGCGTTTGCACTTGCATTAAAAAGCATAAAAAAATTTGCCATCTATCGGCAAGGGAAAGGATTTGTTGCACAATGTTGGTCGTGCAAAGAATTAACGAGTTTAGTGCCTGTTGCGAAAACTTTTATCAGTTCATAGCATTTGAAAAATAAATGTAGAAGGAAGAGGTGGTAGTGGGGTTGGATGTGTGAAATAGGAGAGATGACAGCAGTGTGACTCCCCTTTGTTTACACAGTAGCAAAGTGCTTTGAAATTATTCTGACCCTTACTGCGAGATAACTATATCAGTGGAGAATAAACAGGAAAAGGATTTTTGTTCAAATATTGCAGAAATCCATTGTTCCAACCTCCCACCCCTCCCCAGCCCCTCCCTAGCCCCTCCCCATTTGAGGTACATTCAGATCATGACATTATCTGTAGTTGAGACCACCTTTATCACTAACTTGAGCTTGTCAAATAAGCCAAGTTTTTTTTTCCTGTGTTGTGCAGGTTGCCTTTTTTTGTTGTTTTAACTTTCCAGAAAAGTGTGCTGCAATTAGAGCTTTTTCTGTGCATAATAGGCAGCCAAAGTGGCTTTAAAAATCAAGAAAATCAATTTTGGCCAGGGAATGAGGGGACTGTGTCTACTCTATGAGATACTGCCCATGAACTGTGCCAGGGATTGAGTGGCCTCTTTTTCCTTACCTCATTTTAGTCAGATTAGATTTTTTTTTTTTTTAGAAATTATCTAGGAGTATAAAAGTACTTGCCTGAATAGTTTGTGGTGAAAAGTTATGTCATCACTTGATATAAAGATAAAAGGGTTTGTAAAGGAGGGAGAGTGTAAAATTGTGAGTGAAATACAGGCAGCGAGCAAAGTTGTAAGAGTTTTTTTCTTTCAAAAAAATGGTGTTCAGTAAGATTTGAAAGCTGTAAGTACACAGATATGAAGACATGATATATGTGTGAGGAGGCTGCTAAAGGAGAAGGTAAAAATACTAGCAAAGCTCTCTGGTTATTTGTTCAAAGTATAAGTTCACTGGTGAATAGTTAGCGTCGTCACTTCATTTAAAGGTGGAAAGAGTTTGTAAAGGATGGAAAGTGTAAAACTGTTGAGAGATATAGGGAAAGGAAGACGTATGCAGGGACTGGAATGTTAGATGTAGTCAGAGAGGATGGAGGGAGGAGTGACAGTGAAAGTTGTATGAAAGTGGTCAAAGAACAAGATGCAAAGCATATAAACGTACTCCCAGTTTATCTTGAATATGCGTGAGATATTCCATACAGACGAAAAACTGTTTTGGGCCATTATGGCCGTTAGTAACGGCTATTCTGGTAAACATCCGGCATGATCCGTGACCCAAAATGATCATCCCTACAAATTTTCAGAAAGATGGGCCTTGTACTTTCTGAGATATTCCATAAGAAAGAAAAACTGTTATGGGCCATTATATCTGTTAGTAACGGCTATAATGGTAAAATAAAACATCGGACGTCATCCGTGACCCATAATGAACATACCTACAAATTTTCAGAAAGATCGGCCAAGTACTTTATAAGATATTCCATAAAGAAGGAAAACCGTTATGGCCGTTAGTAATGGCTATAATGGTTAAAATAACACGTCGGGCATGATCTGTGACCCATAATGAACATACCTACAAGTTTTCAGAAAGATCGGGCAAGTACTTTCTGAAATATTCCATAAAGAAGAAAAACCGTTATGGGCTGTTATAGCCGTTGGTAACGGTTATAATGGTAAAAGGAACATCGGGCATTATCCATGACCCATAATGAGCATACCTACAAATTTTCAGAAAGATTGGCCAAGTACTTTCTGAGATATTCCATTTAATTAAAAAAAAAAAAAAAAAAAAAAAAAAAAAAACGTTATAGCTGTTAGTAACGGCTATAACGGCAAAAAATCAAACATCAGGCATGATCCGTGACCCATAATGAACATACCTTCAAATTTTCAGAAAGATCGGCCAAGTACTTTCTGAGATATTCCATAAAGAAGAAAAACCATTATGGGCTGTTATAGCCGTTGGTAATGGTTATAATGGTAAAAGAAACATCGGGCATTATCCGTGACCCATAATGAGCATACCTACAAATTTTCAGAAAGATCGGCCAAGTACTTTCTGAGATATTCCTTTTTTTTTTTTTCTTTTTTTTTAATGTTATAGCCGTTAGTAACAGCTATAACGGCAAAAAATAAAACATCGGGCATGATCCATGACCCATAATGAACATACCTTCAAATTTTCAGAATGATCGGCCAAGTACTTTATGAGATATTCCATAAAGAAGGAAAACCGTTACGGCCGTTAGTAACGGCTATGGTAAAATAACACAACACATTGGGCATGATCCATAACCCATAATGAACATACCTACAAATTTTCAGAAAGATCGGCCTAGTACTTTATGAGATATTCTATAAAAAGGAAAAACTGTTATGGGCCGTTATAGCCGTTAGTAACGGATATAACGGTAAAGTAAAGATCAGACATGATCTGTGACCCATAATGAACATGCCTACAAATTTTCAGAGAGATCGGCCAAGTACTTCCTGAGATATTCCATGAAGAAGGAAAACCGTTATGGCCGTTAGTAATGGCTATAACGGTAAAATAACACATCAGGCATCATCCGTGACCCATAGTGAACATACCTACAAATTTTCAGAAAGATCGGCCCGGTAGTTTTGTCTGGAGCGAGTAAACACATTTTGACCACGGACACGCGCGCGCACACACACACACACACACACACACATACACACACACACACACACAGCATTTCTTCATTCCCATTGTAAACTACTCGCTGTTCTATAAGAACTGGGAGTACAACAAAGCACTGATCAATGCATGAATTTTATATTATCTTAAGAGCTGTCCCCCCTTAAACATCAATATGTAAAAAGTGGAGATATTGATTTTTATTAGAACCGCTGTCCCTGGTAACATTAATGTTGTGTGTGTATGTTGCAGGGAACCAAGGCTCAATATTTGGCAGCAAAAGCTTTGAAAAAGGCATCTTGGAGGTTCCACACCAAGTACATGATGTGGTTTCAGCGCCATGATGAACCAAAATCAATCACAGAAGATTATGAACAGGTACATATGCTCCTGCAGATGCACGCATGCGCATATACACAGACACAACACACACACACGCACAGACATTTGGGTCAAGAACAATTATCTCCTCATTGTATGGTCATGAATGTAATCACAGTTGGTAACTTGTCAGGATATTAGAAATCTACAGACCGTTTATCAGTACAGTTTTCTGTCATTTAACACGGAAAAATCTGCTAAGTACAGAAATGTGATATTGCAGAACAAAATAGGAAAAGAAGGCTGTCAAATTATAGAGGAAAATTAGCCTATTAGTGCCCTCAGTTTGGCAGCATGTCAGCTTGTGATCTCAGAACTTGATTTGGTCCGTTGTTTATCACCTAAAATGACTGCAGATTTTCATGTGTTCAGCAGTCAGTACTACAATCTTGATTAAGAGGAACCTGACAGTCATGTTTATTGCTGCGCAAACTCTACTTTCACAGTAATTCATAAGATTTAAAGAATTACCAGATTTGGTTACTGAGTTTGCCAGTCCAACACTTAAGCCTTTAATCAGACAAAGCTTTTTTGGTCTGCATTATCACAGTCAGATCAGCAAGGCTTTTTCACAAATTTTGCGAGTCAGGAGATCGCAAAATCTGAAGTTTTTCAACAAGATCAAGTCGTCTATCAGTGTTGACCTCTGAACATTTGTGTCAAAATGATTTCATTTCTGTTGCAAAGCCACAGTGGAACATGTCTGTGTCAACCTTCCTGTTCACAATTTTAAAATGAATCGCAGTTTGCATGAAATTCATGCTAAATCTGCCGCTTTTGCTTCTCAACAAAACTTGGCTTCTGCCATGGGAACTGACCATTCAGTATGATTTTGAGCCCATTTCAGGGACGTATATATATATGATATATATCTGCACACACACACACACACACACACACACACACAGCCTGCACTTCTTCATTGCTTAAATGTAATGCTGCAGTCAAGGTGTACGGTTGGAGCAAAGTGACTAGCCCTGTTTCCTACACATGGTTGTATGTTCCGTTGGGTTGCCATGATTAGTACTATTATTGAGAATACAAATTCACTTTGATGTTTTTTTCTAATCTCTCTTCAGAGACTCCTTTCTCCCTTCTGCCAACCTCCTCCCCCAGCTTTCCTCATTACTGCAACCAGGGTTTGGATGGACCAACTTTTGAAGGAAAATAAAACTGCAACTCCTATCAGCATATGTGGTGGTAGTAATAATAACAATGATAATGATGACAATAATTTTAGGAACAAAAATGATCACACTATCCTTAAAAGAATGTCTCCCAGAGGGGTTAGAAAAGTAAAATTTAATCCAGAAAAAATGTTAAAATTTGGTGAAACAAACGTTTCATGACCCACCTCCACTCATACCCATGTTTCTCACTCCCCCTCCCTCTCGCCCTCTCTTTTTCTCTCACACACATGTACACATGCATGTTCTCATGTACAGAGAGTAGGCTATTTCTTTAACAGCTGTGCTAATTAGAGTAACTGACAATTGGTTGGTTTACTGAAAATTACTACATCTGATTCTTGGGAAGGACAGCATTGGATAAACAGGTCTATCTATGGATACAGTATTTCCAGTAGTGATGGGTTTTACCTTTGTGAAGCTGAGCTCTTGGATTAATATGAGCTATTTTTGCTCATTATGATGATCAGTGTGATTCAAAGGTGTCAAGTGTCTGCAAAGTAAAAGTGATTAAGAGTGTTTAAAATATATGCTTAATTCCTGAATGAGTGAGGGGCATGCATCATTTGAAAACAAGGAAAAATAGAAACGGAAAACCAACAGAAAGATGTAAAAGTATCTGATTGTAAAAGTTATTGGCAAGAACTGTTTTCCTGACAGAATTAAAATGACATTATTTTACGCACCACGTTTGTCTGCAGAGGCATTCTTAGTTGAAGACAAGGGCAATAACCTCTGACCGCCTATCGGTCGCAGGAGGGGAAGGGATGGAACGGCCGCGGTTTGTTTAAACAGCGCACTTCTGCCGACACCTGCCAGTTTCCTCACGCTAACCTCCCACAAGCTTTCCTCCCTACACGTAATGTGATACTAGCTGTCTGGCTGATAGTGTGGTGAAAACAGGATGCTGTGTTTCTTCATTAATACTTTGCGCCAGAATGCAACGAACTGTGGTCGATTGATGTCACTGGATTGTGGGGTCTTTGACTGACAGAACGATACCAAACATGAATGGGTCTTCTTTCATACGCAATGATGGCAAGCACCACAAAGATTTGTCAACAAAAAAATGGTTGAAACAGACTAACAAACACACACAAAGTGAAATGAAATTGCAACTCAGTGGAGAGCATGCATTCCTGATGCTATCACGCTCAACCTGGTGCTAATTGGGCATGCATATCTTTCCTTTACAACTGACAGAAAATTAGTCGCGGGACTCTACCTGACAGCCGGTACTGGGCCTGAATAAACAGTGTCGGCTCTGGTCAGCTTCACGGGGAACACAGCGGCGGTTTCCCAACCACGGCTTAGGCATGTTTTGCTTGTTTATCTGCGTGCTCTACGTGCTTGTGAAGCATGCCGAAACTGATTCTATCACAGCTACACCATGCTTTTAGTAAAGCAAGATTTTAGCATGCCACACATGCAGATGTCAGTTATAAACAATGAAATGCTTCGTACCTGACCTTGTTCTTTCGCCCGTTCGAATCATTTGAAACTGATATCACTTTTCCACGCACCAATGCAAAATGTTGTCTCATTTTCATCTTCATGGTGCGCCTACTCACGACTGGAGAGAGAGAGAGAGAGCGTACACACACACACACACACACACACCACACACACACACACGCACACACACATTGACAGAAACCCACACACCAACAACAGCAGTATATAAACAGATGGATCACACACACACACACACGTACGCGCGCGCGCACACACACGTACGTACACACCACACACACACACACACACACACGCAGCAAGAGAGAGAGAGGAAGGAAAGCAATCGCCTGATAGAATGTCTCCTCTCAAGCAGTAGCACCACACGCGTACACGACTTGCTGATATACGTATACACGTGCCGGATCCTGGCCAACTTATGAAAACGAACAACCTCTCAATGAAAAAAAAACAAAAACTCAAGAACGTGGGATGAACCGAAGTTATATCAAACGGCACAAAGGAGAATCACAACACACAAAATCACACACAGTTAATTATATCCAGTTATGGAGCGTGGAAGAATAATAATCCATACAGCACAACAACAACAGCACAGCATGAGAACACACGCGCTGCCTTGAGAGGGGTAGGGCCCTAACAGGGGGCTGCAGTTTGTCAGCGCTGAGCGGTGAGTCACGCCGCTCACGTTTATCGCCTACTGGCGAGGCTGGAACTGAACTAAACAGCGCGATTTTCATCTCGGCCGGACAGCTGTGGCACAGGTAGAAATAAGCATTGGAAGTATGAAGTATATGAATTCAGATTTTTGTTTCAAAATACTGAAAATCGATACCTTGAATACTGGGTAGATATGAAAGTGATAAATAGGTCCAGGTCTGTCATGCTGACAATATTTTATAGAAGTGTTGATATTTAAGAAAATGTTGTCATTCTCCTCAAGAAAAACAGGCACTTAATGGGACTGTCATGAATTTAAGCATAGTCTCTTATTTGTAAGCGTGTTGGAACCTGCATTGCTTACAGTATTTTACAGAGTAACTGAAAATAGAAGAAATGAGGGCAAGGAGGGGTGTGTATTGGTGGGGGATGGGGAGGTAAAGTTGTAAGGTTTTTTGGTTGGTTGGTTGTTTTATGAAAAATGACATTGCATTTAGATCATGCAAGCTGTAGGTACACAGGTGTGAAGATAATGCATATATATGAGTGAGGCTGTTAAAGACGATAGAGAAAACATTATCAAAGCTCTCTGGTTATTTATTTAAGTACATGTTCATCTTTCCATGGTACAAGCATGGACACTTGATTGTTCTTTCTTTCTGCGTACTGCCTGTATAGACAGGCAGTGGAGTTTCGTGTGTATGACCGTTTTTTATCCCGCCATTAAGGCAGCCATACTTTATCTTCGGGGAAGGTGCATGCTATGTGTAACATGTCATCCATACCAACGGGCCAAACTGGCCTTCTCTTCCGAAAGTTGGTGATGGGATTTTACGTGTGTGCGAGATGATGTGCCTGCGTTCACACGCGGAACCTCGGTTTACAGTCTCGAAGGACTGTGTGGGGAATGGAGTCAGAACCAATATTAACTCAGAGGGAAAAATCCCCTGTACCGAAATTTGAACCCGCAACCCCAGAATCATGAGTCCGGCGCTCTGCCAACTGAGTTATTCCGGCGCCCGGACACTTGATTGTGAAACCTTTTCAAAAATATGGCCTGACATGATGTTTGTTGGTCAAGACTTGACACTGATGATCTTTCCAAATATGACTGAGTTTAAAAAATTTCCTTGTTAAAGAACACGAAGAATGTTGCTGAATTCATTTGATTTATGTTTTGAGATGGGAAGAGCAAGAGAAGAAAAAAATAATTATGTTGGCTGCAAATGATGGATCCGACTCATAGAAAGAACAGGTCAGTGCCATGGAAAAGTCCTGTAACGTTTCTAATGTCATCCAATATGAAAGTGAAACTAAGTTTTTGATCGCGCATGATAATGTGTTTTTTTGTGTGTGTGTGTTTTGTTTGTTTTTTTTGTGTGTGTTTGTTTTTGCTTAAATCATTAATGATGGTGAAAGATTCAGAAAATACTGAGACAGATTGTATTCTTCTGTGCAGGGCACATATATCTACTTTGACTACGAGAAGTGGGGCCAAAGGAAGAAAGATGGGTTCACCTTCGAGTATCGATACTTGGAAGACCGGGACTTGAATTGAGGCTGTGCTATGTGTGTGTGAGCTTGAGGAAGTCTGCTTTGTGCAGGGACGCACTCTACTGAATCCCACAGTGGCAAATGCTGGCCATTTCGACATGAAATTTGCCGACTGAGGAGGACACTTGCTGTCAGCAATTGGTTGTTCAACGATCTCATAGGCTACGCAGTCCGTCTCCCAGCAGAGCAGGACATGTATTGCTGATAACTGCTGGCTGGTGCCTGTGCCAGGCTAGCCTTTCTGCAGCACTGCTGTGGCCGTCCAAGAACAAAGTGTAGCATGTACACACTGTTCCACTCCACTCCTGATTCATCCTACATCATACACTACACACATAGTTGCAACATGAGCTTTGATCTAAACAACAGCATTAGCATTTATCATTAGGAACAGGGCATGTCAGTCTGTTGTAATGGAGTTGTGTGGTTCACAGAACAGTGTGATCATGACTCTTAAAACAGTTTGTTGGTACCTTTACATAGTGTAGACATATGGTCGTGAGATCACTCCTGATGGCTGTGCAATGTGGAATGTTGACATGAAGATTTTATACTTTGCAAACAAAAGCTGTGATCAGGCATTGAAGATGCTAGTTGCCATTACAGAATTTAGTTGATATAGCTCTTTGTATCAATTATACACACAATGGTAAGGTTTGAAAAGGGTTTTGTTTGGTATACAACAAGGGGTTGTTTAGAGAAATAAAAAGTTTGCTTTCTACCTCTATCTCACAGTGAAGTTGGTTATGCTTATGAACTTCATTCCAAATATGTAGCCTTTTCCTTTTTAGCATGCCATTTATCACTCTGTAGATTTTTGGATCACAATTGAGAAAGTACGTGGAAGTGTATTTTTTAATGAAACAACTTTTGTGTTGAACGAGAGAAGTAATGGGATATATCTTATCTGGGTAAATTGTAGCTGAAATCAAATCAGAGGTGAATTGTTGAGCCACTGCTTCAGCTTGTGACCCTCTTTAATAAGAAGTAGACAAATTTGAAACAGAATTAAAGGTTGCATTCTAGATTTTTTTCTGTCTAATAAGATTGGTTGAAATAATTTACAGCCTCACCTTGGTGAGTTTTACTTTGTTTATTTTAGATCATTTGATGGTATAAATGTCTGGCTTTCCATTACTTCTTTGGGAAGGAGAGTAAGTGGAGAGGGGGGGGGGGTTTAAAAACTGGTATGACAGCAGAGCAAATTATGTCATATTATGAAGCCAAGTTGGGGACGAAGGGGCGAGGTAGGAATTCAAAATATTTCAGCCCTTTGATTTTCACTAGTCTTTGCATACAGGTAGTATTTTTCTGTTTAAAAGTAAGTAAGGCTGGATTGTTATGAATAAAGAATCAGTTTAACTTGGGAGGAGTCTTTTTGTTGAAATGATCAGATTAAAGTAGGATAGAGGTGATTGTCTGAAAAGAGAAACTATGGCTGTTTGTTTTTTTAGGTTGGCATGGAATAATAGCGGATAAAAAAAAACTTAGATTAGAATGCGATGGAGAAATGAAAGACAATTGTTTTCTTGTAACTATTAAAAGTTTAAATAAGAGCCAGTTCAGCACTTAGGCTGCTCATTGGTCAGTGTCTCATCTTTCTTGATTGCTACGAGGGTACACTGTTTTCATTTCAGCAAGAATGTTTGGTTTTTTTCCCCCTTCTAATTTTGCTGCTTTTAATTTCCTTTTTACTTGCGTTCCAGTAAGGAGAGAGATGTGTTGAATTGTATAGTTCAAGTTGACTGAGATTAACTTTTTCTTTTAGCAGATTATCATTGATAAGAGTTGTCAGAAATGTTCAGTTTTACGTAAAATTTTGATTACGGATACTTGATTCCACATTATGTATTGGTACAAAATTGGCTGCTGAACAGATTCTATTTTTCTCTTGAGCAGCTTCTTGGCATCTATATCAGAGGGAAGAATAGCTCCTCGCACTGTCATCCCATACACTTTGGAAAAAGTCACATATCTTCTGCAAATGGCTGGGTGTAATGCATTGTGCAGAAGTCGGAGTGAGAGAGTTCATGCTACATCAGAAGGTGTTATGTTGGAATGCATGTGTGTGCATATGAGAGAAGGAAAGAACAGATGGTATGTGTTGTGTATGCCACTGCCAAACTCTGCCCTCTACTGTCCCTAGTTGAGCTGACATCAGCTTAACAAAGGGCAGTTACGTATGCTTGTGTGTGTGGACTGATCGAGTCTTAGCAGTGGGTAGAAAAGATTGCCAACACAGAACCCATTTTTTCACCATGGTGCTACTTGTGCATTAATGGGCGACTCGTCTCCTATGCAACACTGTGATCATCATGGGGAAACAGCTCTGTGTTTGGAATGGAGTGAGAATCCACATGAGCCCCTCTCTTGAGTTTGTGCGGGAAATGAATGGAGGTATGGTTGAGTACTTAATTGGTGTTTTCTGTGGTAACATAGCCAAGTGTGTTGTGCATGGGAAGATGGCAACATTGTCAGAGCTGTCATGTCACCTTGTGTGTGTTTTGGCAGGTCCAAATGAATGCATATCCTTTAAAGGCACCCTCACCCTTCCTTCTTCCTTCCCATTTCCTTCTGAGTGCATGAACTGAGTGGAGGCATGTGTGAGGAAAAAAGATCTCTGCTGATTTGTCTGCTAGTTTTATTATTTCCTCCCAGTTCCATTACAATTGTTGTGTAAATAAGAGGTCAGCTTGGTGAGTGGAAGTGGCATGGGAGAGAGTGCAGCAGAAAGACTGAGTGCTGGCAGTGACTATGTAGCAAGGGATGTCTGGGCGTCCAGCTGGTGTGCATGCTGTGGCCTACTCGCGGCTGTGTCCAGATGTGCAAGCGAATGATCAACTTGTTGGTTTTTAGTAAAGTGCGCTCTGTCTATTGTGTCCTTATTTTTGTACAGCATGTGGCGTGATGTCGCTGGCTGCACGGCTTGCCTCAGCCTACGGCTGGTGTGTTTTTATCCAGTCTGTGGGTGTATGTACATAAATGATGGGTAGCTGTGACTCAGGTGACCTTCATGACTCATGCAGTAATTGAAAAAAGTCTTAAAAAAAAAAAGAGAGAATACAGAAAATGTCTGACTACCGTACTCTGGTGTTTTTTTTATTATTTGTGAGTTTGGCTTTGTATTGACTTTACTGGTGATAATAATAAATGATAACATAAAACATTTATACTGCACTTATATCTCTCTGTAAGACCTAGGCACAGGCACATTACAATTGTCTTTATTAGAAAAAAAAATGAAAGAAAAAAGTAAGACCTTCATCATTGCTGCAAAAGGTTAAAATCTCAAGGAATAATGCAGAATAGAAAAATTGGTCTCTAGCTCAGCAAGACTGTGTCAAAGTATTTTCAGGATCAGGGAGATTTTGTTGTTTTGTCTGGTTCCCAGAGATCTTTCTACTCCTAGAGATTTGGACAAAAGCAAGATTCTACACATTATCATTTCTTTTAATGATTTATTAGGCGTAACATGATTAAGAATGTTAAAGGTGTTTATCTAAGGGGCAGTGAACTGTCAGAGGTTCAATGTGTCGCTGATGGATGGCATGATGTAAGACAATGGCGGTTTCTTTTTTTTTTTTCTTCTTTTTTTTTTGGCCACCTTTATCTTTTCCCTGAACTGAGTCAGGTACCCATTTACTGCTGGGTGGACAGAGAGGTTTTTTTGTTGTTTTTTTTATCTGACCGTACCAGTGGTACTAACTCACAATCATCAGCTCTGTAGGCAAATGCACTAACCAGTTCACTACAAGCTGCTTTACTTTACTTTTTTTTTTTTTTTTAGTCTTTTTTTTATCTTGGAAATCTTTCTGATAAAATTCAAATATCGCAAGGAATAGCAAATACTTAACGGTTGAATGATGAATGGAAAACCTCCTCCACCCTTCCAAAATGGAAAAATGCTCAAAAAAGTAGCAGTCATAGTGCACACACAGACACTTATGATTTCATGGTCAAAAATGCTATAAAGAAAAAGATTGGCAGAAAATCACACTTTCATCTTTTCAACAATAATTGTATGAAAACAGTTTTATATTTTAAAAGATATCTAAGGCAATTAAAGACGCATCTCTGCTTTATGCGAGTGTAACATGTTGGCTGTCTACACATATCCAAACAATTTGTACAGTATTTTGTACACTTTGTTAAATATAGTGAAGAAAATGAGATTTGAAAAAAAAAACTCCCAGAGAAGGTCTTGAGCAGTAATTGCGCTCGAGGTGTGTAACCATTGCGTTGTCTTGGTTTGCTTTGAGAACTCTTGCTACATCATGTCTGCTGGCTGTGTCTGAGCCTTCGACAACATGCTGATATACACTACTCAAAACAATTGAAGTACCACTAGGAAAACTGCTGTCATTCGAAAGAAAACAAAGCTGAACATAATTTAATGATTGAATATTTTATTTTTATTATTCCTCAATCCATTCAAATTTATTCAAACACCGTGACAAAAAATTATCTTTGTTTTACACTTGATTAAAGAGGCATACCCCCAAAATGAAAAGTAACAAGAGTCTATGGTAGATGTCATGATGTTAATAACGGGTATAACCACCGTTCGCGTTCAAACAAGCGTCACATCGACGTCTCATGGAGTGCACCAGGCGGCGGAGAGTGTCCTGGGGGATCGCCTGCCACTCCTGCTCCAGCAACTGAAACAGCTGGTCCACGGTGTCTGCTGGAGGGTTGTGGGCCCGCACTCGCCTCCCCAGCACGTCCCACAGATGCTCTATGGGGTTCAAATCTGGTGACCTGGCAGGCCAGTCCATTCTTGTCACCTGCTGCCCTTGTAGGAACTGATTCACGATGGCGGCGCGGTGGCACGGCGCGTTGTCGTCCTGGAACTGGGCGCCCTGGCCAACTGCCCTCAGGGCGGGCATCACAAGGGGGCGGATGATGGTGTCGCGGTAGGTGGCACCGGTCAGGCGGCCTTCAACACGGTGTAGGGGGTCCTGTGACGTAGGCTGAACCCACCCCACACCATCACGGACCCACCTCCATAGCGGTCATGCTCCCTGACGGCAGCGTCAACGTAGCGTTCTCCAGGACGTCGCCAGACGCGAACCCGCCCGTCGTTGAACCTGAGGGTGAACCTTTACTCGTCTGTGAAGAGTACTGTTGCCCATTCAGCTCTTATCCACCTTCTATGACATGCTGCCCAGGCCCGACGATGAGCTCGATGCGCTGGGGTCAGTATTGATCTCACTGCTGGGGACCTTGACCTCAAGTTGGCATCGTGGAGCCGGTTCCGAACTGTCTGGGTACTGACGTTGACGTTGCTGGCTTGTCGTAGCTGGTCTCGGAGTACTGTGGCACTGGCTGAACGGTCTCTCAGACAAGCGATAACAATGAACCGATCCTGCTGTCTGGAGGTGCTTCTCGTCCGTCCACGTCCCTGCTGTTCTTCAACACTTCCAGTGTTAAGCCAACGGTCTCTGAGCCTCGGAATGACTGGGTGACTCACTCCAAGCCGTCGACCAATCTCCCTCAAGCCAATACCTTCTTGGTACCATGCTATCGCTCTTCCTCTGTCGGTGTTGCTTAGTCGTTGTCTCGCAGGCATGGTTAAATCTTCCTAAATTTCGCGACTTTTTATACCCGTCAAATGTGCTAACTGATTGCAATTCTGCTCAGAAAAGACCATGCTTTCACGTGCATCACATTTTTTTTTCTTGCTGTGTCTGTGTCAAAATCTGGGAGCGACACAAGTTCGATAATTTCTCGGGATTTTTTTGCCTCAGATGCGACGCGGTAGATAACTGCTGACCGACTTTAACATAACAAAAATGCACGAGGAGTAGTATTTGAGAACCGGGTAAGCTTATCCAGCAGAGTTTATTCAATTATCAATATTAATTGGTTTATCAGAGCTTTTTAAAAATTGCATACAAAAATTAGGGGTGGTACTTCAATTGTTTTTAGTAGTATATTTGCATAGCGTGAAATACAGGCCCAAAATTTAAAAAAAGAAAAGAAAAAGTCGGAGAACATGAATTTGACCAAGAAAAGAAAGTGAGAACATGAATTTGTGCCAAGGATATGCTCATGAATTAAGTTTGAAAGTAATTCATATTGGGAGAAACTATTTCTACTGTAGTTTCTGGAAAATCAACCTCGGGTATCCTGCTGTCCTCTCATGTGTGATGGGAGGTGAAAACTACTCTCCCCCACCAACACCCACCCTCTTTCCTCCTACAAAAATTTAGATGATGTGTACACACATTTTTGTAGAAAATACATGCATTTTAGTTGATAAAAGCACCGGTTGCAGTTCTATGGTAAACAGGTCTGTATCTATGAACGCCATATAGCTATTCAAGTTTTTGGCAATATGAATGGTAACAGACCAGTAGAACTAATCTTTTTTTTTGTGACAGTGATATGGTAATAATATGCAGCTTTTAAATTTTTTAAAAAAGAAAAAAAAGCCGCACAAAGGTTACTGAATGACAAAGATGGTATTCATGTCATGGTTGTGAGATGTCGGAAATGTGAGGGGGAATGGGGTAAAAAAATATTTTTAAAAATCAGTTCACGATCTTACATCTTCTTTTGAGGCATGTTTTGTAGAATAAACATGCAGAATACTTGGCAACAATTTTGTCATTGCTACATCTCTAATATTTAAACAAAACTCGGAAAGTTTTACAAAGGCAGTGAGAACACAGGAATGTACCTGACTTTTTCTTCAGATAAAAATTTGTAGGAATAGGAATGGACCACAGTGTTCAAGTACTTCAGCTGTTTGGATGATCCCTGGAGTCTTTTAGCCAGGGTACGACAACAACAACAAAATTATTTAAAAACAAATTCTTAAAACATTGTCGCGATCCTGGATTGTCTGCTATTTAACCAAGGGAGATGATTTGTAGCTTCGTTAATTTTTATGCATGTATTGTAGCCTTGCATTTTAAAAATCTTCATGAAAACTCCTTGAATTTTGTTCTTGGGAGTCTGTAGGAACCCTGTCTACGGTCAGGAATTCTTTCCCCATTTGCACCACTGCATATGGTTACCACATCCAAACAAGTTCATACATTATCTTGATAACTGCGTAAAATTTGAAAGATAGGCATACGGCAGGACTATCAGTGACTTTGGTTACAGTGTGTCATGTATATGCCCGTTTCAAAATCAAAAACTTTTCCTAAATGATCAAGATGCTCAATAAAAGATAACTTGAAACTTTGTATATTAGTTGAAAATCCTATCAAGCTTTTATTGATGTTTAAAGCAAGAATTGTGTGGGATCCAGATTTGTAAGAAGAATTAATGTCAGTTTTGTAATATTGAAAATATTGCCAAAATGTCATTCACAGGTTTCCAGCCGTCTTAAAACATTCATTATCATGCCAAGTTAGATAATCAACTGCTGTTACTTTCCAAGACAGTGCCAATATAAAATGTATACTGTGAACAGCGACCAAGGACAAACGCATGTACACAGGAACAACTGAAACTGTGATTACATAGACTCGCATGTTTAATGTGAGAATCAAAAAAATGATCGCATATCAAGCACACATTTTAAAATTTCAAGTGTATAAATGACATACCATACAGTTGTGTTCGTTGAAGTATTTGAGGAAAGGTAATCAGAATGCACTGTGTCATAGGTGTTTTTTCCGCTCTGTCACTCATTCTCTCTCTCTTAATACACAGATCCTACAAGAACATGCTTTCCTTCCACTGCTGTACATGAAGGAGAGTAAATGTGAGTCCCTAAGTGTTAACACAAGGTCTGCTGCTTGTATACCAACCCTCGCCTCTGTCAACTCGGCAAATGATATTGGGGAATTTTTAACAAAGAAAAGGATGCTCCCACTCATGGAATAAACTGTACACTCACAATCAGCACAATCTGTCAACGATCTTTAGTCATGTGACCATGTAACTATTTTCAATGAGAGTACAGAATGAGTTAAAAGTTAAGACCCTCATCTGGGTTGACAATTGTCACCTGGGGCAGTCCATAAACGTTGCAGACGGCAGCATGCTAAGCTGACATTGTTCATCACCAACAGCAATAGAGTGTAAGAGACCTTATTCTGAGGGTCTTGTTTCAATAACAGAAATTGTAACCGTAAACACTTCATGTTCAACTATCCTCATCATCACTGACTTAAGTGTTTAAAACAAATAGTCATATTGTCACCATATGCCCAAGACTGGACAGTGTGATTTTAAACAGCGTGAAAGTGGTACTGACAAGAACTGGACATCATAGTCTCACAAAGTGTTACGTTAACTGAATGCAGAGCTCAAGTTTTCAGGATTTTGACCTGTTTGCCTATGTTCATTCAATCAATTGTAAATGATGTACGGGACCCAAGGGAGAAACCAAAAGAACTTGTTATAATCATTTAATGAACTGTAAACAGAGACAACAGTAACGCCAAACGCCTTCCACTGTGAGAGTCGTTCAATCTAATATCTAGCTGAAAGCCAGTTCTTATGAGAAACCTTAAACTTTTAAGAGATACAGAGCAAAAAAAGGTTCCAAAACACATCGGTTTTCAGGGAAAGTATACATAGAAACTGGGGGAAGGAGAATATGCAGAAATATGGCTGTTTTCTACTTTGCCGTGTAGATCTAATAACTATCAAAATACCCATTACACCATAATGCGACAGTATTTGCTGGTTTATGTGTACGGAACATCTAAGTATGTGTTACGTCATGGCTTTGCCTACTCCACTTTGATACAAGCACTATGGGTGAATCTGATAGAACAACATTAATTTTACTGAGAAATGGCTATAAAAACGCCAGTAGTCATTGGTTTTCCCATGAAGTATTTTTTCAATTTGCCCATTGCCACATTTATATCAGACAGCGTAGAAATATTATTGACAGCATGGGTGACAGCAGAGAATTAACTGCAAAATTTCTTTGAGGTCTTACCCCGTTTCTTATTACGTTAATGATCTGTAAACTTAAATGTTATTGCCAGGCTCTTTGCCCGTGACAGCATGCCATTAGGATGTCGCAACCGCAGAGAGAGATGGGCGAAGAGACCAGTTTTACGACGATTGATATTGGTTTCCACCGGTGAGATCTGATAGGTGATTATTACTGAGGGTCGTATGAGCCTAGGTTTTCCATTCTGAGATCAGCAGTCAAAAACAAACAAGTGCAACAGCTTGCAGTATTTTGCCTCGTGCTCTCCGTACGTGATCCCCTTTGACGTTTCATAACGCCCCCCACACTCCACTTCCCAACACGATCTTCCCCGGCCCCTCCCGCCCATAATCACAGAAAGTCGTCTGTCTCCCTTCGAGTCCCGTTCTAGAGAGAACGCAATAAGATAGCTGCAAATAAGAGTTCCGCATTGGTAGACGACATTTCGTCTTTCTTTTTCAGCCATAACGAATGCCGAGTGTCACTGGACTGCACTTGTGCAATATTGTTTCCGAGGCAAAGCCTCTAGACAAAGTTACAGCCCTTTATCACTCTGATGTATAAGAGGAATCCAATGTGACTAATCCCCTGCTGTCTCCCTCTGACCGTCATTATTACCACGAATGATGAACGATGATTTCAGGCTGAATTCGCATGTTAAAAGGAGCGTGGGTCGCTCTGTTCTTTCTTTTCTCTGATCAGCCAATCGATTGTCGACGAGCAAGCAGTTCTGAAGTAAGTATTATTATTTCACATGACTTCATTTCAACTTTAACCTAAGTTGATGTCGTTCTGTAAGTATGTGTACATTCTGGAAGTCATCCAAAGCCAGTCGAGTTATATTGGATTCAGATTTAAATGCGCTTTAACATTAATGTAGGCCTACGTGCTTTCTCAGGTTTTGTCTCCTGGTGTTTTAAACTACAGAAAAGGTTCAAAAGTTTGTACAAACGGCCTGCATGCTGTACAAAATGAGAAGGCTCAATTTTTAGCATGGGTCGTCGTGTTACATTTTCCTTGTTCTCTTATGTTGTATAATTTCTTTTCTCTGGTTTGCTCGACTAAGTATGGAATGGCAAAGTCTGCTGATGAGTATAGTAATCAACAGTTTTAATCTAACCGTAGCCAAATAGCTGCCGTGCTGTAGGTGTTGCGTAGATCTGTGCATTCTGGAGATCATCCTAACCTATCATTGTTACTTTCGATCTAATTTCATTTTGGTCACATAAACACACTTCAATGTTTTCATACTTTTTTCAGTTTTGTTTCAAGGCCGTTAAAACTGCAAAGAATTCACGACTTCGTACAAACTGGTTTGCATGCACATACAAAATATGCAGGAAGTATTGACCAAAAGTGGTGTAGAACACACTAATACACCCACTGTCATCTGGATAGTTTCCAGCTATTCATCTAGTCAATTTACTCCAAAATTCCAATAATTAAGGATAAGTAGCTCATTCTGAATTATCTTTGGTTTGTGGTTGGGATTAATACACTTTTTTGTTTAACAATCTGTTACATATTTTGTGCCTTCTGAAATATTTCTGGTTTGTGATCGGGATTAATTAATCATTTTTCTAAGCAGTATGTTACATACTTTGTGCCCACTCAGTGGCATTAGCTCCTTGCCGCTCATTCTGGTTCCCCTGGTACACCACCACACCCAGGTAGTCATATTGCAGCACCCGCACCGGTGGTGCACATGGAGCGATCAATATCGGGTCGTCGTAAGCAGCATGCCAGAACAGACGATATACTGCTGCTAAGTTATGTCTGTGGTGTTCAGTGGTGCTTTTACTGATCTGTATACGCGTGTTACCACCTACTCTGCCCCCTGCTGACGACAAGTATTTCTTAGTCGTGGGGCCAGCGTCTATGGGCACCATGTGTGGAAGGCATCAAACGACAATCCACGTGAACTTGGTGACACTGAAGACAGTGACACAGACTCCACCACAGGCACGAATGTGGGGAAGAAGTCAAAATTAAGATCTAGATGAGATGTAGGTCCAATTGAGACGGTTTTTAATTTATAAAGGTGACAAAGATGATGCAGTGGAGTTCCATTTTAGTCTGAGACTATATGATCCGACTGTATTCTACGCTTCTTACATATATATATATATATATATATATATTATATCTTCGATCTAAGACGTAAGAGCAAGCTTTGTTTGTAATTGAATATATATATATATATATATAAGCTTATCTCGGTGTCAACTGGAAGACGGTACAAACGCTTGCATTGTGTGTGTGTGTGTGTGTGTGTTTTCCAATCTGGTCTTTCGTGCCCTTTTCACACCCCCACATCCCCACCACCACCCCTCCCTGTCACCATCCCCAACCATCGACATTACTCCGATGTCGCTCATTCGGGCTTCCCGTAACGCATTAACGCATCACGTCCATTGAAGAACACCCACGCGTACGATTATCCTATCACAGCCCAGCGCAGCAGTCCACAGGGAGCAGTCAGTATCAAATCGTCATGAACTTTTTCCTCTCGAGGAGAGACTGATCTGCCGACAGGTCACTTTCGTGGTGTTCGGTGACGCCTGTTCTGATTCAACATTCGCGAGGCACCGTCTACTAAGCCCTGCAATGACAACAATAATTATTTGGTGGAGGAACCAGCGAGAGCGGTTACCACCTTCAGAAGTCGCCATCACGTCCATTCAGGAACAGTCCCCAGAGCCTTTCCCAAGGCTGACGAATCTGACATGGAGGTACCACGTGGATGGAGCTGAAATCGGAAAAAAGAGGCTAGCCTACTTCTATGAAAGCAAGGCATGAATGGCCACAGAATTTGAGACATTCTGATATTATGATCAACGAGGATGGTATCAATGAGCTCCATGTTTGTCTAAGACTACATAACATACGCTTCCTTTTGTAAAATGTCCTGGTGTCAACCATGCCCGAGAGATACAGACACCTTCAGTGTTGGTCAGTTAATTTGAGTAGTACTCTCACAGACGCATCCAATGAGTAGATGAAACTTAGCAGATGCGAGGAGCTCGCATTAACTCAAGGCGCTGGTAAGTTTTTAAACTGTTCGTTAAAATTGTCAGCGCACTATAATTATGTTTGTGTGTGTGTGTGTGTGTGCGCGCGCGTTTGTATGTATATACGTACGTAGGAGCGCGTACGTGTGTGCATGAGGTCGCATGTGTATGTGTGCACATTTGTTTCTTGAGGGTCAATTGTCTGAAATAAACTTTCCACGAATAGGGTTTATTAGACATCTCCCCCCCCCCCCCCCCCCCCCCCCCCCCCGTCTCCTTCAAATCGTCCACAAAATCTTACCTTTTTGAGCGAATTCAATCCATTCTGCACACGTTTTTCATGTAATGTAATGTGAACACACACAACACACACACACACACACACCGCGCACACACACACACACACACACACACACACACACACACACACACACACACACACACACACATGCGCGTATGTGTTTGTGGATAACGCTACCACTCCTTTCCTCTTCTCAACATGAACACGCACGAGCATCCAAAGCTTGCACACATCATGCCGGTAAGATTTCAGTTGGCAAATTTGTTGTCTTTGTGTATGACGCATTTATATTTAACAAACAAGAATTGAACTCAGGAAGTTGTTTTGTTGTTGTTGTCGTACCCTGGCCAAAAGACTCCAGGCATTATCCAAGCAGCCGAAGTACTTGAACACTATAGTACAAATGCGTCAACTGGGGATGAGAACATTACGTGTGTGGCCGTTTCTGATTATCCCGCCGTATGGGCAGCCACACTCCGACTTTGGGGGATTTTGGAGACTGATAATGTTATGCTAGGAGCTTGTCACAACTGAAGACAATCCCCGCAAAGCTATGCAGAGCATAACAACATTTTGATGTAGCCTTGGTGTTCTAGCCTGTGTCAATTGGCCTGACACAGCCTTAAGCCAAGGCGAGAACTCAGGAAGTAAATCCCTAGGCTTTTGATTGATAATAGGCTCATTATTTAACAAGGGAGAATTGAACTAAGGAACTAAATCCTTGTGATATGGATTGATAATAGAGTTATTATTTAACCCAAAATAAAATTTGGATTATTGATTAATATAATAGGGTCATTATTCATACCAGAACTGGGCAGAACTGTTTATAGTTATGCTGAATCAACATTTGGCCACATGTTCCGTCTGGAGAGAGAGAGAGAGAGAGAGAGAGAGAGAGAGAGAGAGAGAGAGAGAGAGAGAGAGGTCTGATTTTCTTTTTCTTTTTCCCATAAAACAGATAAGCAGTTTCAACAACAACGAGATGAGTGTGTGCAAAACATTCCTCTATCTGGTCATTGTTATGGCCATTATTGGTGGTAAGTTTTGACTGCTTTCGTGTGTGGTGTTGTGTGTGTGTGTGTGTGTGTGTGAAAGTCAAAGTCAAAGTCAAAGTCAAAATTTTATTTAGAGATGGAAACATTGAATAAGCAGCATATCTGCTTTTTTTTTTTTTTTTTACATCAAGCCATCTATGAAAAAAGAAAGAGAAAAAAAAATCAAATCGTGTACAATGCCTTTCATCAAAAGAAAAGTAAACATACCGTCTTACCCCCTCCCATCTCCTCCCCTTTACCCACTCACTTTCATTCACGTAAAAGGTATCAATGCTCATTGCCGCCCCTATGGTTACATTCACGAAGTGTATATCTTTACCAATGTATTTCTTTTCTGCACAGGATGGACATTTTTTCAGTATCATATGTGGTTAACGATTCATGAGATAATCTTTCAATTTTTTCTTAAATGTGTTTTTATTTTTTGTATTTTTTAAGGGTTTTGTGAGTTTATTCCACAGATTTCCACCTGAATATACAAAACTGGATTTGTATAAATTGTTGCGTGGTCTAGGAATGGACAATAAATGATTATGTCTATGGCAATTGACTCTAAATATTTCTATAATCTTTTGGGGAGCTGTTCCATTAATAACGTTATGCATACAAAGGGCTTCATTGAAAAAGAGTCTGTTTGGGAAGGTTAATATTTTGAGTTGTTTGTAATCTTCATCAGTTAGGGAGCTCGATTTTAACAATACTAATTTCAATGCTCGTTTGTACAGACGATGATTTAATTTTAAATAATGTTCACTACAGTTGTCCCAAAGGGTTGATGCATAATCAATTAATGACAAAATATGTGCACAGAAAAAAAGTTTTCGAGAGTGGCCATCGAGGAAAATTATTATCCGGGACAACTGAAATTTTTTTTTTGAAAGGCGTTTTGCTAAGAATGTTATATGTTCAGTCCAAGATAAATCTTTGTCAATAATGACACCTAGTGTTTTGTGTGAACTGACTTCCTCAACTTTATTGTTGGATATGAGTAAAGGCTGAAAATTTTATGCACTTTGTTTTAATAGCATTTAAAGACATATGGTTTAGTTGTGTCCATTCAGCAAGTTTATCAATATCTGCTTGAAGCTTAATTGTTAATTCATAGACATCAGAGTCGTTTTCGTGAAGAGATGTATCATCTGCAAACATTTCGCATTTACATTTAACAAAACAAGGCAAATCATTTTCGTAAATAGTAAACAAAAGAAGTCCTAACACAGAGCCTTGTGGAACACCATATTTGACAGGCATAAATGTTGACAATTTGTCAGTTACAGCTACTAGTTGTTTTCAGTCACATAAAAGAGATGAAATAAGACTTATGAATTCTGGAGTCAGTTTGTAAAGTTCAAGTTTACGGCACAACAAAAAATGGTTGATGACATCAAAAGCCTTTTCAAAGTCTACGTGTGTGTGTGTGTGTGTGTGTGTGTGTGTGTGTGTGTGTGTGTGTGTGTGTGTGTGTGTGTTTAGGATGTTGGTGGTGGTGGTGTATGTGTGTATGTGTGTGTGTGTGTGTGTGTGTGTGTGTGTGTGTGTGTGTGTGTGTGTGTGAGCCCGCGCATGCGTGCATGCGTTCGTGCATGTGTGTTGGTATTTGGAGTGGTGGGGGTGGTGGTGGTGGTGGTGTGTGTGTGTGTGTGGTCATTGTTGTATGGGGGTGGGAAGGAGTGTTCTTTTTCTGTCCATTCTTTTCTTTTCCTCTTTGTTTGTTTGGCTGTTGGAGAGAAGGATGAAGGATAGGAAGGGATAAAGGGGATGGGGAAGGCTAGAGGCTAAGGATTGTGTGTGTATGAGAGAGAGAGAGAGAGAGAGAGAGAGAGAGAGAGAGAGAGAGAGAGAGAGAGCATGCGTACACAAACTAAGTTGACGTTCAATTAATCCAATGATGTCATGAGACGTACATTGCCTTCTGTGTGACGCAATCCTGCCTTTTACGTCTAGCCTACGCGTATGACGCCATCCTGCAAAGCCGACCCGACCGAAAATAGTTGAGATTTACGTCCTCATAGCGAAAGCTTTTAGGGACATGTCTTTCATTCACGGAAACCGACCCGACCTCACGTCTAGCCTATTTGTATGACACCATCCTGCA
This sequence comes from Conus canariensis, assembly GCA_033310375.1. Lineage (NCBI taxonomy): Eukaryota > Metazoa > Mollusca > Gastropoda > Neogastropoda > Conidae > Conus > Conus canariensis. Next base: position 84,120,902 of record CM065714.1, read on the forward strand.
AAGCTGACTTAAGTCTACTTGTATGACGCTATCCCGCAAACCCAACCCTACGTCTAGCCTACTCGTATGACGCCATCCTGTGTAGCTGACTTTACGTCTAGTCTACTCGTGTGGCACCATGTGGCAAAGCTGATTTTACGTCTAGCCTACTCCTATGACGCCATTCTGCAAGACTAATCTGAAGTTGTCTGGTCGAATGACGCTATTCTACAATGCTAATCTTACTACTCATAAGACGCTATCATACGAAGCTAACTTTCCGACTAGCCTACATCTATAACGCTCCCCTGTATGATACTACCGTACGTGAAGACTGCTTGTATGACGCCATCTTGCAAGGTTAATTTTACGTCGTCTATTCTTACGACGCTATCCCAAAAGGCTAACCTTACGCCTAGCCTACATGTATGACACTAGGCCTACCCTGCAAGTCTGACCTTACGTCTAGTCTGCTTGTATGACGCCATCTTGCAAGGCTGATCTTACGTTTAGTTTATTCTTGTTCACCTTTATTTGTCTCGCCTGTGTAAGTCTAAAGGTCAAAACGCATTGCTTCTCTTGTGTATTTGTCACGTGACTTGTCATGAATCTATTAAACATCGTTGACGGTGCATATGCCATTTTTCTATCATGGAGTAGATTTCTGTTTCAAAGAGTGCTGTCGATTCACAGGCGACTTTCGTTAGATTTTTCACAAACTTTATTCCAATACACACCACAAGATGGCTCCTCCAGACAACGGCTCCCGCTCACAATGATTCAAAGTTCTGAGACAGGTCTGCCTGAAATGCTATGCCTACTTTTTTTTTTTTTTTTTTTTTTTTTTTTTTTTACAAGTTTAGAAATGTTTCCGATGGTTTTCGAACAGGCTAATTCTGAAAATAGACTCACAAACAAATTCAGAAAGGCCGACTTTGATTAGAGTTTTACCAGATCAGAACTTTTACTTGTGTGGATTCTTCTACAGTGCGGCTCACTGGACCTTAGTTTGTTAGCTCACTATTATCACAGTGGCATTCAAACCACTGTTTAAAACTGGATGAAAAAGAGTGAAAAAAAATCACGAACTTGGAGTCATTCGTCACGGTTTCTTATCAAAATGCTAACTCTAAGACTAACGTTTAAAATGAAGTGGAGAGAGATGAAAACAAACAAAAACAACCAACCGTTCATAACGGGATTCGAGTGACCTTAGGTTATTAAATAAAAATGCAATTGTCAATGTGTGTGTGTGTGTGTGTGTGTGTGTGTGTGTGTGTGTGTGTGTGTGTGTGTGTGTTCCTTAATTGCCCACAATACAAGGACCTCCATCCCGTCATCTTGTAGTCTGACAGAACTTTTTGTGGGGAGGAATTTACGTTTTTGAACTTCCATCCCCTTCCCCTTCCGTCCTTCTCTTCCCCTCTCTCTTCCTTCCGCTCTGGTGCACACTTGGTGACCAAGCAAGGTTAGAGTGAAAGTGTATAGCCTCTGCTAAAAGAAAAAAAAAAAAGCTGTATAATTTCTGCAGAGGTGAGACAGGATATTACTGACTACTACCTTACGACAGCTGTATACTTTAGCATATAACCAATAGCTATATCCTTCAATTAATCATCAGTCTATAGCAGGCTCCTATGATACGATTGAATGGATTAATATCTGACGCTGATTCTGTTGTTTTTATTGTCAGTGGGCGGGGCGGCGAGAGAGGGGCTGGCGCACACCAATGTCTCAGCCAACGCTAGTTGGCCGCATCGCGGTCCAGGCAGACACAGGGAGAACATGACGTGCGCCTCGGGAATCTGCTGTGTCCATAGCAGCTGTGGAGGTTGAAACCATGCCTTTGACAGACACACCACGATGCTCCAGAACTAACACCGTGACAATGAACTGATGAATCCATTAATTGTTCACTCCTCAATGTTATCGGTGATTAAATCGCTCTTTCGTCCGTTAGAGTTCCTTCGTTGATTTATCCAGTCTGTTTCTTCGTTCTTTTACTTCTTGTTGGTTGAAACAACGAAGTGTGTGTGTGTGTGTGTGTGTGTGTGTGTGTGTGTGTGTGTGTGTGTGTGGGTGGGTGGGTGGGTGGGTGCGTGCGTGCGTGCGTGCGTGCGTGTGTGTGTGTGTGTGTGTGTGTGTGTGTGTGTGTGTGTGAGAGAGAGAGAGAGAGAGAGAGGGGGGGGGATGGAGGAAAGTATTCACATGGATATCTCAAAAGGACCATTTTGTGTCACCAGTTTTCATCTTTATACTTCGAATTTTTGTCGCATGCGCATTGTGTGTGTGTGTGTGTGTGTGTGTGTGTGTGTGTGTGTGTGTGTGTGTGTGTGTGTGTGTGTGCAGTTTTTACAGTGAAAAGAATCATGAAATAAAACACAAAATATATGAGCAAATTCGAGAAGCAAGATAAAATGAAATGAAATGAAATAAATAGGTGTCTTTAGTGCTTGATGACTTGAAAAGCGGAAGATGTACTCAGCATAAGCTGGAGATGAACCTCTGCTTAGGACTTTAACAGTAGGGTCTTCTTATATATAGGCCTACTTTTACCTTGTGTATGAAGACTGACATACTCTGGCAGCAAGTCCCCGTTTTGAAGCACAGTCAGTACGCTTTTCCTTTGGCTGGACATTTTCCTTCATGTGGAAGACGTTCTTCTTCTTCTTCCCGTAACTCGGTGACGAGTCAAAGGAGCACCCACTGAAAAACTGCATACCAGGTTCCTCGAGCTCTGTTGATCATGTGCCAAGCCCTGGGTCTCTGCAAATGTTATCCCTGTCCATTCTGCAACTGGACAGTTGTATAAGAAAAAGTGGTACTGAGACTGACCATCAGCTTGATCTTCTTGGCTCTTCTTTCCATGCCATACATTTGGTTGATGTTTCATCCGGTCTTTTAACAGACTCGGCGATATCTTGCACACTAAATCCCAGGGAACTCATATCATCTGCAAAGAGGAGGTTCGTGAATATTCTTCCTTCGGTGTCAAGTGTGCTCACAGGTTCTTAAAGTGCATCCATCATGATGCATTACAGAAGTAAGTTGAAAACCGTGGGAAGTAGGCCTAGTAGGCAGTCCTAGAAAACCCCGACTGAAGTATAGAACTACTCTCCACCAGTCTCTGTATAAGTACTGCACTGTTTGCTTTGAAGTACAGTTGCTGGGTGGTGTTGATTAGTTTTTGCTTGTAATTGAATGTTTTCAGTGCTCATCGATCAGCATAAAACAAAAATAGTTTCAAATTCTGTGGCCCTTCATACGCTGCTCTCACGATGACTTTAATTTCGGATGTCCTTCCATGTCGATGCCTTTGGACGAATTGTGTCGGGGATACCGGTATCGGCAACTTTATTGGGACTGTCATTGGAATGAGATGATGGCATCCCCCCGAGGGAAAGCTCACTCACGCTGGCTCCACGACGAAGCAATTATTATCGTCAATAAAGGACTTGATAGGTGGTGTTCTGCGAATGTTGGGTCAGAATAGGTGCAACAGCACCGAAGTGAGTCGGCAGCAGAGAAGTGTCTCCTGTAGTGGGTCGCTTCATAACGGCTTGACACTGACTGCTCCCCGCGGATTGCCGTGCCCGGTTCTGTGGCGGGATGGTCTAGGCCGTGGCTGTGGACGAGGGGCCGGAATGAGCGGCGTGGGTGCAATCCCTTTGAGGTGGCAATGCAGATGAGATGAGGGGGGGGGGGGGGGGGGGGGGGGGAGAGAGATTGTGGCCTATAGCGCTTCCTGCCAGACTCTGTCCAACGTCACTGGTATAGGAATACTTTACGCTAAAGGTACACAGGTCTTGGAAGATCTGTTTGATGGTTCTTCTGTCTTTGCAGAACACAACCTATTCTTTGACAGTAATAATCTGTTTGCAGTCGTAATAAATTAAGAACGACCTTGAGCATAGCTTTGCTGGTATGGCTGATCAAATTGACAGTGCAGTCGCTCTGGCAGCATACTGGAAATTTGCATTCTTGAGAAGAGTGACGAAGCTACAATAGTCATACATGAATGCAAATTTGTTCTCAGCTTATCCTCAAGTAAATCTTTCATTCGTAGATTAGGCAAATGACATTTAGTCTCTTCCGTGAGACGATATTGCTAAATCCTTAATGTTTTATTTACGCGTGGTCAGCAGACTCCAACGATTATCCAGTCTACATTGACCACCGCTGTTGTATTAACCTCCATTCTCCCCTTTCTCCTCCAGTTGTGAGGTCGGTTTTTCTTGCGGTCCACTACTCCCTCTCTCTCACACACACATCCCACTTTGCTCAACCAGCACACCTCCCACTTCTCCCTTCCTGTCATTGTACCCCCCCCCTCTCTCTCTCTCTCTCTCTCAGTATGCTTCAACCAATGCAGACTGTGTCAATCCCTATTGCCGGCTAACAAATGAAAAAGCAGGAGAGGAAAAAAGCAGACGTGAACTACATTATAAGTATTCTTGAAGAAAACACAAGACAACTCCACATTTCTTCAGAAACAAGTGTGCTTGTTGTGTGCGTAACTGCAGACATTCTCAGTCAACCATCGTGTTGTGCAAGTTCCCCTCCACCACAACCACAACCATCACCACCGGCACCACCACCACTGTCGCTTCCCGCAGTGTGTTAAAACTGTGTGACGGGATCTAGACGCTGAAATAGCACCTGTTCTTTTGGTCTAAGAGAAGTAAAAATGAGGTGAATTTACTTGTTCTTATACATGTTCTTATTTTTCTTTTCTTTCTCATACAGTGAGTGACCTACACTAGTGTTATATTTTCCATTTTCCTGTGCGTAGAACTTGGCTTATATGTGTGTGGCCATGGTTTGTATTCTCTCTCTCTCTGTTTGTTTTTCCTTAATATTATTCGCACCATAGTAATATCATTGTCAACATGGTTCAGAAACATAGACTTCACACAGGCCATCTAAATATTACTAGCGTTGAAAACAGTTTACATCAGGCATCATCAGTGTTGCAAAGTACAGATAAATCATTTCATGTCTTGGTTTTATGAAATCCAGACTCTCCGATTTTGTTCCCAAGAATGTTACCATTCCTGACCATACTCTTATTTGCAGAGACCCCAACGTTTCCCAGATTAGCAGGTATACTGGTTTACACTCATGAAACTTTAAACACACACTGTTTACATTATCTTGAAATTTTTCCAGTTGAGTCATTTGGGTTGGAAATTAGGCTGAAAAGAAAACAAAAGGCCTGTTAGATTCGTTATTATTTATAGAAAATTCTGAATGGATTGAGAAGTTCACTGCCATGATGTATGCCACCGACAATTTACAGCTAGATGATTTCGGTGTCAATCTATTGTAATATGATCAATCATGGACAGAAATATTTTTCACATACAACTTATGTAAGATTATTGACCCCTTCCCGTGTAACCTTAACCAACAGAGCACTAACTGACCATACTAATGTCACCGATTTATTTCAATATCAATCTATTCTAATATAATCAGTCATGGACAGAAATGCTTTCCTCATACAACTTATCTAAGATTATTGACCCCTTAACCTACAAAACACTAACTGACCATATTAACGTCACCGGTTTACGAGACATTGAACAAAATGTTCCTGTGAGTGGATACAGTGACCATTATCCACTATGTGTCACACGGGCAAAAAAATGGACTTAAAATGCCCCAAACAGGTAACAATTTTTTTGCAGCACTTCAGAAAGATCGTTTTCTTCTTGTCGCTCCCACATCCTATTTGCCAATGTCTACAATTATATTAATCCAGAAGACACTCTAGAGTACTGGCTACAAATGTTCAATACCGTTCATAATAGACATCTGCATACAAAACACGTAGAGTGAAACACTCTCCTCAGCCTACATGGATGACTGAGGAAATGCAGACTGTAATACTTCTTCGTGAAGATCTTTTTGACACAGGGAACCAAATGAATAATTATTGGGAAAAAAAGCAAAATAAGATTAATTCACTCAAACGAGCTGCACTGCAAAAATAGTACCAGGATCTTGTCTTTCAAACTAAACTTAAAAGCAAAATGGAAAGCTATAAATGAGCTTGCGAAGAAAAAATACCAATCTAAGCATGTCGCCATTAGCAATGTGAAGCCAAACGAATTCAGTAAACATTTCCCAAGAGTGGCAGAACATATCAAAAAACAAAATCATACTCGACTGAATTACCTGAAAAAATGAAGTGTTCTGCAATTCCAAGAACGTTTATTCCTAACTTTCGGTACCCTTAATGTCTGCAACTGATGTGTACTGTTCCTTATGTCATTCATAGAAGACAGGAAGTCGTTGATTTGATGGAATTGATGGCATCATTCTAGAAATTTCAGCCCCAACAACCTTAGCAGAACAGTGCCATATCAATATTGATGAAACTGAATTTTGTGGGGTATTGCTTGTTGATTTTGCAAAGGCTTTTATGCCATAGACCACAACTTATTACGCAAAACATTATCATCGTATGCCCTAACAGGAAATCCACTCCAGCTAATTTCATCTTTCCTAGACAGTCGTCAATATTTGGTTTGATTATTCCACATCCAGTATATTACCTGTCATATATGGAGTATCCCAGGGTCCAGTTTTAGGTTCTCTCCAATTTTCTATCTATGCAAACGATTTCCCTCTTCATATTGAGGAATCTTGTGAACTTTTTTTGTGATGACACCACGTTTCATACAAATAGCTCGAACTTTCATTCTGTGTATAGATTATTACAAAAGTCGGTTGACCCTTAAGTGAATGGTGCAATGTGAATCATTTGGCACTGAACCCCAGTAAGACTAAAGTCATGCCCATAACAACGCGTCAAAATATAGAACAGTTCTCTTCTGTTTTGATGATGATGACGAAAAAGATGACGAAAAATAAAACGAAGAAGCAACTTGCAAAATAAGTCGGAAAAAACTAAACACGAAAAAGAACAGAAGGGAAGAAGATGAAAACACAAACTGGAGAGAAGAGGGCAAGAATGAAGATAAGAATAACACAGAAACAGGAAGAGTAAAACTCAACAACAGCCATAGAGCACACGATGGCACAAATACATATCAAAAGTTGGACTGTGGTCCAGTTAATCTCTGATGAACGTAGGCCTATAGAATGTCTGATTTTCCTTATAGAAAAAAAAAGTTTTATCAACAAAGTGAGAATCAAAGATGTAGACAATCATCGTGTTCTTGGCATAATAACTGACAATAATTTTCATAGACTGCTCACATCAAAACATTAGGCAAAACAGCCTCTAGACAAATATACCATTTACGCCGGATTAACTTTCATGCCCAAAAATTATTCCTGAATGCACACATACTCTCTTTAATCAATTACTGTACGACAGTATTTGACCCAGCCAGCACAAATTCAAGGAAACCTTCGAGCAGCGTGTATAAACATATCCTCAAAGCAGTTGTCTTGAAGTCCTCAAGTTATAGAAGCAGATCACATTTAAGTTCGAATTCATCCACTAAGGAATGTGTTTGCTACGCAAAAAAAAAAAAAAAAAAAAAAAAAAAGTATGTGGATTGGCCTCGCAAACAATTTAATTTAAATTTAGCATTAACTTTTTTTTTTTTTTTTTTTTTGAAGATCTACAAAACTACAAGTTCCCATACCAGAATTAATCTGTTTAAGACAAGCTTTTGGTATTCTGGGCAATTTCTCTGAATTCGCTTCCATCTGAGCTAATATGCCATGGACGCTCAAAGTATTAGAAGAAAATTGTTGTCATATCTTGCACATTCTCGATCATTTGTTATGCAAATATGCAGTATAATTCACGTCACCAATACCTATCCACTTGCATGTTATTATCATATCATCAAAAACATTATATTTGTTCTTACTTTCCTTAAGTTATTGTTGCTGTTTACAAGCGGTACTACGGGTTTAGAATAATCTACTAAGAACGATTGGATACGTTATGTCAATGCATGCAAATGTTAATACATGAAAGATTTATAATATACTAATTAATGCATACCGTACTGTTCACTTGTAATTTGTTGGAGTGGTTTGTAGGATGGATGATGATAACGTGTGTGTGTGTGTGTGTGTGTGTGTGTGTGTGTGTGTGTGTGTGTGTGTGTGTGTGTGTGTGTTGTTGTTGTTGTTGTTGTTGTTGTTTAGCACTGTTTCGTTTTCCTCAGTTGCTCTGATCGATTCTTGATGAATGATGCTAAGGTAGTACTCCGTTCTGCTCGTAGCCGATGTCAGTTCTTCTTCTTCCGGTAGTAACCACAGTCAAGTGTTTGACTATTATTGTTACGTTTGGGGTGAAGACGACTGAAAAACAAAAAAACAACCTAATTGAGAGAATGAAGGAGAGCATAGTGTGCAAAGAAGGGTGGAGTAGGGGAGGGGGGAAGGGGGAGGGGAGGAGAGAGTTGGATTTATGGAATTGCAGATACCTTCCTACTGAAGGTACCTGCCGTTGGGACCTGCACTATTTCCTGAGGGAGCAAATTCCAGTCCCTTATTGTTCTTGGGAGGAACGACATATTTCTTTGTTCTGTCCGGCATGTTATCCTGCTGAATTGTTGGTTGTGACCCCTCCTTGATCTTGTTTGGAGTGGTTTTAGTTGGTGGAACTGTACAGCCGTTGTGTTGTGTTTCATGTTGTAAAACATAGTTAGTCGTGCCGCTTTCCGCCTCGTCTCAAGGGGAGGCCATTTTAGTTCCTCCAGCATGGTGGTGACGCTGGAGGTTTGCTTGTAGTTGTTCGTGACGAAGCGGGCCGCTCTACGTTGGATGGCCTCTATGTCCTGGATATCTTGGGCAGTGTGTGGGTCCCAGACAGCGGAGGCATATTCTAGCACTGGTCTCACTAGTGCTTTGTATGCCATTTCTTTGACCTTCCTACTGGTGTTCTAGATTCCTTCGCAGGAAGCCCAGTGTCTTGTTGGCTTTGGCGCTTATGTTGTTGATGTGCCTATTCCATTTGCTGTCGTTTTGCAGGGTCACTCCAAGATACTTCGTGTTGTTGCTGCTCTGAAGAGTCTGGTTGTGGAGTTGGTATCCAGCAGTGGGCGTATCTTTTTTGCAGGTCACATGCATGACTGTGCATTTGTCTGGGTGGAAGGCGATGTCCCATTCCCTCTCCCACTGTTCTAGCACCTCAAGGTCTTTCTGAAGGGCTTGCTGGTCTGCTATGCCTAAGATGTGTCTGTAGATGATGGTGTCGTCAGCGAATAGGCGTGTGCTGGATTGGACCCTGTTTGGGAGGTCGTTGATGTATACGAGGTACAGGCAGGGTCCCAGCACAGAACCTTGGGGGACACCTGATCTAACTGCTACTGGTTCCGAGCGTGATCCGTCCACCACTACTGACTGACGTCGGTTGCCCAAGAAGTTGCCGATCCATCGGTTGGTTTCACCTCTGATTCCGTAGTGTTGAAGTTTGTGTACTAGGAGGCTGTGGTTGACTTTGTCAAAAGCCTTCGCAAAGTCCATCACTATGACCTCAGTGTCCGTGCCCTGGTCTAGTTTCTCGGATAGTTCTTCTGTCAGCTCAAGCAGTTGGGTGACACAGGAACGTCCCTTCCTGAAGCCGTGTTGTTGTGAGGTCAGGATGTTATTGGATTCTAGATGCTGGAGGACTCAGGAGACAAGGTGGTAGAAGCAATCGAGCCCCAGCTGAAGACAGGCAGAAAATGGAAAGTTCAAGAGGCGATGGATTCTGCAAAAGAAAGTCTCAAGATCAGAGAAATAACAGTACACACACAGACCAACAGACAAGGACTGGGGGTGACCAAAACTGAATGGTGGTCAAAGGCCAAAGGAAAAGCCAAAAGAGACATGATGATTCAGGAGATGAGAAAAGATGAAGACCAAAAAAGACTCCAAAAAGCAGTCCAGCAAGGGCAATGGACAACGTGGGAGAATGCACTCCAAAGAAGTCTCATTTGGAACGACATTTGGCACATGGCCCCTCTCAGGATCAGCTTCATTCTCAGATCTGCATATGACCTTTTGCCCTCAGATGCAAACCTGGTGAAGTGGGGAAAAACAGACGATCCTGCATGCCCCCTCTGCCATGAAAAACAAACAGTGGAGCATGTCCTAAGCTCATGTAAAGTAGCCCTGGCTCAAGGAAAGTACACATGGAGGCACAACCAAGTGCTCAAAGAGATTGTACAAGTAGTCTGGGCTAGTACTAACACCACAAAAGGGAAAATCAGGACTCCAAAAGCACCCGCAACATTCTTCACGGCAGGAGGCAGCAAATCATGGCCAAGAACAACAGTGCCACTTGGAACATGCAGGCAGAGTCTGCTGGACGGGGCAGATGACTGGGAGTGCACTGCAGACCTCCCAGAATGGAAGAGTCACCCAGAGATCATCAGCAAGAGTGGCATGAGACCAGACATAATAGTCCACTCTCAGTCAAGCAAGCAGCTGATCATGATCAAGCTCACGGTGCCATATGAGAACAGAATGGAGGCAGCTCAAATCTACAAGACTGAAAAGTATGCTGATCTTTTTTTTTTTTTTTGCTGTCCCAACCTCTGCACCACCTCAGAGGTAGTGCACCCACGCCGCTCATCCCGACACCCCGTCCACAGCCACAGCCCGGTCGGGCCCGCCGCAGCCCCGGCACCGGCATTCCACAGGGAGCAGTCAATGTCAAGTCGTCAAGAGGCAACCCACCGGAGGAGACACTGCACTGCTGCCGAGTCACTTCGGTGGTGTTCAGTGGCACCTGTTCTGATCTAACATACGCAGGACACCACCTACTAAGCCCCCTACTGACGACAATAATTGCTTAGTCGCGGAGCCGGCGTGAGTGAGCTCTCCCTCCGGAGGGCGCCACCACGTCTGTCCAACAACAGCCCCCATGGACTCGCCGATACCAGTGACCCCGATGGAACCAAACCAAGGCCACAGACGTGGAGTGGACATCGAAACTGAGGTCACCATGAGAGCAGGGCATGAAGGGCCGCAGAATTTGAGACTTTTTTTTTTTTAATGCTGATCCATGAGGATGAGGATGATGAAGATGATGCTACGGATTTCCATTTCGGTCTGAGACTACATGACAGGGCTGTACTCTACGCTTCCTTTCATAATATATCCCGGCGTCAACCAGGCCCGAGAGATACAGGCACCTGCAGTGTTGGTCAGGAAATTTGAACAACTCTCTCAGAAACGCATCCATTAAGTGGATGAAACTCGACTGTGTGGTCCCAGTCTTCCCAACTGAGTCCGCAGCAAACTCAACTCTGGGTAGGAGCCGGCCGGGGCAGAAAAACCCACATGACTCTGATGGGATTCAAACCCATGACCTCCCAGCCGGGAGTCCGCGACGCTAACCACTTCGCCACGGCAGCTGGTAAAGTATGCTGATCTGGCAAACAGCCTGAAGAGAGAAGGCTATCAGGTTAAAGTCCTCACTGCAGAAACTGGAGCTAGGGGGTTTGTAGGAACGTCTGCATACAGCCTCATGAAACGGCTCTCAGTTGCAGGGAGGGAAAAAACCAGAGCCCTGAAAGCAATGGCAGAAGCGGCAGAGAGGTGTTCAAGCTGGATCTGGTCAAGGAGGAACAAAAGTGAACTTAATAAGGCTTAACTTTCCTACAAATATCAGGTGTCCCAGTGGCTCAGTGGTTAAAGTGCGAGGCATTAAGTGGAAAATGAGCATGTCCAGAGGGTCATGGGTTCGAATCCTAGCCATGGCTCGTCCCAAGATGGGAAAAAAAGGGGCAGCAGAGGGACATCCGGAGTCATGAACCGGGTGTGGCCCAACCTCCCTAGAGTGTCAGGAGATAAGGGCCGAAACACTTGCTTGAAGGGGGCTTCTCTTCTGAGGACTCTCTGCTGCCATGCTCTCCACGAGTTTCTTTCTACTGATGCATGGGTAAACCATTGACTTCCGGGAATAGGCCGGAGGACGTCCGGGAAAGACCGGAGGACGCTGGGAAAGACCAGAACCAAGGGCTCTGTGGGCTGGCTCCCCACTTTGCCTTCAACATGTGGTTACTAAGTACAAAAGGAAAAGATGCTCCCAGGATTCACTGAAAGGGGGAGAGAATGATGAATCCATTGGTGCTCAACCAATCACGACTGCAAATCCCAAACGGACTATGAACATGGACCAAATGGAATATCCATGTGTCTGTGGAAAGCGTTTCGCTACCACCCGTGGCATGAAGATCCACAGAACAAAGATGGGATGTGTGAAGACTATTCTGAATGAGCAGCAGCGCACTGCATCAGCAGATAAGACGTTGGAAGACCAGGGCCAGGATTTAAACCACAGTGCCAAGGACATCCACGCTGTTGGTTCGGATGAGGAATTTGCAAAGGCCCTCGATGCCAGGCGCCTGAAACTCAAGCTGCCACAAGCAAACGAAACTGAAGATTGGGAGAAACTGGATGCAAAAATCGTCCAAAGACTCGATGCACTAATGGGGAAAAGCACCATGGAACATAAACTAGCCACATATGGGAACATTGTGTATGCCACATGTAGAGACGCCTATGGAGCAAAACTACCCTAAGAGAAAACACCTCCAAAGAAATCCAGACGCCAAGAAGAGATGGACAAGATCAGGGTCCAAAAGAAAAACCTCAAGAAGCAAATGAAGACCGCACTGCCGGCTGAAAAACATGGCTTGGAAAAACTCTGGAAAGACCTGAAAGCAAAACACAGCGCCCTCAGCAAAGCTGAATCTGCGAGAAAGAGGAAGAGCAAAAGGAAGAAGACACAAGAGTGCTTCTTCAGAGACCCCTTCCAGTTTGCCAGAACACTGTTTGAGCAGCCAAAATCTGGGACCCTAAGTGTGGACAAAGGAGTTCTTGAGCAGCATCTGAGGAAAACATACTCTGACTCACAGAGCAAAGCACCACTCGACATTCAAGGTCTGGTGTGGCCAACCAACCCTGAGGAACAATTCAATGACAAGCCTCCAACGTTGGTGGAAATCAAGAAGGTGGTCGACAAAGCCAGAGCCAAATCACCAGGGCCAAACGGAATACCTGACCAGCTGTACAAGAAATGTCCCAAGGTGCTGGAGTGGCTCCACAGGCTGCTGCGATCAGCTTGGAGAAACCAGAAGATCAGCGGCCAGTGGAGGACAGCAGATGGTGTGTACATCCCCAAAGAGCAAAACTCAAGTGACATCAGCCAGTTCAGGCCAATATCACTACTGAACGTCGAAGGGAAAATCTTCTTCTCTGTCATGGCAGCAAGGCTGACCAAGTACCTCATGGAAAACAAGTACTTGATGTGTCAGTCCAGAAAGGTGGCATCCCAGGCGTGGCTGGCTGTGTAGAACATGCCACAATGATCTGGGACGCAATCCAAAGAGCAAAAACAGAAAAGAGAGACCTGGACGTAGTGTGGCTTGATCTGGCAAACGCATATATGGATCTGTACCCCATGTACAGCAGGCTCTTGAGATGTACCATGTGCTAAAGAACATCCTGACATGCTCAAGAAGTACTTCAATGGCTTCTCAATGCGGTTCTCTACCAAGGAGTACACAACAGATTGGATCAACTTGGAAGTGGGCATTGCAATAGGCTGTGCAATTTCCCCAATACTGTTCGTGCTGGCAATGGAAGTCATCTTGAAAGCAGCAACAAGCAACGCAAGACAAACAGACCTTGGCGATGGATACAAGATGCCCCTTCTCAAGGCCTTCATGGATGACACTACAGTGATTTCATCCAGAGAAGACGAGACACGTCATGTGCTGGAGAGGCTGGACGACATAGTTGCCTCATCCAGAATGAAGTTCAAGCCAAAGAAATCACGGAGTCTCTCACCGAGGATTGTTTCGAAAATAGTTGAGATTTACGTCCTCATAGCGAAAGCTTTTAGGGGCATGTCTTTCATTCACGGTAGTCTTTGAGGATTGTTTCAGTCGACGAATGTTTTTATCTTCTTCCTGTTTGAGCACACTCATTGCTTAGCATGACGCAGAAAGTAGTGCTTGTGAAGTTTGAAGCAGCAGGTGTGCTCTTTGTGACGACGGCCATTGTAAAGACTGTAGTAACGTTGCATTTTTGTAAATAGGTAGTATCGTTCTTATTAAGTATGCAGATAATTTTGGATTGTTTCGATTAAACAATTTTGTCAGACCACTCATATTAATCCGCACATTGATTTCAAGAGGCCGGATAACTGTTGTCAAGAGAAAAGCTAAGGAAAATGTCTTTCAGAGATCGAATGTTTAATTCATCTGGACGATCAGACAGAAGAGGGGGAGGGTAAGTTTAAGACGCATGCACGTTAGCTTTGTTATATTTCTGTAATTTGGAATCATATTTTTGTTTACAATTGTGCTTGGGTGTTTAGGAATACTTCACTGTTCAAAATGGCGACCGGAATGGAATCTGTTGTGGCTATCGACCAACAACAGTGTTCCATTAAATTTGTAGCTGGTTTATTGCATTCTTTGGGTTTTTCTTCTTTCATGTAATATCCGTCATCATTCTGCTGATGATTCTGACAATATTGTAGAACATACTCAGGGACTCGATTGGTGATAATGTATTGGCGAGTCAACTCGCACCATCGCAGTGCGAGTATCTTCTTCCTTGGTAGCGACCACAATAAACTAGATGATTATTCTGTCACTTATGCAAGGGGTCCGAACTCGCAGAAGTAAAAAATAAGTGGGCGTGGCTTTTAATGGAGACGGGAGGCCCTTGACACAAAGATGTCGATGGTCTTGGCCTCTACGACGTCCTGGGGCAGCTCGTCCCAGTCCTTGATGGTACGGGGAAGGAACGCCTGCTGTCTGTACTGCGTTCTGCACTGCGGAATGGTGAACTGCTGATCGTGGCCGCGGCGTCGGCACGGAGGTGCAGGGCGCAGGCTGGCTTTGATGCCTTCTTTGCTGACCAGGTCATTATGGATCTTGTACAGCATGGACAGGCGTGCTGTACGTCGTCAGTCTGGAGGCTGGGCCACTTCAGTTCTTCAAGCATGGCGGTGGGGCTAGAGGTGTTGTGGTAGCGCCTCATCATGAAATGGGCAGCCCTGCACAGCACCGCTTCCAAGCTTGCTGATGTTCTGCTCTCTGTGTGGATCCCAGATGCTGCTGGCATACTCCAGGATGGGTCGCACAAAGGACTTGTAGGCCATTTCCTTGATCTTCCTGGAGCTGACATTGATATTACAACAGAGAAAGGCAAGGATCTTGATGGCTTTGTTGCATAGGTGGTTGATGTGCGTGTCCCAGCTGACACGGCTGCAGATGGTGACGCCTAGATACTTGGCGCTGGTGATGGTCTCCAGGATGTGGCTGTGCAGACAGTAGTCAAAGTGGAGGGGGTTCCTGCTGAGGGTCACAGGCAGAGTGGTACACTTTCCAGGATGAAAGGCCATGTCCCATCTCTTCTTCCACACAGCAAGCTGGTTGAGGTCTTGTTGTAGATGGGCCTGGGCTGTTGGAGAAGTGACCATGTTGTAGACCGCCGTGTCATCCGCGAACAGGCGTGACGTCATAGTCAGGATGTCGGGCAGATCATTTATGTAGATCAGGAACAGACAAGGCCCCAAAACGGAGCCTTGTAGGACTCTGGACCTGACCGGGACGAAGCCAGAACGCTCTCCGCTGACAACCACCACCTGCTTTCTGTCTCCCAGGAAGTCGGCTACCCAGGTGTTGGTCTCTCCTCTAACACCGTAGCAGTTGAGCTTGTGAGACAGGAGGCTATGGTTTGCCTTAGCAAAGTCCAACACCAAGATGTTGGTCTGCTTCCCACTCTCATGTTCTCAATCAGCTCGTTGGTGAAGTCAAGGAGTTGGGTCTCGCAAGATCTTCTCATGCGGAAGCCGTGCTGTTGGTTGCAGAGGATGCCGTGGTGTTTGAGATGGTTCATAATGGTGCTGGTCAGGATGTGCTCCAGCACTTTACAGCATACACTCATCAGAGAGACTGGTCTGTAGGTTGCCGGGTTATACTGCTCTCCTTTCTTGAACACCGGCGTAACATGGGCAGTTTTCCAGTCAGCTGGTAGGGTGTTGGTATTGACTGAAGACTGAAGATGATGGTAAGAGCTGGTGCCAGTTCGTTTGCCAGCTCCTTCAGCATCCTCAGGCTGATGTTGTCAGGTCCTGGTGCTTTTCCAGGTTTCAGGTTGCTGATCAGCTTCTTCACCCATTGGATGTTAATGTCAACCTTGTCCAGGGTTGGGAAGTGTCTGAGTGGGAGTCTACATTTTTCCTGGAATTCCTCCTGAGAGTTGGTCTGGCCGCTGCCGAATACAGACTGGAACTAGCAGTTCAAGATGTCTGCCTGTGCTTTTGGGTCGGACACCAACCTGCCTTCTTCCTTCAGCAGCGTGACACCGGCGTTGGACGACTTCAGACTTCAGATGTTTTATGTATGACCAGAAGTTCTTGGCTACTTGCTTGGAGGCTGTTTTGTCGAAAGTGTCGTCGAGGTAGGACCAGTATGCTCGTCGTAGTTGGTGCTGGACCTCTCTTCGGAGTTGCTTGTGCTGCTGTTTCAGGTCTTCAGTCCCTCGCTTGCGCATCTTCTTGAAGATGCGGTCTCGTTTGTTGATGAGTCTGCATAGGGCTGGGATGATCCAGGGCTGGCTTTCCTTGACACGGACCTGCTAAAGGGGGATGAACTGCTTGACAGCTGCATGAAGAGTGTCTCTGAAGTAAACCCACAGCTCTTCTGTAATAGCAGTGTCCTTCATCTCTTCCAAGGTGTTGGTGAGGTCGGTCATAGACTTCCTGAGACCCTCCCAGTCCGCCTTTTTATACAGTGGAATGGAGCGTGGTGCCTGCTTCCTCTTCTGGATGTAAACCACCACCTCACAGTAGACTGCCGCTTGGTCAGACAGCCCAGGGAGACTTCCACTCGCGGAATCAGCTGTGGGTTGTTCGTGATGATCAAGTCCAGGGTGTTTCCCTCTCTGGTAGGTTCTACCACAAGTTGTTCAAGGCTGTAATCGTTCAGCATGCTGATGAAGTCATGGTGTAGTCTGGGGTATACAGGCTTGAGTATCGTGATATGGACATGAAAAATACATTATATTTCAGTAGATCTGAAAATGAACACCACCATCAGAAAAAAAGAAGAAAAATTAGATGGTGCAAAGAAGTATTTTATCAGACATCTGAGGAAAAGAGTTATGACTTTTTGAAGGGATAAAATTTTGGCCCTGAAATTTCTGTTTATTTTTATTTATTTATTTTGCTGTCCATCTTTTGTGCCACCACAGTGGCATTGCAGTCACGCTGCGCATTCCAACCCCCCTGTCCATAGCCACAGTCGGCTTGGCCTGCCGCAGCCCTGGCACAGGCAATCCACAGGCGTGGATGTTGGCGTCACGTTGTCAAGAGGCAACCCATCGGAGGAGACACTGCACTGCTGCCTAGTCATTGTGGTGGTGATCAGTGGTGGTGCCAGTTCTGATCCAGCATATGTAGGACACCACCTAGTAAGCCCCATACTAACAACAGTAATTGCTTAGTCATGGAACTGGTGTGAGTGAACTGTCCTCGGAGGCCGCCACCATGTCTGGCCAACAACAGCCCCCATGAACTTGAAGATACGGTGACCATGACTGAATCAAACCAAGGCCATAGATGTGGAGAAGACATTGAAAATAATGTCACTATGAGAGCAGGGCATGAAGGGCCTCATAGTTTTATACTTTTTTTTCAAATAAGTTTTTATTTAATGTGATATGCTATCAGTAATTCCATATGGTGCCATTTTTGTCAGTAATATCTCATGCGGCACTGTATTGAAGTCAAGGCAAATGATGTCCACTGCTTTTCCTTTGTCCATCATTTTGGTAATGTCCTCGGTTACTTTTCTATGTTGCCTTAGGTATTATCTTTTTTTGTGTAAGGCAGTGGTGACATTCCACAAAAGTTACTGTCACAGTGTCAGTTGAATTTGTATTTTTACAAAGGCAGTACTTTACTAGATACTCAAGTTAAACTACTGATCTATAATTTCTAGGATCTGTTTTAGAACGATTAAAAAAAAGTCACCCCTGCTTTTTTCTGGCCATATGGAATACAGCTGGACTCTAAAGGACCTGTGATTAAGAAAAAAAAAAGATTAAAAAGAAGAGCCAGTTCGTGGCTCATTTTTTTACCCTCAGAGGAATTTGATCAGGTCCCCATGCTAATGCTTCCAACTTTTTATGGACTGCAAGTGGAAAATCTTATGTCACAGATTACCCTGAAGATCTGGTACATCACTTTTTATACACACTGGCAAAAAAACAACAACAAAAAAACATGAAGAGTTTTTCCTTTACAAAGATTATACTGATAGACTCATTAGTTCTTTTAAGGACACCAATTCTTACATGGACTTTTTTCCCTTGGCCTTTGGATTTTGTTTGCAGTTAAAAGCACCTTTTTTTTTTCTTTTTTTTTTTAACATAGTTTCTTTCAAGGTTTTTGTTTGTTTTAATGAAGAATTTTGTAACCTGTTCCTGGCTGTTACATATTTCAGCTAAGCATATCCTGACAAGTTTTTATGAACCATTTGAACAGTTTGTACAACTTCTTAATTCTCTTCAAGGCTTTCATGTTCATCCATGATGGTTGATTCTTTTGTCACTTTATCAAAGTAGGAATACACACTCTGCATTGTCTTAAGTGATGACATTGTCAGGTCCGTCCAACGCTGATTTAAGTCTTTGTAGTATTTATGTCTGACAAGTCATCATCCAAGAAAAATGCACTGATTGAGTCATAATTGCAACTTTTGTTGTTGTTAAATTCACTTTTGCACTGGATTTGTGGAGTTGAAATAACGTTTTGGGATTATTTTTCCCAAGAGGATCCAAATGAATAATGCTTGATAAAAGGTAATTCACGTTCACTTGAACAGTCTACTAAAGTAGGTTTTAGGCTTAATCTGTTTCGCATGTTTTTTTTTTCTTTTTCTAACAGCATTTGTATAAGTATGTCAAACAATCAATGAACTTGGTGCCTTTTGGTCCAGTCCATGAACCAACCATCCTACTTTGTGGATGGAAAGTTAAAATCTCAGACTATGCGTATCTTATTGTTCATATTTCATATTTCTTGTGATTTAATCATACTGAATAGCCTATTGTGGAAAGTAAAAGCTGAATTGGTGCATTTATAAATGCATCCTGTCACTAGTATCAGTACTTTCTCACCATTATTACTCTTGAATTTAGATCAGTAGTCCTTGCATGCACAACTAGGGGTACTTTATACACAGAATTTGCAGTTATGAAACACAAATTTTCACACACACGGTAGTCAGGATGCACAGTGTTTTGTGTCACAGGTCGGTTTTTTGTCTGCAGTTTGAAGTTGAGAGTTGTGAACTTCTCAAGAGACACCATGACTTCGAACGCTGTAGCGGGTAAAAAGTAATCATGGTTTTGATTCAATGGCTCTTGCCCACAAAAAACTCGCTGGGTGCTGGAATTGGTGTCCAATTTTGTTTAAAGATTTGACTTATTCCTGTTCTTCAGCATTCCTGATGTAGAGATCAGTACTGCTGCTGTGTTTCTCAATTTCGTTTTCAGTGTTGTTGAAGAGATGGACAAAAATAATGGCAGTGCTCATATTACCACTAAGACTGTTGATATAGAAAAATCTTGCACATTTAGTTCCATTCCATCTGTCAGAAAAGTTGACCATCATGTGCCAGGGAATGTTAATGATACAAACATTAACACATGCACACAAATATGGCTGATTCTTCAAAGTGTTGACAATTTGGTTGCCTTAAGCAAGTAAAAATAGAATGCCTGTGACAGTGAATCATTACAGTTGAAAAGTAGTGATTTCAGGTGTGACACAAGGCCAGTGCAAGAATGTGCATACATCAAAAAAGAAGATTGGTAAAATTATAGATTAGCAGCAAGATTTGGGGAGAAAAGCCCATTTTTAGAGTCCCTCTTTCTCCCCTTTTCCTTGATTTTTTGTTCTCTCCATGGAGAAAAATTGGCCTGCACTGCATTGCAGATGTTACACATTTAAATGAAAGAACATAAGGTCGGAAAACCCTCTTAGTTTACCACTGACCATTGATGTTTCTAAATACCAAATGGTCATTTCATGTATCAAGTTCAGTCGTTTGTAAACACTGAATAAAGTTTTGTCACAAGCACATACGGGGCTTTTAGTTCAGTTTGCAGACTTACCTTGTCCACAAAGTACCTGTAGAGTAGTAGAACCTCAGTTTCGAATGTGTAACTGATGTTTTCAGTAATATGATAGTTGTGACATTTCCACAAATGAACTGCTTTGGTCCTCATTTTCTTCGTACTCATCAAGGCACAGTTAATGGTTAATTGATACACTCACTATGATAAGGTGGAATGCTGTTGACCAACCTGCAGGTGGTTAGCTTAGATGGTATTTGTAAGCTCTGCGTTTCATTTTTCAGGTTTGGTGGCCGTTCAGATCGTGACAGTGGTTTCCGTGGAGGAGCAGGTGGTAGTGGTGGTATAGGTTCCTCCATGAAGGGCATGCAGCCAGGTGCTAACCTGCGAAAACCGAAGTGGGATCTATCAAAAACTGGTCAAATTTCAAAAAAATTTCTATCAGGAGGCACCGTCTGTTGCCAGTAAAAATCAGGTAAGTTAGTTTCTTTGATTTTGTATATATAGAAATGATTCGTTTCATTTACATATTAGTGTATATATAATGATCAGTCTTCAGTAGCTATGGTACCCCAGGGCTTCTGATAACGCAAAAAAATGCGTACAGTACGCATTAAAACGGGCGAGGACCCATTGTATGCGTGTCAAACGCGTTCATGGGGACCCCTTGACACCCAGGGACCCCTTGACATTTTGCAGAAGAACAGATAAGAACACGGGAAATGACAGCATCCAGCATTGTAGCCTCTGACTGTTGTTGTCTGCTACAGTGCAAGAGTAGCTTCCCTTGCTGTTCTTTCTCACAACCCAATTCACTCTCACCGGAAAGAGACCCTTTGGCTTGATTCCAAAATGTCTTTGACAGCATGGTTAAAATCATCGTCGGATAAACAAAAAAAATAGGGGAGCAGAGGAGCGAGATAATGAAGATCGTGAACCCACACCATTGAGTACATCTACATGTGATGACAACACTCCCAAAAAGAAAAAAGTTAGAGACTACAATTCTGGGTGGGAGAAAAAGTTTTCCTGGCTTGAGTTTGATGAATTGTCTCAGGGAATGAAGTGTTCGTTGTGTGTGAAGACTGGTCAGAAAAATACTTTCGTCGGTGGTTGCACGAACTTTCAAAGAAATGCTCTAGTAAGACACGAGTTGACTGCCGACCACAAATCTGCCAGTGCAACTAATAAAAGGCAAGCTGACATGACCCAATCTGTCAAAAAGGCCTATGAGAAGACTTCTCACGTGCTGTTTGCTCAGATGGGAGCAGCCCTGATCCTTGTAACAGATGACTTGCCTGATTTTTTTAACATGGAGCAGGGACCCCTTGAAGTAAGCCTGGGACCCCTTGGAAATCTGAAAAAGGGGTCCCTGGGACCCCCCAAAATGTATCTTAGCAGAAGCCCTGGTACCCTTCAGGAAAAAAGAAAAGAGAAGGAAAATCGCCAAGTATTTCAGGAAAAAATCCTATGAGATAGTTTCTTTTGTTTTGTATGTTTTACTAATTCTGTCTGCTGCAGTGTATATTCATGCATATGAACACACTCTAATTACTAGCAGTAGGGGTGCCCTTTTAAAATCAGAACAAAAAAATGTAATAGCTTTGGCCATTTGGATGAAAATGCTTGTGGATGGCCATGTGTTTACTTTGAATTAGTTTGATGCTGTGATTGTAAACATTTGAAGTGGATGTTTTACCTGTGTGTGTGTGTGTGTGTGTGGTTTGGTTGGTTGGTTGGTTTTTCTGTTTTTGTAAGGCCTTCAGAATTCAAAATTGATGTGATGATTCTAGGACTGCTTAGGAGCAAAGTATATGATGTGTGTGGGTTGCCCTCAACCTTTGCGAGAAACTGCATTGTTCTGGCTGTGGAACTAATGCCCATACCTCACATGTAACCAAGTGGGCTGTGGAACTAATGCCCATACCTCACATGTACCCAAGTGTGAAAAAAACTTTTTGTGAGGTGGAAGGGGAGGGAATAGGGGTGGTTATTAAGATTCTGGTCTTGATGTGTTTATGGGGCAATTTAAAACCTGTTCCATACAATACAGATTCTTTCCAAGAGTGAAATTTATAATCTTATCATCGACATGGCTGAACTTCACTCAGTTAACGCATGGAATGAAATAAATGGATAAGAGTTTTTCTCTGTTTTTTAGATGCAGGTACAGGAATTTCGACGAAATCATCAGATCACAGTGTCAGGGCGATACGTGCCTAATCCAATCATGAACTTTGATGAAGCTAACTTTCCAGGTAAGAGTGTTACATTAAACCAAAACATTGGTCTATGATTTGCATGTTTTGTTTGGTCTATTTAGACATTATTAAAAGGCTGTCGATTATTTTTGGATCTTTTACAGTTGGTAGCTGCTGATTTGTATTACCAAGATCCACACAAGGATAAACATATATGGAGCTGAATGCCTCACTGTAAACAGTGGTACTAAGTAATATTTGTTTGAGTAAATTTTGGTACTAAGTAATATTTGTTTGAGTAAATTTCTGCATATATGAATGTAGAATGTATTTGATACAGTTTATTGACTGAAATACTGCAAGAAAAAAAATGTGAAAAATATTGATCAGTGATAATGGGACATTTTTGTAGCAATTTCTTAAACCTTGAAAGGCATTACAGCTTTCCATATATATCGGCACACTTACATCTCTAAACTGGCAAGCACATACATTGGCTTCCTTACCTTCTGCTGTCCTCGCATACAGTGCGCATGCGCGCACATGCACACAACACACACACACACACACACTTACACACACACACACACACACACACACACACACACACACACACACACACACACACGCACACCCTACTTCCCTTTACTCCTCACTACACTCTTCCATCCCCTCCTGTCCTCCTTACACATTTGCACAAGCACACCAGCACACACTCACTGGTCTTATGCTTGCATATCCATGCACATGAACACACTTATTGAGAAACAAAAGCAGGTAGTGTGTACAGAAGGGAATGTGTTAGTGCAATGATGTAAATATTCCAGAATAATGTGGAAATCATGATTGATCGTTTCCCTTTCTCTGGCTTCACAAGATTGTATTTGATTATTTTCAGGATCTGCCCGATTTTGTTTCAGCACTTGGTGCAAACATGAAATTCCTTCATTGTGGTAGAAACTCTGCTAAAATTTTTTTGCTGGTATCCTCCCTCCGTCCTTCACCCCCAGACACTCATCCCCTGGTTTTCCATCTAGTTGGAAGATGAAAGTTTTATTCCCCCCCCCCCCCCTCCGGCGCGCCCATCCCACTCCGAATATTTTTGCCACATTTGCTTTTTTTTGGTTTCTTGCCTGTTTGCGTGTTCCAAGACATTTGTAGATTTAGGGCTGTGCCTAAATATTTTCCATGTTTACAGGAAGAATTGCAGTGAATGTTTAGAAGGCTTTTGGAGTAGGGTGCATGCCATATTTTAAGCATTGTCTTGAAATTATAGGCAATTTATGCATGCACTGGGAAATAATAGATCTTTCAGCTGTTTACATGCTTTTAGAAATGGTGATGTTACTCTTTTTGTTCTGTTTATTTCTCATTCAATTTTAAGGATGAATTATAGAGGAAAGTTTTCATTATTTTTTTCCAGACTATGTCATGAGTCAGATTCGCAGAAACAGTTGGACAAATCCCACTCCCATACAGAGTCAGTCTTGGCCCATTGCAATGTCTGGCAAGGATCTGGTGGGCATTGCTCAGACTGGATCAGGCAAGACTTTAGGGGTATGTATTGTATTTTGTTTATCATTAATATAGGTATACTGTTCATGAGATACTTCTCCAGTGGGAAAATCCACACTTTGCAGTGTACTTATGTACAGTTCTTATGTACAGACACATCAAATTCCCTTCTTATGCACTGTAATTCAGGCCAGTGCGTCACTAAAACATACCAGAATTTACCGTGACACAGTGATTTTCTCCTGTACATATTACAACTTGGAGCTGCACATCATCCAAAAGTGCTTTTGTCTGATCCACCACGGTCGAGGTCAAGAAAAACGTAACTTTCCTTGACGTTTCAGAGCATTCTCAGTCAGTCAACAACTTCCGCTTGAGAAAATCCTCTCTACTGAAAACAAATACGAGTTGTCAGTAAAGAATACCCAATCTCTGATTGGACAAGATCATATGATTTGGTTAAGCATAAAAAGAATGGAAAACCCTACAAAATTTGGTTTGGCACTGTAGCTTGCGGGTGATAATCCAGCGAAAGAAACGGAATTCGAGTGGTTTATGCCACATGACCAATTGGGATGATTAAAATGGCTCCTTTGTGGATGCACAAATGTGTTGCACACAGTACAAGAGTGGCCAATCTACATAGCTTCGTCGAAGGTTCTGCAGATATTCATCTCTCTCCTCTCGTTTTTCACCAGGCGTCTGGGGATCATTGTATGACGACTGGAATATGGTCAAGCAGTAGAATACTTAAACGCTGGTGGAAATGGCTCGCGTAGTTGAAATTTTGTGACAATAATCATAGAGGACATCTCGCATACATCAAGTTTCACAGTTAAAATCATGTTTAATTACACATACTATACCGTGGCTCACTAATGCAATAAGCGGCAGCAATTTGCTATCCCTGCCTCGTATACAATAAAGTCCGTACGGACAACAAAACCCCTGAAAGGGCCTCGTGCCTTGCGCATGCTCAGATCAATCCTCTTTTCTCGGCAGCCATTTTCCCGTTAAGCCTCGTGTACACGAGCAGCTAAGTATTTTTTTGCTTTTCTCGCAATCGATCGATTGTTGTTGCTGTTCTTGGTGTCCTTGCTTATGTTTTCACTTAAGGGAGAAACGTACGTGAAGCGTTTGGGTGGTAAGGCGAGAGTTAAGAAGGTTTCGTCATTCGATTCCCGCATCTCGCCGGCAGGCTCTTTGTCTCTAGCCGCACCAAAACCTCCCCCCCCCTTCAGCGTCACTTTCTCTCTATTCTTCTTCTTCTTCCTCTTCTTCTTCTTTCCCCAAGGGTTCACTTCAACTCAGCTGCGGTTCTGTTGTTGTGACAGCGAGCTCTTCCTCGCATCCCATAATTCGTGACGGTGATCGGCTCAGCTGCGGTTCTGTCGATCCCGTCCCTTTGTCCCCTAACGGCGAGCAACTCAGCTGCGGTTCTGTCGTTCCCGTTACTGCATCTTGTGTTCAGTTCAGCTGCGGTTTTACTGATCACAGTTCGGCCTCCATGGCAGAACCGAAGATGCTCGAGCCCTCGACAACGGAGGCTCAGGGGTGGGGCAATGAGACAGCCCTCTCGCCTACCTCTCCCTCTCGATCTGTAGGCGATGCAAGGGAAGCAACTCCCTCTCAGGGGCTCGATTCTCGTTCGGCCCCGGTTGTTTCCCTTCCCCCACCTCATGTGTCTGCCACTCCTTTTGGGCAGAACACTTGGGTTTCGCCCTCATTTCCGGGCGTCCCTCAGGGGACCGGCGCTTTAGGCCCCCCATTTAATGGGGTGGGCCAGCAGCCACAACCTCAGCCCCCCTTATCATGGGGTCAGGGCCCTTTGCCTTGGGCGCCATGGGCCCAATGGCAGTATCCCCCGACCATGGGCTTTCCACAGCCCCCTGCTCCGGGGTTCCCCTGGTGGCCGGGTTTTATGCCCAGCGCTCCACCAGCGCAGGTCTCTTCCTCCCAGGCCCCTTCGGCCCATCCGGCGGCCGATCCCTCCCCAGGGGGGTCTGGAGAGTCAGCCAGCCCAGGCCACCCTGGGCTTTCGCCGCGCACCTCCTCGCCAAGGGCAGTCACCCCCTCGGTCTGTGGCTCCGACCTGGCGGATTCGGAGTTGGAGGACGAGGGCCATTCGTCTGGCTCTTATTCCTTCCGGGACTCTGTGGCCTTTCTGGCTTCCCTTGTCCCGAGGCGGTGTCGTCCTCTCAGGAGGTCAGGGCCCCCTGCCCTTCGGCAGCGGAACTTGCCCTGGGGTCTCACCCACTGGCGGCTATGCCCTCCTCTCTCCTAAAGGAGTCGGTCATGGTAGCTGACTGCATGAGGAGGGCCCAACTAAAGGTCAGGGGCACGGAGGCGCAGGACATCACGCCTGGTTCTGTCCCTGACTTTCCGGGAGCACTGGCGTGCGGGAAGTATCTCAAACCAGAGAGGCTTCCATTTGCCAAGAAGGCTTTCTTGGCAAATGACGCTATCCCAGAAGCCACTCTCCCCCTCTCCCAGGAGGACCTCCTCCTGGTCCAGGAGAGGTCTAAGTCACACGCTCGGCAGGTGTCCCTTTCAGAGCGCTGCCTTGCCGAGTGGGAAGAGTCGGCAAGGAGGGGTTTAGAATCCATCTCGGTTATGGATTCCTTCCTAGGGGGACTAGTGTCTGCCCTGAAGGACCCTGATTCAGAGTCCTTCGCTTTACGCCAGTCCGCGGACTCTTCGGCAGTGGTGGCCTGTATTCAGGCCATGGCTGATGGACTGAAGTATTCGGCCGGGGCCTTCGCTAGGCTCCATCTGAACTCGGTCCTAGCGAGAAGAGATGCCGTCCTATTGGCTTCTTCTGTGGCCCGCTCCGCCTCTGCCCGCGCCTCTCTCAGAGCCCTGCCAGTCAAGTCGGGGTCTCTTTTCGGAAATCATGTTCAGGCGACCATTAAGAGCCAGGCCGAGATTAGGCGTGACCTCGCCTTTCACTCTGGCCCCCCTCCCCCCCGCCCGGGTTCAAAACGCAAGGCGCCAGCGCCTTTCTCATCACCGGGTCCCTCTCAGCCCAAGGGACGAAGGTCATTTGGTCCCCGGGGGGTCCGAGGCAAGCAACCCAGCAGGGGTCGGCCTCAGGCACGGCCGGCGGGTCTGAAAGCTTCCACGTCTCAGTCGCCCCACCCCCAATGACTTACCCCCGACCTGGGTACTTCACCCCAGGGCGGTCCTGTGGGCAGTCTGTCCAGGCACC
Source organism: Conus canariensis (assembly GCA_033310375.1). NCBI lineage: Eukaryota > Metazoa > Mollusca > Gastropoda > Neogastropoda > Conidae > Conus > Conus canariensis. Next base: position 84,147,890 of record CM065714.1, read on the forward strand.
TCAGTGCCTGGGAGCGGCTTCCCGCAAGCCCTTGGGCTCTGCGGGTGATCAGGTCGGGGTTTCGTCTTCCTTGGGGTGCAGTAAAGGCTCCGCTCACTCCTTTCCCTCCTCCTTTCGCTCCTCCTCGGGATCCAGCGGCCTCTCAGGCCTTGGATCAGGAGGTCCTTTCGCTGTTAGCCAAGGGAGCCACAGAGGAAGTCCTCTTCCATTCCTCTCCGGGCTTTTATGGCCGCATTTTTGTGGTCCCCAAAGCTTCTGGAGGATGGAGACCTGTCCTAGACCTCTCGCCATTGAACAGGTTTCTTCTCGTCCTCCGTTTTCGGATGGAAACCCCCATGTCAGTCCGCGATGCCATACACCCCGGCGACTGGGCGGTATCCATCGACCTGAAAGATGCATACTTCCATCTCTTGATCCACCCAAGGGACAGGAAGTTCCTCCGCTTCGTATGGGGAAGCCGCGTTTTTCAGTTCAGGGCTCTTCCCTTTGGGCTAGCCCCGGCCCCTTGGGTTTTCACGAAGGTGGTCCGGGAACTTTGCATGCACGTTCGGGAGAAAGGAATTCGTCTGAAGGCCTATCTCGACGATTGGCTTCTCCTTGCCTCCTCCAGCACTCTGTGCTCCCAGCAAACTCTCCAGGTTCTAAACCTCTGTCAGCAGCTGGGATTTGTTCGCAACGAGGAGAAATCCGATCTCATCCCGGCGCAGCAGTTTCAGTTCCTGGGCATGTCCTTCAACACCACCAACTGGTTGGTCTCTCCAACCCCCCAACGTCTTGTTCGCCTCCAGCATCTCTTGGCCCTTCTCCTCTCCTTGGATCAGGCTCCAGCCAGAAAGCTGGCCTCCCTTCTGGGTCTGATGGAGTCCTTGGCCCCCTTAGTGCCCCTTGGACGACTGCACAAACGCCGGTTCCAACGCCTCTTTCGCAAGCGTTGGTCTCAGGCGTTGCAGTCGTGGGACCTTCCGGTTCCCCTCGGCCAGTGGTTCCAATCATCGGTGACCCAATGGCACTCCCAGTCCTGGCTGACTCAGGGAGTCCCCATCACGCCCCCTCCTCCACAGGAAGACCTGTTCACGGACGCGTCCCAGTCCGGGTGGGGTGCCCATGTCAGCTCTCTGACGGCGGTCGGACAATGGTCCCCGGAGATGGGGTCCTTGCACATCAATCGGCTGGAGCTGGAAGCCGTGTTCCAAGCCCTCAAGGAGTTTCTTCCCTTCCTGAAGGGAAAACACATTCTCCTCAACACCGACAACACGACTGTGGCGTGTTACATCAACAAACAAGGGGGGGCGCGTTCTCACTCCCTGTCCTTGAGAGCGGAACAGCTTCTACTTTGGTGCGAGGCACATTCCATCCGGATCTCGGCCAAGCACGTTCCCGGGAAAATCAACATTCTTGCGGACTCTCTCAGCAGGTCGCACATGGTTCTTCCCTCTGAGTGGACTCTCGTCCTCTCAGTCCTGGAACCTCTCTGGACTGTGTGGTTCAAACCACAGGTAGATCTGTTCGCCACCCGGTTCAACCACCGTCTCCAGCTGTATGTCTCTCCAGTCCCGGATCCGGCAGCGTGGGCTGTGGACGCCCTATCCATCCCTTGGTCCGGACTGATGGGCTATGCCTTTCCCCCATTCCCCATTCTGGGAAAGGTTCTCCGCAAAGCAAGGGAGGACGCAGCCACGCTGATTCTGGTGGCTCCACGCTGGCCGGCCCAAGCGTGGTTTCCAGAACTGTTACACCTGTCTCACGTGCCTCCGATAGCGCTCGCCTTAAAAGCAAAGTCCCAGCTTCAGCCACGGTCAGGCATTCCACACGGCAACCCAGACGTGCTGCATCTTCACGCCTGGCTACTGTGCGGGACGCGCTGTCTTCACAAGGCGCCTCCCCAGCGGTAATCGGACTTGTGGAACACGCCCACAGGCCAGGCACCCAAAGCGTCTACAGTGTCCACTGGAATGGCTGGCTCTCTTGGTGCTCCAACCACGCAGTATCCCCTCATTCTCCCTCTCAATGTCAGTTGGCGAACTATCTAGCTTTTCTTTCATCTGAGAAAAAACTTTCTGCCTCCTCTGTTAAAGTTCACAGGGCGGCTATTTGCACCACTATCCGCCAGTTAGGGGGCCCCTCCTTCGTGGACGACCCTCTTCTGCGGGATCTGGTCAGAGGAGCAGCCCTTCAGGAGGCCCGATGCCCCCGCCGTACCCCGGCGTGGGATCTTTTCTTAGTTCTCTCCTCCCTCAGGCTCCCCCCTTACGAGCCCATCCGGGAGTGTTCTCTGAAGTTTCTTTCCTTCAAAACAGCCTTTCTCATTTCCCTGGCCTCAGGGAGGCGCTGCAGTGAAGTCCACGCCCTTAGTGGCCTGCCCGGGGACGTCGCCTCCGAACCGGATGGCTCGATGTCTCTTCGCCTCCTCCCTGAATTTTTAGCAAGAACCAGTTGCCAGGTTCTCCATCCCCGACTATCTCCATTCTTCCTCTCACTTCTATTCTCGCCCCGGACGATGAAGACCGCACTCTCTGTCCGGTGCACGCTCTGCGGGAGTATAGGAAACGCATGAAATCTTCTCGCTCCAAGCAGCGCCACCTGTTTCTCTCTTACAACGAAGGTTATAAGGAGGACATCAGACGCTCTTCAATCTCTCGATGGCTGAGAGAAGTGATTAAAGCTGCGTACGCGAGACCTGAAGGGGATTTGGCTGTTTTCTCACCAAGACCTCATGAGATTAGGGCATGGGTGTCTTCGCTGGCAGTAGCTCATAATGCCAGCATTCAGAGTGTGTTAGATGCTGCATATTGGCGTTCTCCTGGCACCTTCATCCATTTCTATCTGCGCGACGTTTCTCGTCTGCGCGATGATGGGTCTAGGGGCATCGCATCAGCTGTGGTGGCTCAACACTCCATCTCCGCCACACGCTCTGGCTCTTCCACACGCTCCGGCTCTTCTCGCTCCTCCAGACGGTAACCAGGTGAGCCCTCCTTCCAGGTAGTGCGACTCTGCATTAGTGAGCCACGGTATAGTATGTGTAATTAAAAGGAAATTTTTATTCTAAAATTACGTTTAATCTAACATACTTACCGTGGCTCACGAAGAGACCCTCCCTACCTCCCCGCCTTCCTGGTTCCATTAGGTGTTCTCAGTCAAGGTTTAATATACCTCGAAAAGAGGATTGATCTGAGCATGCGCAAGGCACGAGGCCCTTTCAGGGGTTTTGTTGTCCGTACGGACTTTATTGTATACGAGGCAGGGATAGCAAATTGCTGCCGCTTATTGCATTAGTGAGCCACGGTAAGTATGTTAGATTAAACGTAATTTTAGAATAAAAATTTCCTATACTGTAGGTGCTCACATTTATTCATTGTAGTTGACAACACTTAGGCAGGGAACAGTAAACAATGGGGTAACTTTTGCTCCCATAAGAAAACTTAACACAGAGTAACTTTTATTCAAGACTGGCGCAGCCTTTTAAACTTGAATAAAGTCAGACAAATACATAGACGAACAATCTATTAGTGGGGAAAAAACAAGCGCAGGCCAACAACTCAACTGTTTTCATAGTAATGACTTGGCAAAGATTTGGACTTAAGGACGGGGGGGGGGGGGGGGGGGGGGGGGGGGGGAGTTTGAAGATGGAGAAACTGGAAATATGAAAACTCTTCACTAGCTGCATAAGGGAACCATCGTAATCCCTTTTGAAGGCAGATATATTTGTATTGCCTGCTCCGAGGCCTTTCGTCCGCTGGATCGGAACTCATCAGGGAGACACGGCTGGTTGTGTCTGCGCTCCTGGCGTCAAATAGAGACACACCACAGTCCAGTTCTCACCACCAAGGGTGCAAAAAAGAATCCAATAGCACCCCCAAAGCAGCCAGTGAAGGGTAGTAAATGAAACCAAACGAAAGTGTGGGGAGGAAAAAAGTTGCTGAAAAACTAAAGACATTATGCAAATAGTATGAAATGTAGGGGACAATCTTTGAGCCTACGCTTGAGGATCCACCCAAGGATGCAAGGGAGATCAAAAGACAAACACACAAACGGACAGAAACAAATACAAATAACCTCAATTTAATCGAGCCTACGCTTGAGGATCCACCCAAGGATGCAAGGGAGATCAAAAGACAAACGCAAAGACGGACAGAAACAAATACAAATAACCCCAATTTAACATTGGAACATGAATCTGAATAAATGAATTTCAGCAAAGTCTGCAGTGTTTTATTGACTTCAGTAACTCTTTTCTTATCTATTTCTGTCTTTTTCTCTGTGTATTTATGTATGTGAGCCAGTTGGAGGGAGTGTGTGTGTGCGTGTGTGTGTGTGTGTGTTTTCAGCATATTTTTTGCAGTTAGAAAGTGACTCCCTAAATATTTTTGTGACCCCCCTGAAAATTTGGAAATTTTCATACCGTGTCTGACCCCCTAGTTTTTTAAAAATAATTATCACTGCTTTGTATTTTCTCACAGAGTCAGCTGAGAGAAGCAAAATTAGAAAGAGAAATGCCCCGTGGCATTGATAGTTTGGCAGGATTTTGAGGACGTAACTGTCATAAATCCAAGACATGTTTTTTCTCTGGTCAGGTGTAACTTTCACATGATTTCAGCTACTTAATCAGCAGCACTTCATTTTTGTCATTATGGAACAGCACTTGGAGACAAAATTGATTGTTTAATCCAAGATCAGAAAGTATTTTCTAAAACAGAAAAAGAGAACATTTAAATATTGGTACAGCTAGATTTTAGCTCCAAATAAAGCGAAAATGAATGTATTTATGGGTATTGAATACATTATACTTGTTTATTTTCACAGAATTAATCAAATGTTTGTTGTGTTCCAGTTCATGCTGCCAGCCATAGTTCACATCAACCATCAGCCCTATTTGGAGCGTGGCGATGGACCAATTGTAAGTTGATTCTTGATCTATTGAAGAAAATTTTTTAGAAATATATGGAAGTATACAAGGTTGTGCTGTCTGGATACCACCAGTGTGCATGTATTTCTTATTCGTTATGTTTTTTTTCTTTTAATTGGATGTTGCTTTAAGCTGATATAAAGTGTGTCAGTGTTTTTAGGTATGATAATGAGGAAAAAAATTTTCGTGTTTGGTGTAGAAATGATCTGCATATGCACATGCCATATATCTGATGTACAGATTTACCAACTTCTCTTTGAGTGTAGCACACTACACTTGGCACTAAAACTTGGCTGCTGTCTTTACAATAAATTTGATATGCTGAAGGCACAAAACAAAACTTTTGTTGTTATGTTAATCTCGGTTAAACAATCAGTTCAAAGAGGAAATTCAAATGAGAACAAGGTAATGAAGTGGGAAATGATTAGGGCGTTCTAGCATGAGGAGGATTTACTAGCTTTATGGTTTTGAAAGGGGGGGGGAGGGTTGAGTGGCGGGTGTGCACGCAATTTCTTATCAACCAGTCAGATTTTTTAATCTAAGGATTCTTAAACAATCTGAGTCCCTCATTTTTACGTTTATATTGTCCTCATGTATTGGGGAATATTGGGAATTTGTTGTAGTTTGGGGTTTGGCATAGCTCAGTTGGTAGAGCACAGGACTTGTAATCCAAGGGTTGCGGGTTCGAATCTCCGCCGGGCCATTTCGGCACAGGGGGATATTTCCCTCAGAGTTAACATTAGTTCTGACTCCATTTCCCTTGCAGTCCTTCAAATGAGACTATAAACCGAGGTTCTGTGTGTGAACGCACGCATAACATCTTGCACACACGTAAAATCCCATCACCAGCTTTCGGAAGAGAAGGCCAGTTTGGCTGTTGGTATGGATAACACATTACACATAGCATGCACCTTCCCCGAAGATGGAGTATGGCTGCCTTAATGGTGGGATAAAAAAAAAAACGGTTATGCACACAAAACTCCACTCCCTTTGTTGGGTAGATAGGATTAATCCTTGCCTGTCTATACAGGGAGTGTCCACGGGAGTATTAGCCTGCGTACGCAGAAGAAGAAGCTGTAGAAGTTTGTCACTAAGGTTGTTAGCTTTCTTTAGTTTTAATTGCATTAAAAATAACATTGAAACGAATAACCACCAATGACATTTAAAGCAACAACAAAGAAAAGATCATCAACACAGTTTTATCGTGGTGCATACGCCACAGAATAATCATGTGTCTTCTGGATGCGAGCCACATCTTTTGCTTAGTTTATTGTCTTGACCAGTGGTCATGATGACAGAAAATATGCTTAGCCCCTGCTTCCCTTCCCTTACTCCTTTCATCGCGGTACTAGGGTTAGTCTGTCTTCTCCATTGAACATACTTAACCCCTCCTTACCTGCTCTCTATGCTTCCTTCCTCATTCTTTTAACTTCCATGCTATCCATTGCTTTCTTTCTGAATCAGTCCTCGCTCCCTTTCTTATCTTATATTCACTCTTGCTATTGCTGCCTTTTTCGTTTTTGTTTGTTTATTTTATTTTATTTTTTTGTCTCTGATACATGTGCACCTATGTGTGTGTGCTCACTCACAGACCACACACAGGCACATAAAGGCACATATGCATGCATGTATGCATACTGCAACTCGGCACAGAAATGAAAGACAGTTTCTTGTTAGGTTGCAGTGACTTCTGCCGTAGCTGTCTGAAACCGCTAACAAGTGTCCTCGATCAGTGCATATGCTCAGGGTGCAGATATGCAGCAGACACTAGGAACAGTTTCCACATTCTTACTATTTTTGCCCAGGCTTTGTTTCCTGTTCTTGGCCCTTCCTCCTTCCCAATCCACTGTTACCATCTACCCCACCTCTTTACACCCCTATTTCCCCCCTTCAGCTTGAACATCCTGGGTGTTCCTCGTCTTAACAGGAACATGATGCAAAACTTCCAGAGTCACTTAGTTTGACTTTTCACCTGCCCATTTCCATCTTCTCTCAGTTACTAAAACTAACTTCCCTCTCTTACCCTTTCCCTCATTGTGAGAGAGAATGTGTGTGCGTCACAGTTGCTCTACCTGCCCAGTTTAAGGCAAAATAGTGTGAGGTTCTCTGTGTGTTGGCAAGACACTGCAAAAGTGAAAGAGATCAGCAGACGTTGTAAGGAATAAGTGATTTTAGCCATGGTTGGACCAAAAAATGGACAAAGCACCTTTTGCTGCTCAGATTTATGTCAGTTTGCATTAGTTTGAAAGTAAGTTTCAGAATTTTTTTACGCAGTGTAGGAGGGGAAAGGGATGAGGTGGGGTGGGAATTTCAGTTGTTTTTTTTTTAAGGGATTTTTTCCATTTCCTCAACTGGAGCCATGCTTCTGTATAATTTGTTATAATTTTGAATTAGAATAAAAGAAAAGTGACGTAATTTCTTTATTGATTTCTTTATTAATAGTGAATGAACCATATAAACAGAATTTCATTTTTTCTTAGATTAGTATAAGTCATTTTATTCAAGAAATGAACAGAATGTATTGGTAACATATTCATAGCAGGGACATGGCAAGTTGCTGAAGTGCGATATGATGCAACAGGTTTTGGTGTTGGTGCCAACAAGAGAACTGGCTCAGCAAGTACAGGAGGTGGCTGTGGAGTTTGGTCACTCCTCACGTATACGCAGTGTATGTGTCTACGGGGGTGCCCCCAGAGGACCCCAGCTCAGGGATCTAGAGCGTGGTAAGAGATGTGTATAAAAGCAAATACACATGGTGCATGTGTGCGCACACACACTCAAGGAATATTGTTTTGTGTCAGTTGATTTAAGATCAAGAACTGTTTAAGTAAGGAAGTAAATAATGCTGACCCCTTGACCAAGGCTTCTTCACAGATTTACTGCATTTTGTTTTATTTCCTTGTGCTGCTGTTGTTTCAGAGACTGATCAGGTGTACAGTTAAGTGCTGTTTAAGAAACTGGTCGGTAGTTATGATTCTTATAGAAGACATGCACACGCACGCTTTCACACATACATGCACATGTGCGCAGACACACGCACGCACGCACGCACATAGGGTTTAGTGTGATGGAGACCGCTGTATTGATATGTAAAGATGAGAAAGAACCAAAAAGATTTAACTTGAGATGGACTGTTCAGGAAAATACTTTGTATGTTGGCTCAGTGTTTTGGGGTGCGAAGTTTTGTATGGTGGAAAGTTGTTATACTGAAGAGAAGGGTCTAAATTTTTCAAACACTGCCAAAATTTGAGGTTTCAGCGAAATGATGTTGTGAAAGATCCCTAACACGCATGTGCTTGAACTCACACAAGCACATACGTTGAATACCTCAATTCACGTTCATATTCAAGGGCTTATGAAAACATGACTATAACTCATGCATGCACACTTGAAAACGTTCTCCATGATGGGATAATAATGATGTGTAAAGAGTGAGTTTCAACTCAGGAGCACGAAAGATGATCAGAGATTTATGTGTTTAGTTAGCCAGTGTGATGTATGTATCAGGGGCCGAGATCTGCATTGCAACTCCAGGTCGACTCATTGACTTCTTGGAAACCAACCGCACCAATCTACGGCGGTGTACTTATCTTGTGCTGGATGAGGCCGACAGAATGCTTGACATGGGCTTTGAGCCTCAGATCCGCAAAATTGTTGAGCAGATACGGGTAAGTTAAATCCTGACAAGGCTACATCGGATCTTGCTTTTAGCAAGCGCGAGACTGTTTCAGTACATTCTGTTATGTGTAGTGTGATCAGTGCAATAATGGGGATTGAGAATGATAGGTCATGAGATGGAAATTCATCTTTAGACTTGAAAGACAAAATTATTGATTAACCTTCTAAGTACCATTCTGCCCCGTATGACCAATGAGCTATTGGGTTGTTGCTTCAGGAAGGCAGCATTTTATGAGTGCTTGCATGAAAAATGGTTACCTTAAAAACAGTCTTGAAAAGGCCTTTCCTAGGTTCACTGCACAGTCAGAGATTCTGAAAACAGAAAATTTAACAGACAAAAGATAATACTTGACGGAACTCATTAAGGCTGCCTGTTTTGGTAATGAACAATATCTTTGGTCTCAGAGAGAGAGAAGTGAGGGTGAGTGGAAGGGTGATGAGTGCAGTGATAATGTCCAAATGTTGGGAACTCAGAATCAATGACAGCTGCATCTAAATACATGTCCCATGTAACTGATGTAAAGAGAGCTTATGCTGCATTCTAATGAATCAATAAGGTTCATGATACATTGTGAATAAGTTTGCAACTTTGTATCGAAAGGAAAACAGAAACACGTTAGGTCCTTCCACCAAAATAACACTGCTAAGCTCCTACTTCGTGCTTTCTTAACAGTTGAACTGATAACCTGTGTTCGTGTTGTTTGCCTGGCCATCTGCTGCGACAGGCAAGAACTGCAGTACTTGGTTGTCACATGCATAGTACTGCTTAAAGCCTGAGGCTAGGGACTGGTAAAAAGTTATCTTGATGGAAAAGTGTCAAACTGTCCGTTTGGTGTCATATACTTTACCATGTCAGACCATAGCATTCAACGGCAGTTAGTTAGCTCTGAAAGGCCGAATTTTTTGTGGCTAATGCAGTAATAAGACCATCACGTGACGCCCACCCTACTTCCGCCAGGGAAGAAGCGGGTGTCAACTTCCTGTTCCTCATTCTACCTCGGCCTCCTGCCTAACAAGGACAGGTTTTATTGCTCTGTCTCGCCTATACTTCTGTTTTCGTAAAGATTGCTAGTGTGCTTGCCTTCTTTACTTGTTCTGTTGTGGCTTACGCTAAACCATGGGTACTATTGCCGTGTTAGGCTTACGGTTGGCGTTTTATTATTTTTATTTTTATTCACGGTCAACGGCGTGACGGCTCGCGACTTCACTTTTCAGTGCCATTTGTTCTCTATTCGGCCCTTACTCGCCGGTGTAGGAATGCGTGTTTTTTTTTTTTTTTTTTTTTTTTTTTTTTTTTTTTTTTTTTTTAAGTATAATCTTTTAATGTTACCCTTTTTTTTTTTTTTTTTTTTTTTTTTTTTTTTTTTTTTTCATTTTTTTTTTTTTGCCTCAGTTGCATGCAGGTCATGGAGCACCATTTTTTTTTTTTTTTTTTTTTTTTTTTTTTTTTTTTTTTTTTTTTTTGTGCTACGACATGCCTCTCTTCATAGGCCGAACGGAAGAAGAAAAACGACACTCACTCTCCATGCAAATCTGTATGTTCTTTCACAAATGGACAATATCTTGCTGGTTTTAATTTTTTGGCGCTTGATACATATTGTCTGGGTTTATTTTTTGTACTCATGTGTAGTGTACTGATGCATTCTCTCTGCTGTGGAGAGAGAGAGAGAGAGAGAGAGAGGGAGGGAGGGGGGAGAGAGAGAGGGAGAGAGAGAGAGAGGGAGAGAGAGAGAGAGAGAGAGAGAGCACACCTGTGTGTACTGATTTTCGGACGCTGATCAATTCTAATTCAGCTTTCTAAGTGACAATTCTTTTTCAAGCATAGTCTTAAGATATAATGGTTTACCATATCTATACTTCCCAATGCACATTTTTGCAATTAATATTAAATGATTAACATACCTTTTCTCTTCACCTGAAAGTTGTGCATTATCCACAATTCCCAAAAGAATATTCATTTCATTAAAATTCACTTTCTTGTAATATTTTCGAAAGAATACATCTTTTACACCATTCCAAACACATGCAATTTGCTTACAATTAACAAAAAAATGCTCAACATAGTCCACTTCATTTACACAGTATGGGCACTTATTATTTTCTGCAATACCCATTTTACATAACAGTATATTAGTTGGATAAATGTTGTGGAGAATTTTCCATTGTAATTCTCTGATTCTGCTTTCTTTAGTTATTGAATTTGTGAGGGACCAGTGTTGTTTAGTAATGGTAATGTTGAACTTATGTCGCCAAAATCTAACACAACATGGCTCTGTGTATCGTTTTTCTTGAAAGAAGTTGTAAAACATTTTTACTTTTGTCATTGCAGAATTATTAAATAAAAGTGGAGTGATCTCAAAAATGTTGCTAGTGTCTAAGTCTGATCGAGTACTCAAGAAAGATGACAGTGCAGAATATACAACATGATATTCCAAAAAGAGGGATGGCGATGGCTTTAAGATTTGTTTCAATTCATCATATGTTAGAATCTTTTCATTGATTAGTAAATCATGCACGTATGTAACACCTTGCATAGCCCATTGTTTAAAAAAGACAACTTTATTTTGATATAGGATATGAGCGTTGTTCCACAGGCATTCCATTTTTGTATTTAGTGCAGTGTGTTTTTTGTTGTTATCTAGCCAAACAGTGGCAACATCTTTCCAAAACACAGCATTAATTGTTTCTAACCCTTTAAAACTAGACGCTCCCAGTGTGGAAGTGAAGCAGGCTAGATTTCTACCAAAGATAGAAAAATATTCTCTGGGTATCCAAGACCATTTACAAATATCAGATGCTTTGGACAATTTGTCAAACCATTCACACAGAAATGATTTTTGCATCAATTTCAAATCTATCATTTTAATTCCCCCATTTTCAATCTCACTAGTAATGACACAACGTTTGACTTTTTCATAAGCTTTTTTGTTGCAATCTCTTTTACGCCATAAAAACCGAAAAAAACAGCGTGTTGAGTTCATTCAGAATATTTTCGGGGATTGAGATTGACTGCATTACAAAAACAAATTGAGATAATAGAAAAGATCTTATTACACATATTTTACCAAGTAACCCTAAATTTCTCGTTTGCCATGAACGTATTATTTCCTTAACCTTTTTAATCCTAGGTGTCCAGTTTATATCTAAACGTGATGCACAACATTTGTTGTTGAAATATATACCCAAAATTTTCATTTCATTTACCCATCTTAGACCAAGCCCTTGCTCTTTTCTGTGCCTGTATGAGCCAATCCACATGACTTGTGATTTCGATTTGTTAATAATCAGTTTGGAAACTACTGCGAATTCATGAAGTATCTGTACAACCAGTTGAACATCAGCTTTATCCCGTATTAAGAGCGTTACATCATCTGCATACATAAGAATTTTCATAATTTTTTCCAGACCATTTCCTAGTTTTTGCTTTCCGATTTGAATGCCTTTAATATCTTTATTTTGCCTTATCTTTATTGCTAAAAGCTCAATGGCAACTATAAAGGCTAGGGGGAAAATGGGCATCCTTGTCTCACACCACAGTTCATCTCTAAGTTATCGGAGAGCCAACCATTATAACTGATGCAACTTTTTGAATTTGCCAAGATAACCTTTACCCAATTCACGAAACTATCACCAAATCCAAATCTTTTAAAGGAAGTAATCAAAAATTGCTTAGATATACTGTCAAATGCTTTCTGAAAGTCCAAGGCAAGAACAAGTCCAGGGTGTTCCGACAGACGTGAGTATTCAATAACGTCGTCGATGTTCCTTAAAGTGGAAGAAACGCTTCTACCTTTAACATAGCCCACTTGATCTTCATTTATTATCGTGGGGATAACCTTTGAGAGTCTTATTGCTAAACATTTTGCCAACAATTTATAATCCGAATTTGTAAGTGAGATCGGTCTCCAGTTATTTAAATTAGATTTAGGAAGATCTTTGCCTTTGTGTATTAAGGTTATGACAGCAGATGTTTGTGTGTATGAAAGATTTCCATGTGTGAAAGCGAAATTAAAAGAATCAACAATGACCTGCTTTAATTTTAACCAAAAAAATTTAATGAACTCTGTGGTAAGTCCATCTAAACCTGGAGCTGAACCATTTTTCATATCTTTTAATGCTAGAGTGGCTTCATTTAAAGTAATGAGCCCTTCACATTGTATCTTTTGATCTGATGAAAGTTGCGGAGTTACACAATCCTCCAAAAAAGCATTAACGTTTTCTTCTGTTGTTTCGGATGACGAATTTTTATATAAATTTTCAAAGTATTCCTTTTGTGTCTTCAAGATATCAAACTGATCAGTTAGGGTCGTGCCGTCTTCAAGTTCTAGTTTAGGTAAAAGTTTAGCATTTGCCTGTGATTTTTCCAAGTTGAGAAAAAATCTTGTGTTTTTTTCGCCTTCTTCTATCCACTTTATTCTTGCTCTAGTTTGGGCACTTTGAGCCTTTTCCTTCTCTGCTAGTTCTAGCTTTAAACGAGTGGATTCTCTACTTCTAAATATATCTTCATTTTGCGGATCTGTTGCGAGAATTGAGTCAAACTCGTTAAATTTGCTCTGTAAACTTATAAGTTCATTCCTCTTTTTGACTGCTATCATTTTACTAAGTTGTATGGATTCATCTTTTAAACTTAGTTTCAAGAGTTCCCATTTCATGTCCGGGCGTACTTCGGTGGTATTATTTAGGAAATCATCAGGAATGCGTCTTCTCTTTGTAGGAACGCGTCCCTCCTCATCCTTAATTCTCTTCCACCTGTTTGCCTTCACTCTCACGCTCCATTTCTGTAAATTCACTTCGACGATCGAACTCTCGCCGGTCACTCGAGCCGCCATCTTTATTAGCGCCACGCCAGTCGACCTCCGCGTGGTCGTCCACGTTCATCGTACCTGATTTAGTGGTACGGAGGTTTCCCCTCCACCTTTATTAGCACCTTATTTTCATTGGTACTAGTACAGGTTGATCGAGTTCTTTACGATCTCTCGATCTTTTACTACCTTATTATCATTATTTCTAGTACAGGTCAATCGAGTTTGCCTTACGATCTCTCAATCCACTATTAAAGAGAAGAAACAAGCATTCCTTATCCTAAATTCTCCTCTACCTAGTCGCCTTTCGGCCTCGCTTCTCGTAAATCTGCTGCGCGTTAGTTTATTTTACTCTCGCACTCCATTGCTTGTCACTTTTGGCGATGGAACCCTCACTGGTCAATCGATCCGCCATCTTTGATTGTTCCACGCCGGTCGGCGTTTCCGCCTCACCGCATGGTGTCCGCCTTCGGTCGCACCTGGTTTGGCGGTACGGAGGTTTCCCCGGGCACATTTATTAGTACCTTATTTATCATTATTACAAGGTAGATCGGGTGTCTTTATGATCTCTTGATGTACCAACTTGTGCACATTTATTAGTACCTTATTTATCATTATTGCAAGGTAGATCGAGTTTCTTTACGACCTCTCGATCTACCGACTTGTCTCCACTTTGTGGTCGTGTGCTCCATGTTTGCTCTGCCACCGTAGCCCAACATGGTGAAGGGCACCGATGGGTCGAGCCACTTCGCCGTTCAGAAGTCGCTCCTTGCCCCGGAGGACCCGTGTGCCGATTCCTTGGAGCAATCCGTTCTTGCTATGGAAGAATGTACGGCCAGTGTAGAGGGGGGTTCCGCGGAGGGGACGCGCGACCATCAATTTGATACCTCCTCTAGCCGCCCGGCGGACACACGATCACTGCGTCTGAAGGGCACAAGGCAAGCTGCCACCATTTCTAAATTTACTTCTACATTCCCCGCAGTCCAATGCAGGCTACCCCCAAAAGGGAAAGCCCGCTTTAGAATTCGTACCCGAATTCGCCTTCTCCCCCAAGGTCCTCAGTGGTATAGTGGGTAGTTTCCCACCTGTCACGCGGGAGCCCAAAGTTCATTTACCCGTTGGGGAGAGCAGGATTTTCCGCCTTCCCTGTCAGGGAGAGCAGGATTTCCCACCTTCCCACCTTCCTCGTCGGGGAGAGCGGGATTTCCCACCTTCCCCGTCGGGGGGGGAGCAGAGTTCCCACCTTCCTCGTCGGGGAGAGCAGGATTTCCCACCTTCCCCGTCGGGGAGAGCAGGATTTCCCACCTACCCTGTCAGGGAGAGTGGGATTTCCCACCATACCCGTCAGGGAGAGCAGGATTTCCCACCTTACCGGCTGGCTTGCCTTCTTCCCTTCCATCACACGGTGAGACGCACAACTCTCTCTATCATGCTGCGTCATGCAACCTTCGGTCCCCGAGGAATTTTGCAGAGGCGCGGACCAGCACGGGTGACGGGATGCATACGGAATCACCACCCGTCACTCGCCTCTATGAGACTGGTGCCATTAGCTCTCCCCCACCTACTAGCACACAGGCTCATGACGCTCTCCCCACTGTGTACAAGTACGGCCACCACTGGTGCACGAGGAGCGTCCTTACTCCGGTGGTGGACTTATGCCCAGTCCCTGGGACCCCCAAACTGGCCATAACTCCGGGTTGTCAGCCGCAGGCACTGCCATGCCCGTACCTGTGTCACGGTCCCCCGGCAATCGACGCACCCCGGTCGATTGTCGACATTTCCCCTAGGGCTACAGGACGTTGGGGAGTGGACTTATTCCGCTCCCCACTTGGGCAACGTCCACAGTCCCGTTCCTCCAGGGGGAGGATCAACCAGCGGGACCACAGGTAACCTGCCCGATCCAACCAGGTGGTGACCACGTTACCGCAGCCACTCCAATCCGTACACAGGCGGATAGGGGGTCTCGGTTGCCGTGCCTTCCACCGCTCCCCCTAACACACAGGGGGCTCCTATGGATCCCACCAGGGAGGTGTATGGCAGTGCACTCTCTGGTGGGGAGGTACGATAGGCCACGCTCTCTTGCAACCCCCCCCTCTCCCCCTGGTGTCTCGGGTTACCCTGGCCCCCACGGAAATTCTGCCCCAGGGCCGCCACAGCCCATTTTCCTCCGTGGGGACCTGTGGCTCTATGCCCCTCAGAGGGACCAGTGGCTTATAGCAGACCAACAATACCAGCTCCATGGTTGCATGTGGCACCCAGCCTCGCGCTGGTTCGACCTCCGTCTCCCTCCCTCTCAGGCGCTGTCCGATCGGCAGGACGGACTTCCCTTCCATAGTCCGGCCGCCGATCATGGAGCCACGAGGGACCCGCCTTTGCGTCCTCCCCCTACCAAGCTAGGGCGGGACCCTCACACACCCCTGCTGTTGCCTCCTCGAGAAGGTTCGTCGCAACCTCTACAGGAAGCCGACGTTCCAGACTCTGAGGATGAGGTAGAGGACTCCTCCTCATCACGCGACTTGTCCACTATTGAGCACTGGCGCCTGGACCTTGCCAGGAGGGAGGCCCCACCCCCGGACAAGTTCCTTCGGTGCCCAAATACGCCTTGGTTCTCCTTCCAAGCGGGCTTGCCCAGACTTGTCACCCCTCAGACTCTAGCGTCCATTTGGGAGTGTCCGGCAACCCTAGCCAGGGGTGCGCAAGTCGTCCCTTCTCCAGGAAATAAATCCCTCTCGGCCCTGGATGCGGCCCCTGTAGGCATGTTCCTCAGGGACCCCCAGAAGGCCCATATCTCCCACATCTCCTCCCTGTTCTCCTAGGACACTCCGGTGACCAAGGAAAATTCCATTTCCCCGGCCGGCTGCCGGTTCATCCCCCATCTGGCCTCCCACTCCCGCCATGATCTCTACCAAGAACCTGGTGGAGTGGGACCGCAGATCCAGATCGGGGATCCAACATTACACTGCTGGACATGTCCTTTCGACATGCTCTACAGCAGGTGGAGGAGATCTGGCCGGAGGAGGACGACTCGGTCTCGGTGTCCTCAGATGTTCAGTATTCTGAGACACACCCTGAGACCGTATCTCGCTTGTTCAGCGACCCCTTGATGCGACTCCTAGTCAGCAGGATCTCGCACCATCTTTCGGCTGCAGCAGCCAGCGCAGCCAGGAGCCACTACAATTGCTTGAGGCCATACTGTCACGGGCTATCTCGCCCCGGCGCTTATGGAGCCTTGCGGTGCATTCCAGGTCAGGAGCAGTCGCTCTTCGGCAATTGTTCGGCTGCCTTCATCGCCCATTCAGTTGAAGAGCGTAAGCAGGCAGCCTCATATGCGGCCAGGCCCCCCCTCGGCAGCCTCGCCATCCCAGACCCTCCTTTGCTCCTCCACTCCCCTACCGGACCACAACCCTTCCCAAGCAGGCCCTATCCCGCACAGCTCGGCCCGCCAAGCACTCTAAAAGTAACCCCCTTGCGACCGAAGACAAAACTTCCCCAGCAGAATTTTCGTTTCGGCCAGCAGGGACGGCCCCAGAGGTGACTGGAGAACTCACCTACGGGGGGAGCAGGAGTAGGGAGAACTCAGACCGCTACCCCTCTACCCTCCCACCCTCCTCCCCTCCACCCCGGCCCCTCGGCCCCTGTGGTGGGCAGCGTATCCCGGCATGCCCACCAGTGAGACATATGGGCCTCAGCCCATGGATAGTAGCGGTCCTATAGGAGGGGCTCCGCTTGCCTTGGGCCCACTAGCGCCCTCCTCTGATAGTCTCCCTCCCAGCGACCCCTCCCCAGCGACCCCTCCCCGGGCCAGGCGGAGGCTCTTTGCCAGGAAGTCTCAGAACTCCTCCAAAAGGGGGCCATCACTAAGATCCCCCATCCCAACCGGGGTTCAACTCCAGCCTCATACACCCATCCCACAGATGATACCTATGGTTCATCTAGATCGGAGGTTCCAGTTCAGGCCGCTCCCCTTCGGCCTCTCCCGGGCACCCTTCCTATTCACGAAGGTGGTCAAGGAGATGGCCTCTCAGGCCAGACAGGAGGACTTTCGCCTCCCGGTGTACCTGGACGACTGGCTCGTCCTGGGTCCCTCCCGGGCCTGGTGTCAATCCCACACCAACCATCCTCTACGCCTCTTCCAAACTAGGGTTGTCACCAACCCCAACAAGTGGGAACTCAACCGCAGTCAGATGTCCTCCTTTCTGGACATGAGTTTCGACACACTCCCCATATGGTCTCCCCACCCAAGAGAGGTCCACCCGCATTGGGGACCTCATCTCCCGCCTCTCCCGCCTCCGCCTATCCACTTACACCCCGGCCAGAACCCTTACCTCCCTCCTGGGGATGATGGAGTCCCTCTCATCCCTCATCCCCAAGGCCGGTCCCCCAGCACCTACTCCAAAGGGAGTTCTGTCGTCGATGGTCTCAGACCTCCGACCACTGGCATCAGTCCATCCCCTGGGTCCTTGGTTCCAATGGGCTACGGAAGAGTGGCTCGACCCCGCCACTTTCTTCCCCCGGGGTCCCATTTCCCTCCCAACCCAACCCCTGACCTCTACACAGACCCCTCCAACTCGAGCTGGTTGCCCACTTGGAGAACCCTCATACCTCGGGAGTGTGGGACGCACAGTGTGGGACACACAGTCTGCCCGTCTCCACATCAACGTCCTGGAATTGGAAGCGGTCAGGCTTGCCCTCCGCTTCCAACCCTAGGTCTCGCACCGACTTGTTCTCCTGTTCACGGACAACACTTCGGTGCCTTGTTATGTCAACAGGGGGGGGGGGGGGGGGGGGGGGGGGGGGGGCTCGCTCTCTCAGCCACTCTCTCCGAATAGAGGCCGTCCTCCGCTGGTGCCACACGCGGGGAATCACCCTCTGCGCGAGACACATAGCGGGACCCACCTCCACACGGAAGAGACCCTCAGCAGGCTAACCCTCAGCTCGGTGGGGAACAGTGTTCAGGCCCAGGGTCGCTCTCCCTTCCCTGGTCTGGCCTCATAACATACGCCTTCCCTCCATTCCCAGTCCTCGGCAAGGTGATCAGGAAGACGAGACTGGGAAGACCCAGGCTCAGCCTCATCACCCCGTGGTGGCCGACCCAGTCCTGGTTTCTGGACCTCAGGTCCCTCCCCCATGTTCCCCCTCTCCAGTGAGCACTCGTGGGGACATGCTCAGATGCTCTGCCGGCTCGCATGGCTGCTGTGCCAGCCCAATTGCGAGCATCTGCCCCTCCCTCACAGACGGACAGAGCCCAGTCCGTCCTAGACATACCCGCTGGGGCTGGGGCCTCGCAAGACCTTTGGATTAGCGACGGCTTCGCACAGAGCCAGCACTGAGCCTCTCTACTATTACCAATGGGAGAGATGGGCCTCCTGGTGCTCAGACAACTCTGTTCCCTCTCTCTCCCTTCCAATATCCAGATAGGCATCTTCCTATCTCAACCTATCTTCTTCGTTAAGGCTCTCAGCTAGCTCCTTTTGGGGCTACTGGGAGCGCTCGCGCCCCAGGCGCTCCTCCCAGCCCTATCTCTAGATGGCTTTCCAAGACGGTCAGATCGGCCTACGCCCAGGCATATAAGGATCTCCCGGGGCCCATGAGGTCAGGGCGCTGGCCACTTCCGCAGCGTTCCAGCACTCTGTCCCCTTGCGCCACCTCCTGGAGGCAGCCTACTGGCGTTCGGAAAATCCCTTCATAAACTTTTATTTAAGGGATATCCACATGACCAGGGCTGATGGTTCTAGGGACTTCTTTTGCGGCTAACGCAGCCAAATCTATTCCACTGCTAACCCCAAGAACCATTAGGGCACTCGGCCCTCCTCCAATTCCTTTCAGTTCTGCTATGGTCTGACATGGTAAAGTATATGATGCCAAAATGGGGAGTTTGTATTTACTCCCTGTTTGACTAGTATACTTACCAGGTCAGACACTAATGCCCAGCCTACCTTCCCCGCTAGCGCTATGGTTCTCGGGGTTACCTTGCGCATAGGCCTTGTTGAATGAGGAACAGGAACTTGACACCGGCTTCTTCCCTGGCGGAAGTAGGGTGGGCGTCATGTGATGGTCTTATTACTGCATTAGCCACAAAAAATTTGGTCTTTCAGAGCTAACTAACTGCCATTGAATGCTATGGTCTGACATGGTACGTATACTAGCCAAACAGGGAGTATAATACAAACTCCACATTTTTGTTGCTGGATGAAACAAAAAACTTCCAGCATCCCTGACAGTACATCAGAAAGCCACAAAAGGTGGAAAGATAGATCTGTTTGTAGAATGGAAGAGTGGAAAAGTAAATTTGACAAGAATATGAAAATAGATAAGGAAATTCTGGGTTGTAATATGAATGTAAAAAAGATTTCTTTACGTTTTTTTAGGTTTATCTTCTGCTTGCTGTCATTGTTATTTTCAAACTGACTTGACTTTCGGTTGTTGTTTCTTTTTTTTTATTTCCCGAAGGTGTGTGCTTGTATTGAAGATTTGCTTTGAAGTTTGAAAATACTTATTTTACTCTCTGAAATTCTGTCAAATTGGAGAACAGGCAGGTTTGGTGTATGTGTTGTATGTGTGCATGCATTTGAGAGAGAGAGAGAGACATAACGTGCAGAAATTAATTCCATGTGGGATTTTTTTCTGCCTATTACTTCAGCCTGATCGCCAGACATTGATGTGGAGTGCTACCTGGCCCAAAGAGGTGCGCAAACTTGCGGAAGATTTCATTGCTGAGTATGTCCAGATCAACATTGGAGCCATGGAACTGGCGGCCAACCACAACATTTTGCAGATCATTGATGTCTGCATGGAACATGAAAAGGAGGAGAAGTAAGGTCACAACACAAGCATGCATTTGCATCTGTCGTATATAATAGGCAGGAGTTTTTTCTTTCTTTTTTGGCAAGCTGGTCACCAGTGTTAGCTGCCGTAGAAGATGATAAATGGGAATCACTGATGATGTTTAAATTTGGAAAATTGGTTCATTAGATTAGAGTCCAGTCTTTTGTTGTTGATGAGATCCTAACAAAATCTGATGTAAGAAACGTTCGGAAGCAAGGCATTTTTACAACTCTTGGATGATATTTTTTGTGGTTGCTTCATATGATCGAATCAGATTGAGTTTGGCCTTTTCTTATCTCAATCCTGGCTGTTGTCATTTCAGATTGGTCAAACTGCTGAATGAGATCATGCAGGAGAAGGAAAATAAGACGCTCATTTTTGTTGAGACGAAAAGAAAATGTGACGATATCAACAGAAGAATGAAACGGGATGGGTAAGCAGTGATTTCATGCTTTCAGTCTTTAATTCCAACATGTTCTTAGATTGAAAACTGTGTAGTTGTGAAGATGTGCTGTTCATTTATGACAAGACGTAAGCAGTGTACATGAAGGCAGAAATGGACAGAATGAGTTTTTGACTCACCTTTGTTACAAATGAAGATTATGTAATCATATTGCTTTAGTTGTCCTTGGGTGCATTTGTATGTGTGTCTCTGTCAGGGTAAACATTGTTGGCATCTTCTCAGCAAGTGTAAGCATGATTGTGATTAAACTTGGCAGAATTATTATATTGTTGAGACCTTTTCAGTCACTGCATGCGTGAAGATGTCACCGACTTGTAACAACCACAAAACGGTGATGAGCATTTTTTGCAATGAATATTGCTTTATACACTAATGAAAGACATGTTAAATAATACTTCATGAAAAAGCTAACAAATATCCAATTAAATTTTGTCTAGATCAGACCATTAAATGCCATTCCTACCAAAAGTAGGAATATGATATTAAATGTAGAACTTTGGAAGACCATGTGTATATATATATATATATATATACACACACACACACACACAAACACACACACAGTTACGCAATGTACATTTTGTGTACAGATATTACATTACACTGTTGATGTACATTTATGAGACATTTAAACTGAGATTATACTGTCTGACAGAAAAAGATCTTTGAGGTGAACTTATCCAGCTTGAGAAGTGCACATGTAGTCATCCTGTAAGTGGCAGAGCATTAATAATCAATTTGGCGTCATATACTTTACCATGTCAGACCATAGCATTCACCGGCATTTAGTTAGCTCTGAAAGGCCGAATTTTTTGTGGCTAATGCAGTAATAAGACTATCACGTGACGCCCACCCTTCTTCCGCCATGGAAGAAGCCGGTGTCAACTTCCTGTTCCTCATTCAGCTTCGGCCTTCCACCTGACAAGGACAGGTTTTCTTGCTCTGTCTCGCCTATACTTCTGTTTTGTGTAAAGATTGCTTGTGTTTGTCTTCTTTACTTGTTCTGTTGTGGCTTACGCTAAACCCTGGGTATTATTGTCGCGTGAGGCTTACGGTTGGCGTTTCTTTAATTTATTTTGACGCTCTATTGCGTGAGGGTTTGCATGAGTTTTCAGTTTTCATGATTCCACTAACGATCTATCATTTATGGTCCTTACACTCTCGCGTGTTGTTTACATCCTTATTATTTTAATTCTCTTACGATCAAGTTCGGCGATCGAGCAAGCTTGCCTCACGGCCTCTTGATTCGGGAGGTCTCACTGGGTGCTAGTTTTATCCTCGCGCTCTGTTGTTTTTATCCTCGCGCTCTGTTGTTTGGTTGCTTTCGGCGATGGTATCGTCACGTTCTGTTGTTTTTATCCTCGCACTCTGTTGTTGTGTTGCTTTCGGCGATCGAGTTCTCCGCCAGTCGCTCGATCCGCCAACTTGCCTCACCTCACACTGGTCTCTCTATCCGCCATCTTGCCTCATCGCATGATCGTCTTCTTTCTAGTTGTGCCTAGCTTTACTTGTGCTGGAGGTTTCCTCTTCCACAATAGTTATTGTAATTATCTTAAGGTAGATTGAGTTTTCCGACCGACCTCTCGATCCACCTCCTTGTCTCCACTAAACCCTGGTACTATAGTTGCGTGAGGGTTACGCAAGGCGTTTTATTATTTTAGTTTGTAGCGCTTAGCGCTCGGCGATCAAGTACCCCTCCCAGTCTCTCAATCCGCCATCTTGCCTCACCTCATGTTCGTCCTCTTCTAGTTGTTACTAGGTTTAGTGGGCTGGAGGTTTCCTCCCCATGAGGTCAGAGCGCTGGCCACTTCCGCAGCGTTCCAGCGCTCTGTCCTTGCGCCATCTCCTGGAGGCAGCCTACTGGCGTTTGGAAAATCCCTTCCTAAAACTTTTATTCAAGGGATATCCGCATGACCAGGGCTGATGGTTCTAAGGGATTTCTTTTGCGGCTAACGCAGCCATATCTATTCCACTGCTAACCCCAAGAACCATTAGGGCACTCGGCCCTCCTCCAATTCCTTTCAGTTCTGCTATGGTCTGACATGGTAAAGTATATGACGCCAAAAGGGGGAGTTCGTATTATACTCCCTGTTTGGCTAGTATACTTACCATGTCAGACTCTAATGCCCAACCTACCTTCCCCGCTAGCGCTGTGGTTCTCGGGGTTACCTTGCGCATATGCCTCGCTGAATGAGGAACAGGAAGTTGATACCGGCTTCTTCCCTGGCGGAAGTAGGGTGGGCGTCACGTGATAGTCTTATTACTGCATTAGCCACAAAAAATTTGGTCTTTCAGAGCTAACTAACTGCCGTTGAATGCTATGGTCTGACATGGTAAGTATACTAGCCAGACAGGGAGTATAATACAAACTCCCCATGTTCAGGGCATTGAATTTTGCTGTAGACAGCGGGGGGTGGAGGGGGGGGGGGAGTGGGGGAATGGCAGTAGCTGTGAGATGAAATGAGGTGTGTGGGGAGGTGAGTGGTTGACAGCTCTTTAGGACACCAAAGAAACAGTGGTCAACACAGAAGGTAGAACTTGCTAAAAAAAAAAGTCATCTGTTAGAGTTAGTGCTGACTATTTGTCATCAAGTGTTGGGTTTGTTAGTGCATACCCTTCTCCTTCCCAGCCACCCTGTGCCTTTCATTTTGCTGTCTCATGTATTCATTACATAAGAGTCAAATGTAGACAAATTGCATCTCTTGTTTTTCTGGTGACGTGCAAATGTTACTGGAATTTACTGTGTGCTTCCTTTTTTTGTGCTTTCTTTTGTGTGTCTAAAACTTTCTAATGGGACGTTTACATTGATATCATAGGTTGGACAGTAATGCCCACTGCCTAAAACCTGCTAGATAACTTGCCTATGAAAGACAGCTGCTGTCTATAGAGATTTGATTTGTCCAGATCTATGGCAGCTTGAGTGTGATTAGCATTCATGGAACAGTAGGATACTTTCTGATTAGTTGTGTTTGAAAAAGGTACAACCTGGAGAAGGCATGTTTGAAGGCAAATGAATATTGGAAAGTGTGGAGGCTCTAAACTAAAGGTTTGCCCAGTTTGTAGCAAGATTACAGACATGCATGTCCCATGCAAGGATAACCATCAATTCACACGCGCACACATGTACATCTGTGCACATGCACCGACATATGTGACCCTCGACTAAGGAAGTGGTCTTTAATTTCATTTTTGAGATATACATGCATTTAAAACCTGCAGACTGTCATTTTTTTAAATATAAAAGAAGGAATGATATACGCCTAAAAATAAAGATGTTTTTGGCATTTGAAGGTTTCTGTTCTGATGGCTGTCTTGCAGTCTGCTCCTTCATATTTTCCCAAATATATCAGTTATCCATTTTTGCTAATTTAACGAATGTTTAAAGCAAATGAATACATACACACACTCAAGCATGTGGACTTGCATACACACCACACACATCCTCTCACATGCATATAGATGTATCTGTATAGCTGAACAGCAGAAATGTGGCATCGTACAATGAGCTTTTGTTTCAGATGGCCTGTTATATGTATCCATGGAGACAAGTCTCAGCAGGAAAGAGACTGGGTGCTTAACGGTAGGTTGACCTTATGTCAAGGCATTGTGTCACATCCATTTCTGTCTTGTTTATTTTCCCTTTTTTGTATGTGCCTCTGCTATCTCTCTCTCTATCTGTCTCTCTATGTCTCTGTGTGTGTATCTGTCTGTCTGTCTGTCTGTCTCTAGTTATTTTGGTAATCATGTTAAATGAGGGATGAGTGAAGAATGGTATGCACTACTAATTTTGCTTATCATTTGTAAGTTGTAACCCCCCAAGATGAAAAGATGATGTGACACCACTCTGCCGTCTTGTTTTCTGGTTCCTGTATCTTGTCTTTTTTGTCCATTGGTTGGTGTTTTTTGTTTTGTCCCACGTTGGTGTGTTTTCTTGCCCATGGTTGATGGGTTTTTTTGTCATGTGGTGGTTCTCTGTTTCTTCTTCTGTGTGTGTTTTTCCCTGTCCCATATTGGTTGGTTTTTCTGCACCGTGATTGATGTGCTTCTTGTCCCTCCCTGGTTTTCTGCCTCTTTGTGGATGCTTGTTTCTGGCCCTTAGTGTTTTTTTTTTTTCCTCCCTTTGTGCTCTTTTGGTTGATGGATAGTCTGCTGGTAAGTGGTGGGCTTTTCTGTCCTTGAGTGGTAGGGCTTTTCTGCTGCTTTGATTTTAGATTTCTGTTTTATGGGGGTTGGTTTTTCTGTCCAGTGGGAGCTGGTTTCATGTAATTCTCTATACCCTTTCATTCATTCTCTGTGTGCCATCCTTTGCCTGTTCCCTCTCTAGTCAGCATATTTTCACTGTTTTTGTATAAAGAGAAAATCATTGTTTCTAATAAAAATTATTGAGCTGGGGTTCATAGAGGATGAGTTTTAAAAAATGCTAGTTTACATGTAAATGGAAGTCATTGAGGGTTCATGGAAGATGACTTAAACATGTGTTTGTGATATGTGTGTTGTGTGTGTGTGTGTGTGTGTGTGTGTGTGTGTGTGTGTGTGTGTGTGTGTGTGCAGATTTCCGGAATGGAAGGAGCCCTATTCTGCTTGCCACCGATGTAGCTTCCAGGGGACTGGGTAACTTTTTGTGTTTTTTGTTTTTATGTGCACTTTAAGTTTCCAAGTGATTTAAGAAATTAATCTCGAACACTCCTGCTATCTTGATTCATCAAATGCGCATTTGCCCCATATTGTTAACTCCACAGATTCCAAGTTGTAAGTTACTTACATGTCACTGGTAAATTTGGTTGTGTTTCATGTAACTGATGCAGATTAGAAACATACATTTAATTACACATACTATACCGTGGCTCACTAATGCAATAAGCGGCAGCAATTTGCTATCCCTGCCTCGTATACAATAAAGTCCGTACGGACAACAAAACCCCTGAAAGGGCCTCGGATGGAAACCCCCATGTCAGTCCGCGATGCCATACACCCCGGCGACCATTTAGTCTTTTAACTACCAGTCCACCCATATTTGCCACTTCACCATTACTTCTTAACTAAGTACCTGTCTGCGGATAGTTTGGGAAGGGTTGAGCATTGCTATGCAGCATTCTGAAGGGACAGGTTTAGGTCTTGAAGTACAATTTGTAGCGTGCTTCAAACTCTCCCCCCCCCCTCCCCCCACCAAACCAGTTGGTTGTATAAAATGTTTTTACCACCTCATCTGGGGTGTAATTGGCTAAAAAGGACAGCCAGAGAGAATAGTCCATTTAACATGCTGGTGGACCGCAGGAATGTGTCTGAAATCGATTCAAATGGCTTAAGCAGCCATGAGTTAGATGATCAAGAAATAATGAGTCAGTGTCTGTGTTAACGTTTGGATCTCCCCAGTTTTTGATCAATAACTGCTGTGGTGTGTCAAAATAATCGGTAACACACAGATGCAGTCACATCAAATTACACCAGTAGTCTATTTTTTATACAAATTTTGATGTGATTCAGAATAGTGGAGTGGTGTGAGGTGTGTGTGTGTAAGATAATATTGCTTATAGCCCAGCCGACCACAAAGGGCCACATCAGGGCTGGTGTGTGTGTGTGTGTGTGTGTGCACATGCGCATTCTAAAGCAGTAACATTGTTTTTTGAGTTTGTCTGATGTTCTTGAAAATAGATGTTCTTGAAAATAGATTTGTAGTTTTGCGCATGTGTTGTTAAAAAAGAAAAACAGAACAAACGTAGTTGAAAGGTATTAACTAAAGAGCTTAAGAATAGTCTCATATGTTTTTTGTCTGTGATTGGGGAATTGTTATTTCTGTGATTGGGGAATTATTCTTTCTTCGTAGTAAATTATTAAATGCTTTCAGTTTTCAGCTATAGAAAAAACTTGGGGGAACTTCTTGTCATACTCTCTCAGTGATGAAATATGGTTAATCTGCATTTTCTGTCATATTGCAGTATTAACCTATGTAGGTCATAATAATACTGTCATCATTGATTATATGTATACATACAACGTACATACATGTTGTGACACTTGATGACATAGGTCGAACTAGTATGTTTAATGTGTTACGAAATGCTGCAGATGCAGTGTAAAATTTGCTCATAAATAATGGAAGTATGTTTTGTGTTTTAAGTACAGAGAGCTGTCAAATGTGTCTCTGAAGTTGTAGCTCGATGGAGTCAGTTTTCTTTCTTTTATATATATATATATTCTTTTTTTTTTTTTTACAGATGATCCACATTAACGTTTCACTGAATAAACATGAATCCGTGAGAGATGTTTGCATAGGTTTTGCTAAAATCAGGAAATGTATTCATTCTGTTAAATAGTTAGAATCTTTGATTTTCATTAATTAAATGATTTTGTTTGAGAAAAAATCTGTTGAACATGTAGCCAGTGTATCCATTCTTTGTCAGTTTATGAATTGATTTGAGTTATTGTTTAAACGGTTGTCTGTTCAGCTAAATAAGTAAAGAAAACGCACACTATCGAAATAACGTGATTATTAATGTCTATTCATTTTGAATTGTGGTGTGTTTGAATTGTTAATATTGCATATCAATTGAGCACAACCGGAGATGCATTCTTTGTTTAGATATAGTAATGTTTTAGTTGTGAATGTAGCATGAAGTCATGTGGACAAATTCTGATGATTATAGATTGTAAATACAACAAACATGCTTAATTGTTCATGGCTGTTGAAACGGCCTATTTGGTGTCGTATACTGGATCCATTTTCCTATGTTCACAGTTATACATGTTTCATGCATAATGCATATACACCTCTTGCTCTGCCCCTTTCAGTATAATAAGAGTCTTAATCCATGTGCTGTTTTGTTTCCATTGTCCAGTCATTGATGGCAGAACCTGGTAGGAATGTGTGCCGGCATGACTGAGTCCAGCAAGAAGCTACAGGGAGAGAGGATAACGGTGTAGTTAACTTGAAAAACTTTGAGCCAGCTAAACCGAGCTGCTCACTTCTCAGTAGAGAGGTAAAGCGTAAGTACTGTGTGGCACAATTGTGTTTGTGGAGGTGGTGAGATAAGGCAGACACTAGGTGTATTTGTGTTGATATTTAATGGATTTGTGATAATGTCAGTTTTGATTTTTTCATTTTAAAGCATTCACTTGTTTAAAAACATGTTGTTGTTTTTTTCAAAGCATTCACATGTTAAAAAAAAAGATAAACTGAAAACTGTAGTTCTTCATATAAAAGATATTGATTATTGAGCACAATTGTAATGCATTCAGCCTATAGCATGTATGAAGTCTGTCGGTTAGCAAAGGGGAAAGAGTGTCAGTTGATCTAATTGACTGCAAAACTGGATTTAAGAAGAAAAAATGATATGCTTTCAGAGAAATATCGTCTCCAAGCTCTTCTGTGTGTCCAAAAAATGGAGCTACTTGAAATTTAGGATCAACAACTGATGATTTGTTTTCTAAGGCTATATATAAATCAGTTAAGTCTCCAGAACTGCAATCAAACTTGGCAACCACATAGGTGAGGGGCCTGCAGGGATTTCATTCTTGTCTTGTCATGAGGTCTGTCAGTCTCAACAGGAAGGCCAGCAAGGTTTGTACGATTGCGTTCACCATCAGCAAATGAGCTGATTGAGCAAGCCAGCAAGCCTCAATATGCTGGCACTTCTGTATGTGTTGCACAGTATCACTACACAGAGAATAAATGATTGGCAGTTAGACATCACATGCCCACGCTTACGGCCAACACTTTTCGAAGAAATAGTTACATTTCATTTGCTGGCTAGAGTAATTGGTAGTGTGCATAGATTTCAGCCTGTAAACTTTTTTCCTGATCCCAGTGGGTATGTGTAGGTTACAACTTTTCCAGCACATAAATCAGTAGATTTTCTGAATGATGAGCAGTTGTTGTTGACAGCCAGTGGGGAACACTCAGATATAAATGCACACGATATGTGCATGGTATGCATTATGTGCTACGTTTCTCATACACCTGTCACTGGACTTGTGTGTTACGAGCTTGTAGCTCCTGATAGCCAGTCATTAATCTGGGTCAGAATTAAAGTACATTATGTGCATACATACCTTGTGCATACCAAAACAGGCTCTCATGTATACAGACGTAAATGTGCACATACTCAGAATATCTGGGTATTAACTGTTCTTTGTCCTCATACCAGTCTAGTAAAAAGCAGTATATCTATACTAAGGTATGTTGGTATGAGAAAGTGGATCACAGTGTTTTGGTTCAAAATCAGCAGGGTTGGGGGTAATGGTGATTGGAAAGGATTTTTTTCCAAATTGAACAGAGTATAAAACAGTGGATAATTTATCAAACCAGAAAATTGTACATGTCAGGAGTAGAATATTTGAAGATGAACACTGTGTTCATCACCTCTGCTTTTACAGTGTACCTTGTACTCATGAATCTACCAAGCTGTAATGGTGGTGCTTGTATGCACAAATATATGATGGGGGGAAAGTGAAAGAATGAAAACTTCTTTTTTGACATTCTGAATGCAAACGCAAGTCTCTTTGGACATGCAGACTCAGGTGTTGTGGCCTCTAACAAGTTTGACTGTTACACAGTTGGAGTACACATCTAATTTTTTTTTTCCAATTGTATTTAGGTATAAGATTGTGTCTGCCTATGTACTGTGTCTTCATTCCTGTGTATACTTCTCTGGATTGTTGTGATCCGTGGGGAGTGGGATGAGGAATGTGCACACTTCACCACCACCATGGATACACTCTGTTCTGATGCCACCAGTTCTTTTTTTATGGACAGGGGTGCATGTGACTTACACACAGCCTCAGTGCAACCAAAGCCACACCTTGAGATTGTTGACATGGACAGTCATCTCATTTTAATCGGGCACCATATTGCTCAGGAGGCATTCTTCATGGGTACCAAGTGGTTGACGCTCAATCTTTAATGGAGTTGCATTTTATGGTCTGCACCTTCATTTCCCCTGGCCTCTTTTTTTCCGTGTCTGATGACCACAGTTCTGGAGTGTGGAGATACCTGGACTTTCTAGATGTCACAGCATACTTACATGGAACAACATATGTACATGGAAGAGATGGATACTTCTGCTGCGAATGTGTGGAGGTAACTTAACTGTGACTAGATATTCACCGTACCATGAGTAAATAAATATAAAAGTGCACACATTCTTTTACAGCTAGATACTGTATGCGTCCTGTTGTGACCAGGTTTTATGACATGTTTCGTGTTGAATGTAGGTTAGATCTCAGTAGACATGACCACAATTTTTGTTGGGAGTTGATAACACAGCTGACACACTGTATATGTGACAGCATGCTGAGTGGTAGCTATGTTGATAATGTACCTGCTAAGAAAATGAGTTCCTGTATTGTTTGTTTAAGTTGCCCCCCCCTTCCTCCCCTTGCTTTCCAGTTCTAATAAGCCTTCATTTTGCAGTCTTGGATAATACCATAAACTGATCCTGTTTACTCTCAAAATTGTTTGCAACAACCTGGTTCAAATGTGCAACACTTTCATGGATGGGGGATGATGTCTTTCTGTGGCAAAATACACTCCCCAGCGACAGCTGCCTGAATATGATATTGTAAAAAATCTGTTCTGTTGGTAAAATGCTTCATAGCTCAAGCGTATCACATTCTGACCTGAGCTTAGTACTCGCAGGGTAAAGGCTGTAAAACTGATTAAAGTCTGTCTGTCTTTCTGTGTATTTGAGGTTATCTGTTGGTATTTCATATCACCTTCATGGATTGGCAGGTCCAAAAGTTTACCTGGGTAATGTCAGGTCAGTAACAAATCTTGGGATTCTTTACATGTTGACAGTAAATCTTGAAAACCATTTCAGTTTGGAAGTATATCTCAAGAAATTCCTCTTCTGTGTGTGGAACTTGAAAAAGTTGCTTCTGTTTCCTTCTCATGCTCTGATAGTTGTTTCAGTCTCTTCTCTTTGGGCTCTTAGATGTTCTTTCAAAACTTGATTGAAATTTATCATCATACGTAACATTCTCTTTGAGGCTTCAAAGATCTGCATTTCGACAGTGACATATTTGTAGGTATACAGGAGCATTCATCACCGAGATCAGGACCACCATATATACAAATTAACTGAAGTGTGTGGCTTTGGCTTTAAGAACACAAGCAGTTGTATATTCCTCCAGGTAGCAGACAGACAAAAGTAGCTGCGATGAACAAGGTAAGAAAAGGGCCTTTTTGAACGGTTATCAGATGCATTTTCTTCACTGTTGTTGGGGAGGCCGTTGGTGACAAGTTTACAGTTTCCGGAACAAACACATGCACCCCTGAGGGCAGAAGAAAGACAATGCGAAATGTGACTCTCCCTACAGGCTAGGTCCGCAGTCATGTCGGGGTCCCACCCTTGTGCTGGGTATCCAGCTTCCCTCTTTATTGGCACTAGATTTTTTTTTAATGCATTTTCCATTAGCCACTTGGTAAATGTGTGCTTTCTGATCATTGGTGCTGACCATGCTGTACTATAAAGTTCTTGGCAAGGGATGTATAAGAATAAGGTAAGTAATGAGGGTAAGTATTGTGAAAAGTATCTGTATATGAACATCTGAATTTTGTTTGGTGTGGGGGGGAGGGGGAGGGGGGGGGAGAAAAGAAAAATGTTTCTTGACTGCTGTGAAATGCAAATAAGAGAAAGAAAACAAACTCTCACAGAGTTTGTTGAAACAATTATCGCTGGTTGCAGATGATGATTATTCCAACAGATTCTGTGGGAGATTGTTATCTTTCTCTTGTCTGGATTTTAAGATACATTGAAACATTTCTTCTTGGTTCATAACCGTTCTGTACTATAAATTTCATATTACAAGGCATATTCCATATTGTTTACAAAAGGCATCAATTCAGTATATTGTAATAAAATGTATGTTAGGCTTTGATTTGAAGGAAAACACATAGTTGTCATAAGACCTAATTTAGCCTGTACTCTGCCCTGTCGCATTGCGTCATAGAGCCCTTGTGTTTGTAGGCTTGTGCTAGTGGTACAACTGATTGGCTACAGACTACACAACTTAACCCTCTTCTGCATGCACTTGCCTGCGCTTATTTACGCCGAAAACCTACGGCAAGAGAAGTAACTCCGTAATTTGAACATGGTTACCCAATTTGAAAATTAATTTAAAAGAGAGGAAAGAAAATAATGAAAATAATTTTTAAAATTCCTACAAATGTATATGTTGCTATATGATAAGTTTGAAGAGTGTCACATGCGCCATTTATTTGCGGAAAAAAGTCATCTTCTTCAGACCTTTCTTATGAATTGTTGTTCATATATCTATAACGTCATCCCAGTCGAAATCTAGGTCATTCTCAGCTTCATTACCTTGTGCGTTCACTAAGTCTTATGCCGTAAATCCTACAAATCAGCTCATCTTCATCACTAAATCCCATGATAGAATGTCAGAAATCAAGGTTAGCCATGGTGAAAAACAGCACTTCGACCACAAAACTTTTTAAAAAATCGTAACTCGAGAACTACGGCACATATCAAGTCACGGTTTGTTGTAATCGGAAGTGGATTGTAAAAGGAAAAAGGAAGTCACGTTCTCACAAAACTTCCTTTTCTACGAGAAACATGGTGGCGCCCATTGTTGCCACATGTTTTACTGGGCACTGACAGGCGCTCAGTCTTTTAGCAGTGTGGTTTCCAGTTGGGCGCTAGCGGGCACATGCTTGTCAAGAGAGTTAAGCTTGCTTTGGTTTTAGAATGCTTGAGTGGTTACTTATTGGCTATTCTTTTGACAGACATGATAATAGCACTGATATTCTATATTGATTGTTGGTTCCAAGAAGACAATTTCAAAATAAAATTGGGGAGGGAAGAGGGATCAGTGACATCAAGAAGTTTGGGACTTTCGTAACAGGTAGATTTGAAAGTTGCAAGTAGGTTTTGTCCTCTCTTCATAGAGATATTCCTGTTCAGTTGGAGAATCCTTGGCTTATGGAATGCCTTTTAACTAGAAATTTATGGTACAGTTCCAAATGCTGTTCATGTTCAGATGTTCTGTGTACAGTCGATTAACAAGTTCATGTTTAACACTTTCTTTTGTTCGTCCCTTGCAATGGTGTCCATAGATGTCGATGACATCAAGTTTGTGGTGAACTTTGACTACCCAAACTGCTCGGAGGACTATGTGCATCGCATTGGACGCACTGGGAGAGCAACGAAGACGGGCACAGCGTACACCTTCTTCACGCCAACCAACATCAAGCAGGCTGGGGAGCTGATCAACATTCTGAGAGAGGCCAAGCAGCAGGTCAACCCCAAACTGATCCAGATGGCTGAGAGTGCTCGTGGCATGTCACGAGGTACATTTGTTACCACTCCACTGTCTTTGTTGAGCAGAACTGTTAGCATCTGTAAGTGGTGTGTGTGCACTTGTTTGAATGGGTGATCTGAACAGTGTGTCCCCATCTACTACAGCATCTGCACAAGGACATTATGTAATGTGTTTTGTGAAAACTGTAAGCATAATGGGTGGAGGTGGTGCAGAGAAAGGGTGAGTATCAGTTGGTCCATTGTGAATAGAGGACTGGATGTTTGTGGCAGTGTGGATGCTGCCATAAACCACAACAATTTGCATATGCCTTTTAAGTCATGTTTTTCCTCCTTTCATAGCTGCCAGGTCTCCCGAACTGTTCTGGAATTTTCCTATGTTAGGCATGATCCCTGCAACTTGATCCAGGGCTGCGCAGGTCGTCCCTCCAGGGAGGGAATCCCTCTCGGACCCCGGAGGCGGCCCCTGTAGGCACGTTCCTCAGGGACCCCCGACGGGCCCACATCTCCTCCCTGTTTTCCCAGGACAACCCGGCGGCCAGGGAAATTGCCATTTATCCGGCCAACCGCCGGTTGATCCCCCATTTGGCCTCTTCCACTCCGATCTCAATCAAGACCCTAGTGGAATGGGACTGCATAGCCAGATCGGGGTTCCTACACATCACTGCTGGTCATGTCTTTTTCGACATGCTCACGCAGGGTGTGGAGGAGATCTGGCCGGAGGAGGACGACTCGGTCTCCGTGTCCTCAGATGCTCAGGCCTCTGAGACACACACACTCTGAGACTGACTTACGGTTCTTCAGGGACCCCATGATATGAATCCTGGTCAACAGGATCTCGCATCACCTTTCGGCTGTGGCGGACAGCGCAGCCAGGAGCCATTGTAACTGTTTATTGGCCTGCAGAGATGCCTTTCTTTCGAAGGCTAATCTCTCCCCGGAGCTTAAGGCGGCCCTGCGGTGCATTCCAGGTCAGCAGCAGTCGCTCTTTGGCGACTATTCGGCTGCCTTTATCGCTCATTCAGCTGAAGAGCATAAAGAAGCAGCCTCATATGCGGCCAGGCCTAACCCCTCTCTTCAGCCTCGCCCTCCCAGACCCTCCTTTCATTCCTCCGCTCACCTCGCCAGACCCCAACCCTATCGCAAGCAGGCCCCATCCCGCATCGCACGGCCCGCCCAGCGCTCTAACCCCCCCCCCTCTCGGCCTAACACGAACCTTCCCAAGCAGAATTTTCGTTTTGGCTGTCAGGGACGCCCAAGAGGTGACTGGAGGACTCTCCTATGGGGGAGCTGGAGCAGGGAGAACTCAGACCGCTACCACTCAATTGTCCTTCCCACTTGCTTCCTCCCCTCCAGGGTCCCTCCCACCCTTGCCCCTCGGCCCCTCTGGCGGGCAGCTTATCCCGACATGCCCGCCAGTGGAGACGTACGGGCCTCAACCCATGGATAGTAGCGGTCCTAGAGGAGGGTTCCATCTGCCTTGGGCCCACGAACTCCCTCCTCTGATGCGTTCTCCCCCTCCCTCTCCCAGCCACACCTCCCGGGCCCGGTGTCTATCCCACACCCACCAACTTTGCGCCTCTGTTCCTAGCTAGGGTTTGTCACCAACCCCAACAGTGCGAACTCAACCCCAGTCAAAATTCTCCTTTCTGGGTATGAGATTCGACACACACTCCATGGTGGTCTCCCTGACTCCAAAGAGGTCCTCCCGTACACACCCCTGCCAGAACCCTTCCTCTCTCCTACGGATGACGAGTCCCTCGTCCCTCTTCCCCTAGGCAGGGTCCCCAAGCGCCAACTTCAAAGGGAGTTCCGTCGTCGATGGTCTCAAACCGCCGACCGCTTGGATCAGTCCACTCCCCTGGGCCCTTGGTTCCAATGGGCCACAGACGAGTGGCTCGACCCTTCCACCCTAACCCCGGGGTTCCCATCTCCCTTCCAACCCAACCTCTGGAACTCTACACGGACGCTTCCAACTCGGGCTGGGACGCCCACTTGGAAACCCTTCATGCCCCCGGAGTGGGGGGTTCAGAGACAGCTCGTCCCCACATCAACATCATGGAATTGGAAGCAGTCAGGCTTGCCCTCCACTTCCAACCCCAGGTCTCTCACCGATTTGTTCTCCTGTTCACGGACAACACTTCAGTGGCATGTTATGTCAATAAGGTGGGGGGGCTTGCTCCCTCAGCCTCTCTCTCCAAACAGAAGCCCTCCTCCGCTGGTGCCACTCGCAGGGAATCACTCTCTGCATGAGGCACATAGCGGGGATCCACAATATCCTAGCGGCCTCCCTCAGTCAGTCCAAGTCCCTCCTCCACACGGAATGGACCCTCAGCAGGCTGACCCTCCTCTTGATGTGGGTACGTTGGTTCAGGCCCATGGTCGACCTCTTTGCCACCCGATTCAACCACCGTCTTCCAGTATATGTCTCTCCTGTCCCCGACCCCCAAGTGTATGCAATCAATGCTCTCTCCCTTCCCTGGTCGGGCCTCATAGCATACACCTTCCCTCCATTCCCGATCCTCCACAAGGTGATCAGGAAGGCAAGACGGGAAAGACCCAGGCTCATCCTCATCGCCCCATGGTGGCCGACCCAGTCCTGGTTCCCGGACCTCAAGTCTCTCTCCCATGTTCCCCCTCTCCAGCTGGGCACATGTTGGGACATGCTCAGACAGCCTCGCTCGGGTTGCCCCCACTCCAACCCCTAGATGCTCCGCCTGCACACCTGGCTTCTGTGCCAGCCCAATTGCGAACATCTGCCCCTCCCTCCCAATCGGACAGATCCCAGTCCGTCCTAGACATACTCTCTGTGGCAGGGGCCTCGCAAGACCTACGGGACTTAGCTACGGCCTCTTGCAGAGCCAGCACTGAGTCTCTCTATGATTACCGTTGGGTGAGATGGGTCTCCTGGTGCTCAGACAACTCTGTTCCCGTGATTGCCCTTCCAATATCCAGTTAGACAACTTCCTATCCCACATATCCTCTTCCCTAAAGCTCTCTGCTAGCTCCATTCGGGGCTACAGGTCAGCTATCTGTACCACTATTCGCCAACTCGGCGGACCCTCTTTTGAGAATGACTTCCTTTTCAGAGAGATTTCTAGGGGGGTGGCTGTACATGAGTCTCAGTCCCCTAGGTGGGTTCCCCTTTGGGACCTCTTCATTGTCCTTGACGCTCTCAGAAAACCCCCTTTTGAGCCTATCGCCACCCTTCCCTTTGACCTTCTTTCTCTCAAGACCACATTTCTTCTTGGCCAGGAGGCGCAGCGAAATTCATGCTCTCAGCGGGGACCCCAGAGACATTGCCTTCCACAGGGACGGTTCTGTCTCTCTCAAGTTTCTCCCCGAATTCTTAGCTAAGAATCAGGAACCGGCACAGCCTCTTCCTCCCTCGTCATCCGCTCACTGTGGATATCTTGGGAAAAGGGGAAAGCGGGGGGGACATGGACCTGTGCCCTCCTAGGTGTCTGAGATACTACTGGGAACGCTCACGCCCCAGGCGCTCCTCCCAGAGGCGTTTCCTCATAACCATCAACCCCAATCATAAAGACATCTCTGCTGGCACTATCTCTAGGTGGCTTTCCAAGACGGTCAGATCTGCTTATGCCCAGGCGTATAAGGATCTCCTCGTCTTATCTCCCCGGGCCCATGAGGTCAGAGCGCTGGCCACTTCCGCAGTGTTCCAGCACTCTGTCCCCTTGCGCCACCTCCTGGAGGCAGCCTACTGGCGTTCGGAAAATCCCTTCATAAACTTTTATTTAAGGGATATCCGCATGACCAGGGCTGATGGTTCGAAAGGGATTTCTTTTGTTGCGGCTAACACAGCCATAACTATTCCGCCTTCTAACCCCAAGAACCATTAGGGCACTCGGCCCTCCTCCAATTCCTTTAAATTCTGCTATGGTCTGACATGGTAAAGTATATGACGCCAAAATGGGGAGTTTGTATTATACTCCCTGTTTGGCTAGTATACTTACCATGTCAGACTCTAATGCTCGCCCTACCTTGCCCTCTAGTGCTGTGGTTCTCAGGGTTACCATGCGCATATGCCTCGCTGAATGAGGAACAGGAAGTTGGCACCGTCTTCCTTTCTCTGGCGGAAGTAGGATGGGCGTCACGTGATTACTGCATTAGCCACAAAAAATTCGGCCTTCCAGAGCTAACTGCCGTTGAATGCTATGGTCTGACATGGTAAGTATACTAGCCAAACAGGGAGTATAATACAAACTCCCCATATTTCATGAAAACAAGACAGAATTTAAAAATTTCATTTAAAAATGAGAGGTCTAGGGGTTTTTGAATAGGGCTGATAAAGTATTCCAGAATAAAGCCTAAATGATGTTACGTGGATGTTGTCAACTATCAGAAATGAAAGTACATTTTTATTTTAAACTTCACATTTGTAAACTGAAACATTTAGGAAGTTTAACTCTTTCATTCCTACTTTTCTATGAACCATTACTTCCTCTTGTTCCTAGATTTTTATAATATGAGTATTCCCTTCATTCCTGGATTTAAAGAAAAAAAGAAGTGTAAAGTGAAACTGCCATGTATGCAGTAGCAAACTGGCCAGAATAGAGCGATGACCGCTTTCCCACGCTGTAGGGACCGTCTGGCGTCCATTCCATTCATAAACACTGCCCTGCAGGCGACCCGGTCATGACGCGTACCGATGATGCGACACGCATGAAGTTCAAAGCGCTTACTGCGAGAACTGATTTGCCGGGCTGCAGGAAAGAAAGGAGGGATTTTTTTGCTGCCCAGTTTTTCCGGGCTGCAAGAAGGAAGGGTACGATTTCTGCAGACCGGAAAACCGGGTTGTAGGGATGAAAGAGTTAAAATGCTTCCAGTCAAAAGCCAAACTGCTTCATCTTTGCTCTACTGATCCGTCTTTGCTTTACTGGTCCTCTTCATCCACTGGTTCTTGAATTTTGATGCAAGGTGGTTGGCAGCTATAAATTATTTGTTTTCTGCAGAATTGTTTTAGTAGATTTTGTATCTGCACATTCTGCTTCGTGAACTTGCTGAGCATGATTATGACCAGTTAACTCGAATACTGAACTTGTGTTAAGTCATTTGGAAAGTAAACCTTATAACTGACCTCTGTTTCAGGTCGTTCTCGGTGGGGAGGTGGTGGCGGTGGTGGTAATCGCTTTGGAGGTGGTGGACGAGGAGGCAGCCGAGGTGGTGGTGGTGGTGGTGGCAGTCGTGGAGGCAGCCGTGGTGGCATTGGTATGAGTGGTGGCAGTCGTGGTGGCTTCAGTGGTGGCAGCAGCCGAGGAAGTGCAGGCGGCAGTCGAGGTGGTGGTGGGAAATTCAGCTCATATGGGAGTGGATCCAGCTCCTACAGCTCCATTAATGGTGCTGGAGGCTCTTATCAGAAGAGCAGTTACGGACAATCATGGTCATAAGCTGTAGATCTGGACTCTCGCATTCTTCTCCCATTCATTGATGTCATTCTGTTGGGGCGAGGAAGCTTCTGAATGGGACAGTGGGTTGTAGAAATGGGATGGGGCCAATAAGAAAGGAGAAGAAAGCGAATGAGAAATGTCAGTTGGTCGGTTATCTTCACATGTTTAAGAAGGTGCTTTTGTTGTAGGGAAGGGATTCTTTTCCTTCAGATCAAAGTTCTACACAAAAAAAGTTGTTCACCTGTAATGGATGGATACTTTGAGAAGGTCGATCATTAGAACCATTTGTGGGGTTAATGCGACATTGCCTACAACGCTGACTGCTATGGATTGCAGCATCCTTGTGTTAGGATGTGGCAGAAAGCAGAAAGACTGATGTTAAGTATCGTGCTGTATCTTTTCATCTTTCACTTGTGAAAAGTTAAAGTGAAATTGTTAATATTAAAGCTTTGAAGTTCACACAAACTGTTGTTGCAGCTTGAAATTTATGCACACTGTTAGTTTTGAATGATCGAGACACCAGTGGGTAAGAAATACGTTGATGGAAATAGATCAGAGTTCAACATTAGTTTGTATGGGATATCAAATCTATATTGTTCATTTATTTATTAAGTCTGCATTGAATAGTCGTCCTCTCATACATTTCATTTATCATTCAAAAGAGTTCTAGTTCATTGCTTATTTAGAGGAGTGAGAACGGTTATACTTCATGCTTCTTTAATTGTTCAGTGTTATTTTTAAAATACATTTCATCAGAATTGTTTTGAGATTTTTGTCAAACATGTACACTACTTTGGGTGTGTTTACAGAGGACAGAGATTCAGATTATTATATACCGACAGATCATGGTTATTCTGGTCATGTCAGGGCTGGGAAATACATGCTTGAACATTTGGTGATGTAGTTCACAAAATGATGGGGATACAATAACAGTGAAACAGTTGCTATCAATTGCATGTTTTATCTTTAATTCAATCATAAAGAATTGTTCGTCATACAAGTTATGTTTCAGGTTGTTTTTTTTTCTCTTATAATCCTGTTCTTATTTCATAGTGCTGCCTTCTCTTCCATTTCAACAAAACGGCATGTGTTTGTTTGAATATGTAGTAAATTCCATTTCGTGTTGGAACTTTGAAACTGTTGTGAATTCTCACTATGCTTTTGGTGTTCAGTGTTTCTTACCTTGAATTGATTCATGTCCGTTTTGTATGGGTGGAAATTACATGTTCCATTAGCCAGTAGTTGGGAGTGGAAAAGGGATGTAAAGTTTGACCCTGAATGTTTGAAGGGGCCATAGACAACATATGTCGTTTTGCTGAATCTGCAGTTCAGCATATTCCGGTAACTTTTTTTTTCAGTATCATTACAGGATCGTGTTAATCAATTTTTTACTTTTCCTGATAATGTCACACCGCATACATCTGCGCAACATACTTGGGAATAGACGTTTATACAGGATAGACACTTTATTTGTGAATTTGTTATGGCCCAGATTTTTTTCTTGGACAGTACTTGAGACAAATATAAAGAGTATAGGAGATATTTTTTGAAAACATACAATCCCAGTCAAATGCTTATGTCAGATCAGTAGTAAGTGTTTCAAGATTTCTTTTTCAATCTCCAGAATCATTGTTGGATATTCTTTAGTGACTTTTTAAAATTTAAGTTATCAAGGCAATGTTGCCCAAAGAAATACAAATTCTTTCGTTTTCGGAAAAAGATGATTTGTTTAGATCTGCAGATTTTTGTTGAGGTGTAAAAATGCCACAAAAAAAACTCATTCCGTTTTTTCAAAGTACCTTTAAAAATGAATAATGATTGATGTTAGTGCAGACTGCTGAACACTGCGACAGTTGGGCAAGATTCAAGATTCCATCATTAGTTGTTGCAGTTTAAGCAGTTGCCCCCTCCCCATTCCTTTGAAAAAAAAAAGAAAGAAAATTATGTATTGTGAATGCATGGGTTTATGTGGGGTCCAAGACCATTGTCTGAGGAGTTTTTACAGAATTCCGACAGAACATCAATGCGTAGTACATAACTGATGAAGTAGAGTAAAAACCAGTAACATCACAAGAAGCAATCATATAAGCATCAAAGTATGTCATGAAAGGCTTGTACCTTGAATAGTAACCATGTTGGTAAACTCATGTTAATCTACATGTTTCTGTCACCTTCAGATATCTTCTGTTCCAAATGCTGGTATTTCAAGAATGATTGAATTACATCCATCTTACTTTGTTTGATTCCGACTTGTTTTGGGTAGGATATATATTGTGAAAGAGATGCGTGTTGCATACATTGCAAACCTGCTCCCTCATGTGTTTCAGCAGTTTTTATTTCAGTAAATAGTAATAAAGATTATTCTACCTGGTCTGGATTGTTTTGAGTGGAAGTGATGGCAGTAGACACACAACATGCATGTTACCTCTTATGTTTTGTTTTTTTGCTTGCATATGTAAACAAGATAAGTCCATCTAATTACTCATTCAGTTGGCAGTAGACACACAACATGCATGTTACCTTTTATGTTTTGTTTTTTTGCTTGCGTATGTAAACAAGATAAGTCCATCTAATTACTCATTCAGTTGGCAGTAGACACACAACATGCATGTTACCTTTTATATTTTGTTTTTTTGCTTGCGTATGTAAACAAGATAAGTCCATCTGATTACTCATTCAGTTGGCAGTAGACGCACAACTTGCATGTTGCCTTTCATGTTTTGTTTTTTTTGCTTGCATATGTAAACAAGATAATCCATCTAATTACTCATTCAGTTGAGTGTGTGTCCATAGTAAACTTTGACCTCTTCTCTTGACATAGTAGATGTATTAATCATCGTTTGCAAAACTATAGTGGTACAAGCTTTCCAAACACACCTGTTAAGTGAAGATGCATATTAGTGAGACCCCAAGAGGGCAATAGAAATTTGACTGATTAAGAACAATCCTGAAAATAGTAAACCATTCAGTAAAATATTGTAATTGGTAAGGAAAATTTAATGGACATCTCCTTGTAGAACTATTCCTGTGCGAAGTATATACTACGCACAAAAAGTTAAGGATCGGTATGTGAAAACAGGTGCGTAATAAACTCAGTTCGCTACTGTTATTTATTTCTTAGTCCAGCCAAATTGTCATGAATTCTTGTTCAGCTGTAAGTGGGCGATGTTGTGTTAGTGCGAAAATTGCACGGGATTCTCTACTACTGAGCTGGGCCGCAAACGGAAAAGCGGAAACTTGCGAAAAATGACCTTGTTTTGGACCGTTCTGCCTGAACACATTGCACTTGCCAGATGGAAAAACCATTATGCACGTGCAAGCACTGCTGTTTATGTGTGAGATGCTGTTGCTCGCTTGGCTATATAAGAAGACATTCCACCAGTAGGAGGCCTGATCTGACAATGCCTCCACGACGAAAATTAAGCAAGTTGGATAGGGGACGATCTGTTGCATGGTTCCAAGATGGTGTTCCCAAGCGAGAAGTGGCCAGGCGACTTCATGTGTCCATCTCGGTCATTGTCCGACTGATTCAACGCTTCACAGCCACTGGGATTGTCCATGAAAGACGCAGATCTGGTCGACTGAAGAAGACAACCCCACGTGACGATTGTCTCATTGAACGACAAGCCCTTTAGACAAGAACAGCCTCTTCCAGCATAATTCAAAGGCAGTTCAGGGTGGCTACTAACATCAACATCAGCCAGCAGACCATACGGAACCGCCTATATGGGTTTAATCTCCGTTCTCGTCGCCCAGCAGTACGGCCACGCTTAACTCCAGCCCATAGGGCAGCACGCCGCGCCTTCTGCGCACGTCACGTGAGGTGGACACATCAGCAATGGTCCCAGGTCCTGTTGAGTGATGAATCACGCTTCACCCTTCACCACAACGACGGCCGACTGAGGGTCTGGAGGCGCCCAGGGCAACGCTTTACTGACGCCACTGTCCAAGAAAAGGTGGCCTTTGGTGAGGTTCTGTAATGGTCTGGGGGGCCTTCAGCCTTCACCACAGAACACCCTTGTATCATGTACAGGGTAACCTGACTGGCATCCGATACCGGGATGAGATCCTTCGACCGCTGGCTGTGCCTACACTGCAGCAGATGGGACCGAGGGCTGTCTACCAGGATGACAATGCTCGCCCCCACAGGGCAAGGGTGGTCAACGACTTCCTGCAGCAGTCTGGAGTCAACAGAATGGAGTGGCCAGCATGCAGTCCTGATCTCAACCCGATTGAGAACCTCTGGGATGAGCTGGATCGCAAAGTGAGGAGCCACCCCCCTCCCAGGGATGCCCAACACCTCTACCAGATGCTGCAGGCTGAGTGGCAGGCGCTTCCACAGAGGATCTTCACCAACCTGGTCAACTCGATGAGGACTCGCTGCGTCGAGTGCCAGAACAGCCATGGTGGTTACATGCATTACTGAGCTTTTGGGAGCATCAGTATGTCCTGTCTTGTGATTTCAATGACTTGGGGAAATCAAATTTGGATACATACCCACTTTAATCAAATGTACACACCAAACGATTGCTCGAGAAGGCAGTTGTGTATCGTTATCACTAAAGAATGGAATTAAATGTTGGCCAAACTTCAACGCATTGACTTCCTTATTTTGATAGTTATGAACGTTTGTGAAAGTGATCCTTAACTTTTTGTGTGTAGCTTATATCGGGTTGGAGAATGCTGCTCGTATCCAAGGATTTCCAACAAAACCATCTGATTTTCATGAAGGCATGAAGAACAAGTATGGGAGGGAAAAGAAAGTTCCGCTGAAAAAAAGAAATTGTGATATGCTTAATCACCCTGAGCCTCGTCCCATATTTTTTTACAATCCAGGTTTCAACGATTCTACATTAAAAGCAGTACCACCTGCAGCTTTTATGGTATATTGCATCATTTTGGCATGTATTAATCATACGAGTTCAGTTGCGGGAAATACAAAACATGAACGCGATTTGTTCAGCAATGATCTTTCTGGTTGTGCATCATACATGGGCCTTGCCTTTTTTGGGGAAATATAATGTCTTGTATGTCACAAATTGTTGATCAGGGCGAGACATTTTAGGAAGGCACAATTGTCAACGGTTGGAAATG
Source organism: Conus canariensis (assembly GCA_033310375.1). Classification (NCBI taxonomy): domain Eukaryota; kingdom Metazoa; phylum Mollusca; class Gastropoda; order Neogastropoda; family Conidae; genus Conus; species Conus canariensis. Next base: position 84,191,335 of record CM065714.1, read on the forward strand.
CGAGAGGACTGAAAAGACTGCACAAGGTAGCAATTTCTACCATAAGTTTTTGACTTGTTTTGGGAAAGTGAATAAGCCAGGAATGTCTCCTCATTACTTGTTCGTTTTGTTAAAAAGAGTTACACCTGTAGAGGTTTTAACAGCACTCTTTGACAAGTACACAGAAAGAAGCATGTTGATGCTTCAAGAGCACTGGACTGCAATCCGAGCAGACCAAATTTCTTGATTGGATTAGTTTTTACAACTCCTCCCCCTTTTTTGTTTTTCATAAACAAACATGCATGGGTTTTATTTTGATGGAGTGATGGCCCAGATAAGTCATATGCATTGTGGTTAGCTTGATTGTAAACAGGCAATGGGGTGCACAATAACTGTGTCTGCAATAAAGGATATGAGATGCACAATAATTGTCTATAATAAAGGGCATTGTTCAATAACACAAAGAAATGAGATGCAGAGTAACTTGTGTCCACAATAAAGGATATCCTTTATTTCCAAGTTATATGCATCACTGTTGAGAGAAATAATTTTTTTTTTGATAGTGTGTATTTCTCTATGTGTGCATGCATGTGTGTGTGTGAGAGAGCATGTGCGTAGAGTTAGACAAAGCCGCTTACAACAAAGCAGAATGTGATGAATGCTGGATAGAACAAAGTAAAAAGGTTGGTCCCTGCAAAAACCCTTATTTACGCGACTAAGAATATGTCGGATGTAACAAAATGCTGCTTTTAACGAAATGGTTGGAGTCCCCAGTGGGCGATCACGCCGGTTATAACGAAGCGGCCGCTATAATGAATCATACGTTCGGCCCCATGAAGAGTTCAAGCTGGATGTAACAAAGTGATTACTTTTGTGTTCGGGAACCATTTCCCAGAAATGGCTGGTTTACTGTGGTGTATATTGCTCTATACAGTCGCTTGCCGTTCTAGGGAGATGGAGGAGTGCCCACATAGCACATGAAATGTGTTTTCTATGTGTTGCTCTAAACAAAAATCGCATGTTTATCCATGTGGTTGATAAGTTGCATAACCTAGGATTGTTTCATTTTGTTACACAGCTTCACATAGGTAGATTCAAGTATATTTTACTGTGTGTTTTGTGTGTGTAATTTGTAAGCAATAGAACTGCATTCTAATGTCCTGTAATGAGAGTGCCTGTGATTGTCGAAGCAGAGCCGCCAACTTATGTGGGGTCAAGTTCAGACACTAGAGGGAGGAGAGATGCGAGGGATGAGGGTGGGGTCTGCATGTTGCAAAGGTCTGTCGCTAAAGCGAAAAACGAAATTATTCAAGAAATTGAAAGAAATCCAGCAAAACAAAAGATAACAGAAGAAGAATATGAAATAGCGCTGTTGACACTGGCAACCATACTGGCTTTTAAGAGAAGTGTAAAAGTCAGTATTTGGGAGTGAGGACACAGCAGCATGCCAGAACTCATTTTTAGATACCTATAGGAGAGAATCAAACAAGAAATTTGACAGAACTGCTGCATGTATGTGGACTCTCGTGTTACAAGGATGAGAAAAATCGTTACCCTTTTGAGATCTCCCTCTTCATTTATCACGGTTGAGCTTATTTTTTTTCATCCAGCTGTGGCAACAATCACCCTTATCTGTTCTGTCAAAAGTGTGACATTTGAGGAATTTTTTTCCCATCCAGTTTGGTAACAAATCATCCATTTCTGTTGTTTCACAGAATGTGAGAAATTGAGGCATTTCTTTTTTTCGTCCAGCTGTGGCACCAATCATCTGTCGTTTCACAGAATGTGAGAATTTGAGGGATTTTTGTTTGTCCAGTGTGGCAACAATCGCCCTTTTCTTCCGTTTCATCAAATGTGTTCACATATTACAGTATATATCTTTCCATTAACTGGATATGAGTGACCTAATGTGTACTTCTAACAATACTTAGTGTACTTCTAACAATACTTAACAGACAAAATACACCTATGATTTTCACTGCAATGATGGAGAAAATTTAACATTTTCTTTTGAAGACCTTATGGAGACACTTGTTTCTGATTATTGTGATTTGTCAAACTTTGACAAGCACAAAAATTGCTCTCCAGTATGGCAGAGTGTGTGTATTTTGAAATCAATTACCGAAGAGTTTATTTCCCTACCAGTGCATACTTCAATGATCTAACAGTGTTAAACAGTAAACGAACAGTGCAGAACCCTCCTCCCCCCCTTCAAATCATGCCGTTGTGTAATTTCTTCCGACAATCTATTCTTTTTAAGTCTTCAGAATAACACAGTGAATTTTGTTTGCCTGTTTTACCCATTATTGGTTTCTAAATCTTCAAATTGCAATATAGGCCTATTGTGATCTGTTTACATTAATTTGCAGCCATGTTTTGGAAACAATGTTTTAACCCTCTTGCATTCGTTTCGCCCGTATCCGGCCGCTGTGTTTGTCTCCCCTGCTATTCGCTCCGGCCGTACGTGCCGCATTACTTTCCCTCACACACTGCGACCTTGTTTTAAGTCAGGGCTGGCCAAAAATAAACGTGCATCCCTGAGAGGTGTCCAATGAAATCTTAGCAGTAGTGTGGGGTGTGGGAAACAATTCATTCACAAAGACTAGGGTCATGAACTGACCGCATTCCATTGCTGCAGATGGCATCGCCTTGTTTCTGAAAATGGCGTCTGCTAGCGCTTCTACTGACGGTGATTTTTTTTATTATACGAAAGAGGAGTTAGATGATATATTACAAGAAGTAGAAATATATGAAAGAGAGGAGTTAAATAAAAGTGATGTGGATGTTTGAGAGGGAGAAGAAGGCGAAGAAAGTGATGAAGATGATGATGCGCCCTTGTTTGCGTTTGTGACCACGTGGCGACCGGCGACTTCCGCACCCGTGGTTTAGCCTTTTGAGGAGGAGACTGGGCCAAATCATGATTTGCCAGACACAGCTACACCTCTGGATTATTTTTTTCTCTTCCTGCCGCAGTTGTTTTTTTACTACAGCTGCTGACCAGACGAACCTGTGCGCCAGACAGCAGATGGCAAAGCGGGGACAACCTGACCCACTTTGGCAGGATACAACACCTGCGGAGATGCGTGCATACGTAACTGTGCTCGTCATGATGGGGATCAAACGTCTGCCAAGACTCTGGTGCTACTGGTTGACTGATCTTCGGTTTAGCGAGCCATGGATCAGTGGGGTGATGTCGAAAACATGGTTTCTGCCATGCGGCAAACACGGTAGAAACCATGAATCAAGAGTAGTGTTTACCATATTGGCGACATGTGATAGTGGTGACACTTACCTTCCTGTTGTGTGTGACCAGACACCACATTAGCATGTAAATAATGGATTTTACTTCTTTCTGTGACTTTGTATATTCCGGTGTTAAAAGTCATTAAGTAGTGACAAAACACACGTTTAGGATTTTAAAAAAACCGTAAAGTTACCTGGCCACATGCTTGAGTATGTGACAATCGTGTGACACTTAGTGACACCCCAAACTGGATTTACTGAACCAGGACTGCTGTTTTCAAGTTGAGGTAGGCCACCCTTTGATGATTTATACTAACAAATGCATGCCGACAATGTCATTGTCTGTCTGGTGTATCATAGCAACATTGTCAACGTTTGATGTCCCATTGTTTTGTGACAAACAGGGTGACAATGACACCAACATACATCCCAAACATGTGACATCTCTGCATTATGAAATATGGTGTATTAGAATTTCGCATACTAAATTTGACAGCGCTGCAGTGGAAACTGTCCACTACAGCCTTTCAAAGGCAGTAGGTGAGTTTTAGCTTAAATTTCTCAAAACAATACGAATACTAGGAGCAGTTCTAGGCTGGAAAATGCGAATGCAAGAGGGTTAAAGATAATTTTTATTAAAGTATATAATAGCCCAGGAAACTAGTTCGATTACTGCCCATGTATGCGTGCGCACAAGTGTTTGCAGGGGTGGGGGGGGGGGAGGGAGATGTTGCACCGGATATAACAAACCAGATAGAAATTCGTTATAACCAGCGCATCGGTTCTAGTGACTGCCAGATAACACAAAGGAATTCTAAATGTCCCCAGCAATTAGTTATAAGCAGCTTTGACTGTATTTTTTATTTTTTTTGGTTTCTTTACTTACTGCATGGTAATTTGCCTGTGGTGAGAGACTGTGAACTTCAAATTCGATTTCAGCCAAGGGGGCAAAGCCTCCCTGGAACCCCCAGCAAGGAAGGGTGATGCCCCTGGACCCCACCGGGGTGTAGGCAGACCCTGTCTTTTGTCAGGGATTTTTCAAGTCAGCTTTTCTCCAGCCTGATAAACAGATGGGGGATTACCTCCAAAAAACTTATAGACAAAATTCGAACCCCCTCTCCTGGTCAAAGTGAGCGTACCTCTGCTGTAGGCACACACATGACCCTTGAAGACTTTGTTCTTGTTGGGGCTGGCCTGTTAAAAGTGTTCAGTTTCAAGGCCAAACTCCTGCACCCAGGAAGACAGAAGACAATGCAGATTGCGACTCTTTCCTGCATGCAAGATCCATGGTCACACCGACGCGACGACGGTCATTGGGGAGGGTCTTGGGTTCAATTGCACATCAACTTTGTCCAGGGCAGCTGTGGGTTGGCATACATTGCTTTCTCAGAACATTGACTTTTTTCAAGTTCAATTGAATACTGCTAGTACTTCATTTCAACATTATGGAGGTAAGGTGTGCGCTGCTTTTTTGGTTGCATGGCTTAAAAGGCAGCAAAGAACTTTCATTCCATAAGTTACTGAAGGAAAGAATGAATAGACAGACGCATGGAAAGTGTCTTCTAAACAAGTGTCGACATCGTCAGCAAGTATTGACCAATCGGAACACACCTTCATATAGATGAGGGATGACTCTTAACATGTTTGCTACCACCATCGTAACACTTCAGTGTTGATTACAACCACATCCACCCAGTCCTACAGCCCAATCGCACTGATGACCTGTTAGAGACCATACAGAGTTTTGTGTTGGTGTTGTGGCTTGTTTTCAGCAACATTGCAGTCTCGCTTCTTGTCATAATTTTATCTAACATTGCCAGCAATCATTTACATAATGGAAATTGCTCCGGTATGCCTGTAATTTTCCTTTTAATTGGCAAACATTCGAGTGCTTCAGCAAAATAATCGCAATACACTTCATTCTATGATTTTCAGGACCAGAAGTAAATTTCCGTAATGCCTGTCAAAACAGCTCTCTCCCCTAATTCACAAAGGGTCAGCAATGGAGAATCTTGTACACATGGAAAGCCCATAAAACTCTGAGGGGCATGTAAGCTGATTTGACATTAGGGAACAGAAAGGAAGAGAAAGGGGCACCTTCATGTAGTCCAGCCTCATCTTGGTGCATAGCGTAGCCAAATAACTTGGGTGAATTGCTCAGGACAAGTTACAGCTACAAAATCTGGCCAGAATTAGTAAAAATACCTTGCACCATTATGACAGCGCAATTTGTGACCCCAAAACAAATGTTTGACCAATGAATGACAATACATGTAAAGATCACAAAGCCTGCATGTGAGTAAGGAAAGTTGTATCATAATGACCACCGTTTGTTGATCTGGCGTGTCAGGTTAGATCAATCTTCACAGTAATCATTCCCTCCATCATTTAACTGTGTGCAAGTTCAAGTCCTTTAAAAAAACTATTGAGATTTTGAACAGTCACCACAGTACCTTGGTTTTTCACTTCAAAAAGTGATGAACAATACAAAAAGAATTGAAATTTGTATATGCCTGAACTGCCACTTGAGAATTTGTTACGCACAAGTTCTATTTGTTTTTCCTTACTTGTTAATAAAAATGTGTTTTTAGCTTTCTCCATTTATACATCATGGGTCTCAGACTCGCATTTTGTAAATAAGAAAAATGTTATAATCTCTCATTCCATTCAGCTTTTGGGTTTTGTCAATTGCATTCTGGGCCAACTACAAATTGAATCCTTTTTCCCTCCCAAAAAAATTCCTTTTGCATCACAGCACATCATATTTGTTATGTTCCTGTGTTACATGATTGGATGATTCAAGCTGTTAGAAGGTGAATTAGTTCCATTCTTGTGTGTGTGTAAAAGGAAGTGGAAAGGATGAAAAGCATCTGATAAGATTCTTGGGAACATTCAGAAGCAGGCCCTGCAGCTATGTAGACTGAAAGCCAAAGACAGTATGAGAGTATTCAGGAGTTCAGGTGCTTTTCTGACATTCAGTGAACAATTGGTGTCATTTTGTCAGAGATTCCCATTCATGCAAGACAGCTGGAAATGTACAGCATGAACTATTTCATATGATTAACTTCGAGGATAACTGCTCCACAGAAAGTGTACCTTTGTTGGAAAAGATGACCAATTATCTCAATGGAATTTTGGGTAACTCGGTCATCTCTTTAAAAGCAGGTAGAATTTCTTTACAAAGATTTTCAACACATCAACATCAGCCAAGGTGCAATAGTAGTGCCACAAGTCATATATCTGGAGGCTGTGGGTTCAATTCCCCTGAGAGGTATGTATATTGATATACATTTAAGTTTATAGAGCTGTTAGCTTTGTCTAACTTTCAATTTCACAGAAGAAAAAAGCGATGTTATAATGCATGCATCAGATATAATGAACCAAATTCTTCCTTTAGATCTGAAACATGAGCAATCTGAATTTCAGCATTTAGTTTGAATAAATAATGAAATGGAAACACTGGTGGCTTCTGCCTGATCCTTTGCAGGTGTTGCAAAGTAAATGTGTGATTTTTCAATCCTTGTGGATTTCTGATGGGTGTATTTGGGAATGCCAAGTCATTAAAAAGTGAAACCGCACAGTTGAGCTGTTGACAGGAAGTGTTTGGGGGGAGGATTGTTCAAATTTCCTTACCAATAGTGCAGGTATCCACCTCGTGGTCCTGGGTGATGTTGGAATGTATTATAAATGTTGCATGAAAATCTGTCATGCTGTCAAAGACCAGAATAGAAATCCCCAATGATCATCGTGTATATATTAAAAAAAAAAAAAAAATTTGCAAATAAGTCTCTGCAAAATGTGGCCCCTTTCCCTGTTTTTTGTGATGACTTCTGCTCCGATTTCCCCTTTTCTGTGCCTGTGATGACTTGAGGCTTCAAATTTTCAGTGTCAATAACTTGTGATTGATGCTTTCACTAAAAATGAGGAAACCTAAAACATGGGGGAAATGTACTTGAGGCATGAAAAAAGGTCAGAGAGAAACCCCAACTGGGAGCAATAATCGCACAAATCTAAGTACCCTTATAAAGAAGAAGATCTACAGTATTAGGAGTAGTAAATGAGTATTCCTCTTTCATCTCTGAAGATAGAACTTAGGTAAGTCATATTTTTCACAAAACGCTAGTAATTAACGACTTAAAACTTTGTTCGTTTGTTCAATAAACAGAAGTGACGGAGAACTTCAGAGCAAATGAAAGATGATTTGTGACAGGGTAAAATAATTAACAAAAGACTAACGGACAGGATTGGTAATACACACACAAACTGAGGCTCGCAATATAGAAACGGGGGTACAGAACTAAACTGCAGTAACATCTAGCATCCTCCTTGCTTATCTTCCAAGGCAGTTCATAAGCACCAATTTCTGTGTAGCACAACTGTGCTGGGCAATCAATGAATGAGGAAGAGGATGTCCGTTAACATTTTAATCTCCCCCCTCCCCTCCCCCAAAGGCTTGCATATATCTCTTGATAACATGAAAGTACACACACATGCATGCATTAAAAAAAACAAACAACTTTTTTCTTTTTTTTACTTTCTAATACACACATCAACCAAGACTGTTCACATCTGACTTACTTGTAACACCACTATGCAACAACAATCCATTGCAATGCATTATTTTAGTGAGATTGTCCTAACCACATTGTATGTTAATTTCAAAGTTTCGACACTGGAGGTCTTTGAAGTAGTCTTTAACTTGGATGGCCTTGACAAGGTCTTACAACCCGCTGATCTACACAACCTTGCATTATAAGAGGATAAAGAAACGTAATCATGGAAAGATCACAACTCCTATCAACATATACTGTCTTATTTTCAGACAAACTCTCTGGGGCATGCTTTAAATTATTTTAATACCAAGTTCAAGCATACTAGGACATCTTTTTGCTAAAATTGAATTTTTTCCAGGATGCTGAACTGGTGTAAAATATGCTAGACTGCTTTGAATTCCACTTCTCAGTAGGCGCAAAATCTTTCAAGATGCTTATGGATTAATCATTCATTTTGATGTGTTATGATACTCCAATGTTTGAAGTTAAAATCTTATTTAAAATGACAAGAGTACATATAAATCATTTCCTGTGTGAGGCATCCATTCTCTCCTTTCCTGTGTGAGGCATCCATTCTCTCCATAGTTAATTTTTAAACCATTTGTCAAAGAGGTCCTTTGATGTTTGAGATACTTCTGATGTTTGAAATACTTTCACCTTCTCAGATTTCACTGTTTGGATCCCTTTCAATATTGATTACTTCTTTTCACATGATCTATCTTTAATCCCCCCCCCCCCCAAAAAAGTACATGAACTGCAACGTGATAGTGGGTGGCAGACAGCCATTGACAATTTCTGCTGAGCCTATATGATTGTTCACCTGCAAATTTCCTCCCACCCAGAATTCACTGGTTTTTACTTTCTTGAAAAATGATACCATTTATAAATGGGCTGCAACTTTCCAGCAGCAAATATCAACCGGAAGAACACGAGTGGCTTGCTTGTTTCCTTTACATGCTAACGATTACACGTGGCTCGTACAAGATCTTACAAGCCATTCTTCAATATTACTCTCAGACTGTACACATTCCCCTTTTGATAGCAAAACTATTCTTGCTGGAATGAAAAATGTCTGGGCAATTTATACCCCTAAGAATGTCAGTAAAAATAATGCAAAGAAAATCCATCTTGGTGTTAAATTTCTTTTTTGTGCTTACGATTCCAGTGCTTGCTTAATTTACACAAAGACTGGGAATTAAAAAAAACTTCATTCACACAAAGACGTTTTATACTGGGAATTACAAAAAACTTAAGCAAGTCTTGCTTCAGTGTACAAGTTTGTTTCAGTCTCTTAGTTATGATGTGGTGTATGTGAACTCTATGTCTGACACTACTGCAGTTCTTTGCCCACATGACAAGCTGCCAGAAGAAAACTCTTCATGGGTGCTTCCTGGTTATCTGCTGAAGGTTCCGTGTAATCTGCGGGACACACAGAGAGACAAAGTTATAAGAAAAACAACCAGGATACATACTGATGACACCTGAATGGAACAGAATCAAACCATTTGTATTGATCTATGACGATGGAAAATATGAAACGTGCAAGATCAATCTACAAATCACACACCATACTGGTGCTGCTGAAAAGCAGCTATAATACTGCTCTTGATTTATCAAATTCATTTCAATACATATTAAAGTACAGATCTTCCCAAAACTTCATAAAGGTTGGCTTCCATTTTTTTTTTTTTTTTTTGCTGTCCCAACCTCTGCGCCACCTCAGAGGCAGTGCACCCACGCCGCTCATTCCGACACCCCGTCCACAGCCACAGCCCGGTCGGCCCCGCCTCAGCCCTGGCAATCCACAGGGACCAGTCAATGTCAAGAGGCAACCCACCGGAGGAGACACTGCACTGCTGCTGAATCACTTCGGTGGTGTTCAGTGGCGCCTGTTCTGATCTAACATACGCGGGACACCACCTACTAAGCCCCCTACTGACGACAATAACTGCTTAGTCGCGGAGCCGGCGTGAGTGAGCTCTCCCTCCGGAGGGCGCCACCACGTCCGTCCAACGACAGCCCCCATGGACTCGCCGATACCGGTGACCCCGATGGAACCAAACCAAGGCCACAGACGTGGAGAGGACATCGAAATTGAGGTCACCATGAGAGCAGGGCATGAAGGGCCACAGAATTTGAGACTTTTTTTTTATGCTGATCGATGAGAATGAGGATGATTAAGATGATGCTACGGATTTCCATTTCGGTCTGAGACTACACGACAGGGCTGTACTCTACGCTTGCTTTCATAATATATCCCGGCGTCAACCAGGCCCGAGAAATACAGGCACCTGCAGTATTGGTCAGGAAATCTGAGCAACACTCTCAGAAACACATCCATTAAGTGGATGAAACTCGACTGTGTGGTCCCAGTCTTCCCAACTGAGTCTGCAGCAAACTCAACTCTGGGTAGGAGACGGTCGGGGCAGAAAAAACCCACATGACTCTGATGGGAATCGAACCCACGACCTCCCAGCCGGGAGTCCACGATGCTAACCACTTTGCCACGGCGGCTGGTTGGCTTCAATTTGTTCAATCTGTGCCAACAGGGGAGGCGAGGGGTGGGTAGGAGGGAGATAGGCATTGTGATTTGTGGTATTATTTACCCAAAAAGCTTGATTTCATTTTAACTGGACATATTTATGACACTTGGGGATGTTAAGACTGGGAATCATCATGCAGGGTAAAGAATGACAACATGTTATGATATAGCGTTGGAGAAGAGTAGGGGTTGGATAGATAGGGAGCCTGAGGAATTGAGGTTTACATGTGTCTGCTTTTATGAAGGGAAGGGCAGAGGGCGAGTAATCAGTGTGCATGTGATAAAAAGAGTAAGCGGCAGAAAGAATGAACTGAACAACTTCCAACAAGAGGGATTGGATGAGGGAGGGGTTTCCAGACGAATACGAATCATGTTCCGGTTAGCATGTGTGCACATGTGCGCCTGTGTGTGTGTATTCTTGTCCCTTCTTTGCTGCTCTTTACATAAATCCATAGCTTTTGTTTGATTTTATCCAAATTTGGAGTGTAGACCTGTTGACATAATGGACAAATCAAGAGTGAATCACTCTTATGCTTGAAAGTTGCATTAATTGTATTTTTAATGTGACATTAAAATAAACCAATACAGCGAAGCAACGACGGGATTCAAGGTGAGTATAAGAAAGGAGAAAGTGATATGGAAGAGGGAAGGAAGGGAAGCAAGAGGGGTAGGGAGAGAGGAGAAGGGGGGCACAGGGAGGTAGGAAAATTGGCAGTGAAAGGGGGAAAAGGGATGGAGGAAGGGGAGGAGTGAGATGGACGATCAGGAAAGGCAGAGGGATTATGGGAGGGGGGAGAGATAAGCAGGGGCGGGGGAAGGGGGAGGGCCTGAAGGGGATGAGGAAGGGCAATGGAAGAGGAGGGGAGATTTACATGTGCATAGTTTGCATCTGAAATCTGGCATGGTGACTCAAGCATGTTAGGCAAATCATGAGCCACCACTTTTGCGCTAGACGGTGACATAAAACTGCAGCTATATGGTGAAACGAAGCGATGTGGGATCCAAGAGGGTTTAAGGGAAAGAGAGGAGAAATGGACATGGGGGAGGGGGTGGAGAGAGAGTTCTTTATAAATGTAACGAGAATACAGTGGAGTGGGGGGGGGGGGAGGAGGAAAAGGGGCTGATGTAATGTTTCGGTTTTTTTTCCTTTAAATCCCAGAAATGCAACAGATTTTCTGTAACCTGATATTTTGAAGAAATTCTGAAAACAGAGTTCTTCCTTGTTGGTTTTGAGGCACAAGTACTGCGGCGCAAGTTCTTGCATCTTTGATTGAAGGAGAGAGAGAGAGACAGTGAGAGACAGAGAGAGGGAGAAAGAGAGAGCGAGCTGGGGTTAGTGGAATGGGCGGGGGGAATATGAGCGAGCGAGAGAAAAAAGAGAAAGAGAGAGAGGATGTGCGAATTTGGATGGCAGTATGAGTGACTGAGGGAAGTAGAGAGGGACCTGATGAGAGGTTCAGAGAGATGCAGGGAGAGAGCAACTTTCATAACAGACTGGAATAACATCAGGGAGGGAGGGAAGTGAATAAGATATAGTCAGGCAGTGGCTAACAACATCATTACCAGTCAATGATGTAATCGACTGACTGAGTTTGATCTTAAACACTCTTCTCCTTTGCCTGTCAAATGGATGAAGCTGATCAATCTTGAAAGGATGGATAGCTCATAGGTGTAATTGGGAGGGAAAGAGTGAGACGGCTGGCAGAAAATGGGGGCAGGTTTCAGGAATGAGAGAACATGATGCACAGAGAGAAAGAAAAGAAACAACAAAAAAGAAAAAAATAATGGTGTTATAGTTAAAGTAAGGGTAGAGAACATGGGAAAGCGGGGATGAATGCACTGCGTTGAATTTGGCTGGGTATATTCAGACCTGCATTGGCTAAAAAGTACTCCTCAGCAGCAGTATCCTAATTTTCAGTAGTATAGTAGAAAAAAAACTCGTGGAAAGCGTGGCAGCACAGAGTCCTCAGAAGGGAAGCCCCCTTCAAGCAAGTGTTTTGGCCCCCATCTCCTGACACTCTGGGGGGGTTGGGCCACACCCGGTTCATGACTCTGCTGCCCCTTTTTTTTCCCATCTTGGGACGAGTCATGCCATTTTAGTGCAAAAGAGATGTTTCAGCTATCACAATCACACAACTGGTAATCCAGCGAATCTCCAAGTAGGGCAAAAACACCACGGGCAACTAGCAAAACCAGAAACGAAATTACAGATTTTGCATTAACTGGCAAGATCTTCTTTTTTTTGCTTGACTGTAATACCATAACCTGGGGGCCCCAAAATGTTTAAACTGTAGATAAATCATAGCACCTGGCAAGTCTGCGAGTTGTGCATCAAGAACTGTAGGCAGTGCCATTAATGATTACATAAACATGCAGATGTCAATGAACTTGATGGTCAGTTGGTAAGCGGGATGGAGACATGACAGAAAAGAAACTCTGTGTGTGTGTGTGTGCGTGTGTGTGTGTGCGTGCATGCGTGTGTGTGCATGTGTGATTCTTTTCGCTAATCACAGAATTCTATCAAATACAGAAAGAAAACACAACTTATTTTGGATCAGACAAATAGTAGAAAAATAAAATTTGCTTTTAATCGAATCCATGTCTGGCCAAGTTATGGAACAAATGTCTACATATACTGGAAAAGCAAAATCCAAAACGACTGAAACATGCACCTACCCAGGACATACACGAGCAAGATCTTGCACAGGACTTCATAAGCAAGCATGCATGCATATGAAATATCTGTATAGTTATGTCTTTTTTTGTGTGATACGAATTGAACAGATAACCGATGGAGGTATGTCTCTCTCTCACACACACACAGAGGAACATGCATATATGCACAAGTGTGTTAAGATTTAAGAACATATATATAAAGAACGAAATAAAAAGAAAAGTCCAAGGGAAAATATGACTGGAGTGAGCAAAAAGAATGTTACCTCTTCAAACTTGTGGATCTGGCGGATGAAGAAGTCACCGTAGCGACGGGCCACTTTGGTATCCGCAATGTGAATCATGTCCTGCCATAAACAGTTGTCTATGAAAAGAAAAGTGTCCTCCCACGAGTACGAAAAATGTTAATCATGTTCAACCACAAAAAGCTGTCTGTGAAAAAAAAAAAAAAATCTAGTGTGTGGACATTATGCCCCATGCCTCTGTAGGCAATGTGAATTATGTCACAGCTATGTTGTAAAATATAAACAGACCACAGACCAAAGCCATGTTTGAGGAGAGAGAGCAAAAGAAGCACAAAAAAAAAAAAAAAAAAGAAATCAAAGTTTCCTTGTGAGCACCAGCCTCCACAGTGCAGTGGGGAGCAAATGGTGGTCTTTCATTCCACTGAGATTTAGTCACATAGCAGCTTCACAAATCACAAGCAAATACAAAAGTATCCTGTGTTTGCTATAAACATCCAACTGGCAATGCCTTAATTCAATAGTAAGAGCGCTTCCAGTAGAAAAAAAAAAGACTGGGTCAGAGCACATTGCGGCACCTGTCTTCTTCTTTAACCAAGTAAAAATCAAACTGAAACATAGTTTTATCTCTAAAAGTAAAACTTTCTCCCAGATGGCTATCCCTTTAAACAAAATGTCTACTGCTATACACAGTGCCGCAAGTAGATCATGTACACTATGCATACTAAAGCTGGTTCACTTGTTTACATGCGCACTCACATATGACCAAAATATTTGTAAAATCTTCATAAACTGAGGGAAAAAAAAACAACCACACACACAACCCAAAAAAAGAAAAAAAAAGAAAAAAAAAAAAGGCACAGAAGAGAAAAAAGGCACAGAAGAGAAACTCACCCCATCCACATAGAAGTCCACCTCTGAGGAGGACTGGAACTCCCCCTCCAGACAGCTGGTACCCTTGGTCCACACCAGGTTCTTCATCTTGTGCTGCACACAGGACCATAGTTGGTCATGATTCATAACACACCTGACACTATCCCACTTCTTGTGCCATGTTTTCATTTCTATCATCATCAATAAGGCATCAAATATATAATATTTTCAATATCCAATGGACAGGAGAAGGTGAAAGTGGAGAGGCTGGATCCTAGAATCTTTTCTACGCATCAATTTACAGATTTTCACAAATCAATGTGAATGGTTTTCCAAAGTGATCTTGAGATTAAAAGCATGTGATACAAACCTAACCAAAAAGGACACACACAAAGCCATCCCAAGGCTCCATATCATGTATCTGGTGTATGAAACCAACCAAGATACACTTTTCAAATCTAAGCAAAAATATTTAGAGGAGAGTGCTAAAAAAATTGAAAATTTGCTCTTTTGGATTATCTTCTCCTGGTTAGATATCCTGAATGGTTATTTCCCTTCCACTCTTTGATGAATGGCTTATACTTTCACTAATATCAATCATGAATTAAATCACATTCAACTCTTCGATGAAATGGTGTACGTATTCACCAATTTTAATAATGAATTCAATCATATTTCATTAGTCTGGAACACACAGCCCAATAAACACAAAGACTTGCAGATACGATATGCGAGCTAGATGACATAATATCACACAAACGAACGTAATGTGATCAAATTAGTCTGAGTTCTGGAGTAGTTAACGGTATGGTGTACGTATTCACCAATATTATCATAAACTGAACCAAATTCTGTGAGTTCAAACATACAGAGCAATGAACACAAAGACTTGCTGATAAGATGTCAGCTAAGCCGACACAACATTACACCAAGAAAGAGCAGGAATGTGATCAAGTTACTCCCGAGTTCTGAAATAGTTTTCAACAAGTGTGTGACTGTATGACAATGACTGACACAGTCAGGGCCTATGCATGTGCTGTAGTTGTGTCCACTCTCCAGTATCTGAGGGACTATGTGTCTGTGTCTGCATCTACATTTGCTTTTACATGTGGAAGACTAGAAGAGAAAGAAAAATGCACATTACCTTGAAGCACATCAGTTGTGTGCGCAGTGTCTCCTCAGACTGCAACATCAAACAGTGAAGACTGATCTAATATATAAATGGCAAATTCTGTGTGTGTGTGTGTGTGTGTGTGTGTGTGTGTGTGTGTGTGTCTGTGTATGCTATAGACTCAAAAACGGCTCAACCGATTGTCATGAAATTTGGCAGGTACGTCCGTTGTGACCCGAGGATGGTTTTGGGCTAATCTCTTAAAAAAAAAAAACCGTTAAAAACCGTTAAAAAGCTGTTATAATGGTTTCAAAGTCATCTTTTTCCTCTGCTTTTCTTCAACTAGCCGTTGCGACATTGCACAGGTACAGGACTACTTCTCTAAAATTAGAACCGTTATTTGGCAGTTAAAAAAACGTTATTTATAACAGTTAAAAACCGTTAAAAACACCAAACCCTATAAAAGAAACTGTTTAAAACCCGAACTTCTTGAAATTTAGCAGGTACGTCTGTTGTGACCCGAGGATGGTTTGGGGCTAATCTCTAAAAAAATAAAACCGTATAAAAAACTGTTATAACGGTTTCAAAGACATCTTTTTCCTCTGCTTTTCATCAAATGGCCGTTGTGACATTGCACAGGTACAGGGCTACTTCTCGAAAATTAGAACCGTTATTTGGCAGTTAAGAAACGTTATTTATAACAGTTAAAAACCGTTAAAAACACCAAACCCTATAAAAACTGTTTAAAACCCGATCTTCTGAGGTTGGCGGCCACGAGAGTTATCGGATCGCCACCAAACTTGACATAAGCCTACAGGAACATCCAGCGGGTAACATAGGGTCATTAGATAGTCATTATGACCATTAAATTTGACCGTTAAAAAACGTTATTTTCAAAATTTCAGCTGTTCTTGATGAAATTCGGTATACATGTGCAGTTTTAAACACCGAAAAATGATATACAACTTTTACGAACCGAAATTTAAAATTGATCGTTAAAAACCGTTATTTTATAAATTAAGAGTATTCTTGAAGAAATTCGATATACATGTGCAGTTTTGAACGCTAAACAATGATATACAATTTTCAAGAACCGAAACTTAACATTGACTGTTAAAAACCGTTTATTTTTGAATTTCTGAATTTTCACCCTACTTGATAACATTCTGTATGCACGTACAGTTTTAAGCGCTGAACAATGTTATGCAAATTTTACGAACCAAAACTTAACATTGACCGTTAAAAACCGTTATTTTCTAAATTTACACCGCTACTGATAAAATTCGGTATGCGTATGTCCAGTAACGGTAAGTAATTTTGCAACATGGATGGTTTAGCAGGTACGTCTGTTGTGACCCGAGGATACTTTGGGGCTAATCTCTAAAAAAATAAAACCGTTAAAAAACTGTTATAACGGTTTCAAAGACATCTTTTTCCTCTGCTTTTCATCAAATGGCCGTTGTGACATTGCACAGGTACAGGGCTACTTCTCGAAAATTAGAACCG
Organism: Conus canariensis; assembly: GCA_033310375.1. Lineage (NCBI taxonomy): Eukaryota > Metazoa > Mollusca > Gastropoda > Neogastropoda > Conidae > Conus > Conus canariensis. The sequence goes on from CM065714.1 coordinate 84,208,057, forward strand.
TTATTTGGCAGTTAAGAAACGTTATTTATAACAGTTAAAAACCGTTAAAAACACCAAACCCTATAAAAACTGTTTAAAACCCGATCTTCTGAGGTTGGCGGCCACGAGAGTTATCGGATCGCCACCAAACTTGACATAAGCCTACAGGAACATCCAGCGGGTAACATAGGGTCATTAGATAGTCATTATGACCATTAAATTTGACCGTTAACCCGTTCGCTGCTTGAAAATGTTACAAACAAAGGCTTTCCCAGTGCCAGGGAAATCTAATGATTTGGGGGTAATAATTAACAAAAAATTCTAGCTCAGAAACTACAAAAGATATAACAATGAAATATATATGATTTTTGAAGGAAATTGAATGAAGATTTTGAATCTGGGCTTCTTTTGTTTTAATTTTGATAATAAAAAAGTATTTAGGCAATTAGATTTGCATAGATTTTTTTGCACGATCAAAAGCATATGTATTTACCACTACATCTTCACATCCAAACAAGAACACAAAGCAAAAAAGTTGAAAATAAAGTTTGTATTGTCAAACTACACCTGTAAATGAAAGTAAAACAGTTTAGAAGTCTATCAAGACGCTCACACTCTATGCAGACAGGTCAGTCCACGACCACGCCCCCCTCTCCCCACCACGCCCCCTTGCTGGACTTCAACCCTCTCTTTCACTGCTCCTCTTCCCCTACCTTTCCCTCTGCCCCGTGCCACGCCGCGAGCAGGCCGCGCTCCCCTCTCGCGCCGACTACCACGTCACTGACCACTGGCACGCAGTGCAGAGTACACACTAGGCGAGCTCGTTCGATGCTGGCAAACCAGTCAGCTGAACACACACTGAGGTCACACAGCCCGACACAATAACTGACGAATACGGTTGGCAATTCCATCACTATCATCATCTCACCTTCATGCTCGAGTGAGTCGTTGAATAAAAGATTATTGTCTTTGTCAAAAATCATTAGCAGAGCCTGCTCAGCTGTGTAAATACGTTGATTTGGTCGCTGCGCTTGTCGAAGGTTGCGCCGCCATCTTTGCAAGCGAGACGAAGTGCTGGCTGGTCATCCAGTCAGTGATGAGAATAAATGGGCTTTCCCCTCACGTGTGGTCATTTACATATCATTTTAATACTACAGACATATAAGGCTTACTACGCACACTCTATTTAAGTCCGTTGATAGAAATAGTAACGAATGAAAATTCAAGAAAAATGCATGACGTCAGTGGATGGCCCATAGGCACTAGGAAAGCATTTTTAATGCGGCGTCAGCTGACGGCTTAAAGGCACTCTACGGGTTAAAAACCGTTATTTTCAAAATTTCGGCTGTTCTTGATGAAATTCGGTATACATGTGCAATTTTAAACACCGAAAAATGATATACAACTTTTACGAACTGAAATTTAAAATTGATCGTTAAAAAACGCTATTTTATAAATTAAGAGTATTCTTGAAGAAATTCGATATACATGTGTAGTTTTGAACGCTAAACAATGATATACAATTTTCAAGATCCGAAACTTAACATTGACCGTTAAAAACGGTTATTTTCTGAATTTCAAAATTTTCACCCTTCTTGATAACATTCCGAATGCACGTACAGTTTTAAGCGCTGAACAATGTTATGCAAATTTTACGAACCAAAACTTAACATTGACCGTTAAAAACCGTTATTTTCTAAATTTACACCGCTATTGATAAAATTCGGTATGCGTATGTCCAGTAACGGTAAGTAATTTTGCAACATGGATGGGACAGGGTAGGGGGATGAAAAGGGAGGAATGAGAGGGGCCAGAAAAATGATTGTACAGTGCTAAGCCCGATACACTATTTTTACATTAGACACAGACCCGTTGAAATAAACTACTTCTGCACAAAGTCTATTCCTACAAAATTAAGGGCAATCAGAAGAGTGGGAATGGGAACAGTGAGTGCAGGCGGAAAATCGAGCGAGAAAAGCATCTCGACGTGCTAGGGAAGATCCAGAGGAAAGGGGCCAGAGGCAGGCGGAAAACAATAGAATGCATAAGAGAGAGAGAGAGAGAGAGCGAGAGAGAGAGAGACAGACAGACAGAATGTGTATTTGTGTGGGGGGAGGGGGTGGGAAGATGTTGGGGGGATTGATTGTAAATCACAACAATTAATACATGTTTGCCGTCACGTGAGTATCGCAAAGAATGTTCATATCCCGGGCAACGCCGGGTGCCCCTGCTGTAAAAGATAAAATCTAACATAAAAAGAATTGTTCTTTTGCTCTGTCCTCTCAGTGGCATTACTCCCATGCCACTTATTCTGCTCTATGCACAGCCACACCCAGGTTCACCCTGTTGGAACTTTAACACTAGCAGCAGATACAGAGCGATACAGAGTGATACATGTTCTGATCCAATATGTGCAGTATACCACCTACTAAGCCCTTACTGACAACAAGAGCACACTCTAGTTTGGCTAGATCCCCCCCTCCCCCCCTCAAAACCAAACAAACGAACAATTAAAAAAATTTAAAAAAAACCAGCACCTTCAAATCATGCAAGTGAAACCTGAACATCATAACATTACATCAAAATGTGAACACAGTTTCAGTCTAAATTTCATAACTGCAAACATGGCCCTCTTTGGGCCATCACCTCACAGAGCAAGAAAGTCCTACCTTGAAATTAAACAACAAACAATAAAGACACTTGTCTACACTATTCACAAAAAGTGTAAGAAGACACCTGAACTACTGAATTCCTTAGAACATGTAAAACTTCGCTAAGGGCACCAGGCCTTAAAACTTTTAACCCTATGCCCAAGCAATGCTCGGGTACCTCTGAAAAGCACTTTGAACCAGCGCTAAAGCATTGCTCAAACATCTAAACTTGTCTCGTCAAACTGGTTTCAAAGCTTACATATCTGCATAAACTTCCAGGTAAGGGAATCATCTCAACACTTTTTAGCCTATCATACACATTCAGTCAATATGGTTGGTTTATCGTTTTTTAAGTCAACACGACGACCAAACAACAAAGGTTGAGCGCCAAACAATTTGAAGAGATCGCAATGGACTCCGATAGTGCTTTTGATGACTGAACTCTTGAATCATCATCAATTTCTTCTGTTATTGATGACTGATGAACTATCAACATTGTTGAAGCTTGGGCCTGTAATCTGACAGAAATGCTTGTCCATATTCTTAGACATAAAGAGGTAAGCAAGCCAATTCAAGCAGAAAGACTTCTATGACTATAATATCACATGACTGTGACTCTCTAAATATGTTCCCAACATACACCAAATCTGGAACAATTAAAAACCACTGACTTTCACGATAAGTGAAAGTTTCAATGTCTTGGGACTAAAAAAAAAAAATCTACTGCTGACATTCCAAATCCAAGTCATGTAAACAAACTCATGTTTATCAGTACTTCAAAAGTCAGGAAAAGCACAATATTGCAATAACAATCTGGTATGTTGCAGAATGACTATATGATAACAATCACATGAATCTGTTGCTCAGCAGAACAATTTTTAAGAGTTTTGCGGAAGTGCTGTATCTGTTTCTGCAGATCAGCCTGAACCTGCTAGGCAGGATAGGCAGCTCAACCTACAAAGAAGAAATGGTTGAAAAGGTTCATTATCAACTCCAATTTTTTTCTAGGTATAAAGTTAATAGAAAGGGCAGTGTGTGCTCATCTGCATCATCATAGAATATGCGCATACACCATTTACATCCATGCAAGTACACATAACTTTCCATCTGACTCTAATTAAGCTATGTCAGCTCTGCGGTAGTGAGAAAAAAAAGAAAAAAAAAATGAAAAAAGAAGGAAAGAAAGAAAATCTAGGAAGACTTCATGTGTCATGAACAGAGGCCCTATCACATCCAGTTTCGGTCTTTACATACAACAGAAACAACATTTGGACTCCCTTGACAACATTTATGTATTACACATCCAATTATAAGAGGTTTCTAACATCCCTTTTCCAAGGAGTTTGAAGCTTCATGCAATCCTGTAACATATCTCATATTATCAATTCTATTCACCAGTCACACTGGAGAAATACTACAAACTGAATGCACCACTTTAATGAACAAAATCTGGTTATAATATTTTGGAAATGTAATGAATACTGATTTTTATGTGCAAATACCACTAACACTACACTTCTGCTACCAGTACTACTCTTCAAAAATCTCCACATCAATTGGAATTAAAAAAAAGTTTTAGAAACACATAAATGTCACATCCAGAACTCCCATTTAATGTGTCTCTACGTCCTGTACGCATCTGAAGCAGGAAAAAATGCATTAAAATTTTCAGATGGGGTCCCAGGATGCATTCAAAATTAAACAAGAGGGTCCACGGACGTATTAAATCTCCGCTAATGAGCGTCGGCATCATGTCTGCTCAGTCGCTTACTCTTGGTCTCTGTCTTGCAAGGAAAGAAAGCAGCGAAAGCAACACAGCTGTGTTCAGCAAGACCATGGCTTTAATATCAACAACATAATATACTTAAAGGCCACTACAGCAGTGGGTGGTTTTGTTGTTGAATACAAGCTCTTCTTTGCTTTCCGATGCATGGTATGAAGTCTATGAGTGAAATCAAAGTTTCATTTTCACCAGCTCTGGGTAAAATAAAATTAGTAATTTACAAACCAGAAATTCAACATGGACTGGCCACATCTGTTCCCCTGTGTGGATGTTATGAAGGCAATGTGTTTTGTACTGTGTGCTGCAATGCAAATGAGGAAATCTTATTCCATCTATGATCTTGCGGAAGAGCTGGCCATGTTGTGCTAGTTGAAATGGACAACACCAACATGCACAGAATTGTATAAATTATGAAGTTGGCTGCCTTAACACATAGAAGGAGAAGTAGGACAAAACTTCAAAGAATGCATTCATCACAAATACAGACAACTTAAAATGTAAAATCTGCTGTCTTAGATCATCAACATTTGCCAATTTTAAAAATAGACTTCTGGTTCAACTGTACTTGAATCTTAAAGGTGGCTGGCTGTTTGCTCTTTTTCAAGGTAAACGTAAAATTCCTTCCTTTCAAACTCAATTTCTTTTTAATTCATTTTTTTCTTACAAACTTTTCATATGCCTTGGATGAATCAGTTAGCCGACATACTATGTTGTGCATTTTGCTTATATAAATGCCAAATAGTTGGAACTACTGATTGCTTAGGTGAAAATAAGATACCTTTATGGCACCATATACGCTTATGATAGTTATTTGCTCAAATAATCTTTTTGTCGACACCGTGTCACAGACAGGCTGTAAATCCAATCACATTTTCAGTTTTCTTAAAACCACAAGTCCAGTCAATGTAGACAAAAGCCATAATGAATGCTGAATTTGCTTATTACCATTTTAATAATACTTTATGATATAAATCATTTCTTGTTCTAGTTAAATCTAATCTTTTTATAAACGTTTTTATTTTTTATTCATGAGTGAGAGAGAGAAAGACAGAGGGAGAGAGAGAGAGGGGGGAGAGAGTCAGTGAGTCTGAAATTGTAGTCTTTTTGTTTTTTTTTTATTTGTGTGTGTGTGTGTGTGTGTGTGTGTGTGTGTGTGTGTGTGCACGCGTGTATATGTGTATGTGTGTTTGAGTGTGAGAGTGAGTCTGAGTGAGAGAGACTGACAGTGTGTGCATATAGTAACATCAAGAATGCCTTTTTATGAAAAATGAATAGAAGCTGAACATTTAAAGCAGTAGAAACTTAACTGTCATAAACATTCAGACAGTAAAAGACAGTGGTTGAAATTAGGGCCCATTTACAATTTTGACGTGCAAGCCCCAGGACCTTTTAGAATTGCTGTGTTCAGGGTCCCAGGACTCCTTAAGTGCAACAGCAGTGAGGCGCCTTCCTACCTCTGTACAGAACACAAATCTCTGATAAAATCATGAAAGTATTATATTTTCATATAGTGCCTAAGGACAGTATACCACCGACTGATGCATGACACAATAACTAGGCTATCTGGTGGAAAGAGACAACAAAGATCAGAAGAGCTGAGGCAGAAAGGAAGGCTCTGCCCTTACCAAATCCATGAAGATGGCCAGTTTGGAGATGGGCAGTGTGGTGTACAGCTTCAGATAGCTGCCAACAAACAATCATTCTTAAGTATTTTGCACCATTTCAATGTACATTTTGTGAAATTATGTCTACGAAAGAAAACTCTCAGCTGGAGGGAGAAGGGGTAGGGGAATTAGAGACCACAGGAGCGGACCCCACAGGTGCAATCTGTCAGTCTCCTTGCTTATTGTATCAGTCTGCTTCAAGAGCCACCTTGTGGCTGTAAAGCAGTTTTTAAATCAAAACGCCAATACCAACATTTAAAAACTGCACTGCGACAACTCACCAATTAGCGTAGGTATAAAATCAATAAAACATCTGTTTTGCTAACAGTTAGCAGTGTTGCCACACTACTTTGTTCTGCATAACGTTTTATCACCATCAAAATGCAATGATCATGCGCACAGGTCACAGATGCCACATGACTTTATTTTGAAATGAATTCTGCCACTGTCTAGTAACAACTGATGCATCTCTGTGAAATCCGAGCTGCTCAACCCGAAAACAGCTTGCTACCAGGAGGCTGCATCACCACTTGTTCTCTTCCTGCTTCAGCATAGCATTTAGCTAAAAAAACAAAACAAAACAAAACCTGGGAAAGCTATTTTCTGCAAGATATTCTCTGATATCCTTCTCAGTACAAACACAAATCACTCCATGATATTCCTTTCAATAAAAATACAAATCATTCCCTCCTACAGTGAAAGTAGTCTGCTCTCTCCTCTGAAGACTGCTGGCCACCACAGGAAGCAGCACGTTGTACATGGACAACACTGACAGAGGACCTGCTGCCCATACAGCCCTTTATGCATGATCACCTCACACTATTCCAGGTTTGGGGTTTGGTGGCCACTCTAGATAGCCAGGTTACCAGAGCTTTTCTCTTCATAGTTAACTGTCCTTTCCCGATCCAATGGAACAGACTTAAAGTGAGGTCCCATGCATGAATGCATGCATAAGCTATCTTACAGGCATGTTAAATCCCATTTATCTTTCAGTGTAGGCCATCTTGTACCTGTGGGCTTAATGAATGAAAATATAATGTACACGCACTGAGTTGTGTTGAGACATCATACCCAAGACTTAATGTTGCTACTTTATCCCACAGACTGCTTAAACACATATCTTATACATAGCTGTTCCAGCATCATATGACACTTCAGTACATATGTCAAACAAAGCAATTTGGTCACCCACTTTCTCAACTGAAGGCAGTAATGTTCTAGCAAGCACTCTTCAGTCAGCTAATTGATCCATTTACATACCAATAATCACTGTGATCCAACAACAGCACAATGAAATCCTGTTGGCTACTGAGTCCCCTGTCCGCCTTGTCAGTCATGGTCAACTGTTGACTACAAGCCACTGGCTGTCTGATCACAGTTCTTTTAACAGTTACATACAAAAAGTGAGCAGTACGGGAGGAGGCAGGGTGCCTGACAGTAAACTGACATGGTAGATGAATGTTCATATTTCACTGGCATGGGAGGGGTTGATAGATGGCCATCCCACTTTAGGATGTGGTGGAAGCATTTTATTCATTCAAGAGCCACATGGAGAACAACACAATGAAAGAACATTGATTTTTCTCAGAACTGTCTACACAACATGTGGATTGGCTTGTTTGTCAATGTCAGGGAGCTGTTTTCAGGGCAGAGGGATCAAATGGAAATTCAGTTTTCGCTCTAGCATATAGGAATTCTAAAAGGCAACAATTCTCCAACAGTCTAGAGGCTCATGCTGAGATTAAAACACTTGCATATGCAAAAATCTCTGAATTTTAGGTGAGAAACAGAGAGAGAGAGAGACAGAAAGAGAAAGAGAAAGAGAGAGAGAGAGAGAGAAAGAGACAGAGGGACAGAGAGAGAGAGAGAAAATAAGAGCAAGAAAGAAAGAAAGAGGGTTCAAACACATGCACACAAATCTAACTAATGACTGACCTTCTTATGGTGGGGATTTGGATCTGCTGATGAACCTCATCCAGGAACACACGCAACTGCAGCTTGAATGGCTCCTGCACACACACACACACACACACACACACACACACACACACACACACACACACACACACACCGTATATACAATTTACAAACACGCTGCATATCATGAAAAATTGTTTAACAAAATTTTGACAAGTTATATTTCATAAACTTTCCATGTAAATTACTAACAGCTGTACCAATGAAACGAACATTGTAACATGGACCTCTCACACATATCAAATAGACGAACACAGGTCATTCACATAAGATACATGTCAGTTAACTCTTGGTGACTTTCATTTAGCTTCTTAGTCAAAATGCTGATAGTCAAAACATCAATTTGTTAAATAAAAAAAAAAAATCCTAATGTTTGATGATGTGAAGCCTGCAGTTTGTTGAGAATGTGATAACAGAGGCAGAGTTCCCACAGATGTGACCAAACAAAATTCCATACTTTTTCCAGGGCTTTTCATAATTTTTCCAGACCCCAGAATGTGTGTGTGCGTGCACCTCTGTATGTGATTACCATGCTAAACACATCAGAAAAGAACTGATTTAATGATAGCAGGGCATTCAATACTTACCAAAAAATTTTGTGTGTGTGTGCGCGCGTGCACGCGCCTGAAAAAGTCAGAGAGACACAGAGCGAGACAGAGACAGAGGAGAGAGAGAGAGAGAGTGTGTCTATGATGTGAGAGAGAAAGAGACAGTGTGTGTGTGTGCTGTGTGTGTGTGTATGTGTGTGTACGCGCGCGCGCATGTGTGTGTGTGTAGGTGTGTGAGAGACTGTGTGTGTGTGCGTTTGTGGGAGTGTGTGCAGCGCGCGCGCGCGGTGTGTGTGTGTGTGTGTGTGTGTGAGAGATAAGGTCAGGTCAGGTCAGGTCAGGTAATTAGGACACTAGGCCTCGCGGCCTCTCAACTGTCCTTTCATTTTAATTTGATGTTCAACATGGCCGAGTACTTACAAGCCAATGTGCTCTCTATTCAATTCCGTATTTAAATTTTGACATTTTTGGATAAGAGAGAGAGAGAGAGAGAGAGAGGAGAGTGCGTTAGAGACTGTGTGTGTGTGTGTGTGTGTATGTATGTGTCTAAAAATAGGCCAGTGTATCACCCTTGGGCCCTTTGATTTTCTCTACCCCCCCCCCCCACCCCATTCAATGCATGATCGCATCCCATCATCATCATCATCCAGCTGAATGGCCTCAATCATCATGTTGATTTTTCTGCCATCCCATACTGAAGTAAAAAAAAAAAAAAAAATCACCTATCACAATCCTTGGGCCGAAAATAATCAGTCACGGTCATTGTTGGAGTCAGAGTCGTTTTGTCTGAAAGCTGCATCATTTCTTGATGTTTCTTGCCTGCCGCGTGGCTTTCCAGAGAAGCTCGCCCATGTTCCCGATGTCGAAGTCTTTCTTGCACAGCAGGCATCGTGCTTTTGTCTTGCATCCATCGGCAGCAGGAGCAATCCATTTGCGATAATTTGTATTGTCTAGCCAGGCTAGGCTAAACACACATTTTCCCATGTTTTCTTTAATACTTCGACCCTATTTTCCCTCGCAGCGCTGTTGACTCGAAAGGAAGTTAAGCAATGGTACCAACTGCGCATGTGCACCGCTTTTTCACCGTAAGGGGGAGCTACTCTGCAGAAAAAAATGTCGTCTGCTAAACCTCCGGCCAGAGGAAATCTTAAAACCACGATCATTGTGCGTGATTTAATTTCTGTTTTTATTCCTATTTCAATGTTTTTGTAAAGAAACTTAAAGCAAAATTCGACATCATGAAAAATTTTGCACATCTTTTACAAAATTCCAGGACTTTTCCAGACCCATGGCCACAAATTACAAAATTCCAAGACTTTTCCAGCCCTGGAAATGATTTTTTCATTTTTCCATACTTTTTCCAGACTTCCAGGACTCTGTACGAACCCTGCAGAGGGGGGAAAGTCTTCCAGCGGTGTATTTCTTTCTCTGGCAGACTGAAGCAGTACTAATCAGCTGCAATTCCAGCATACCTACATACACCCATGATTCATAAAAGATTAAAGAATCAAACTTTGCGCACACCCTGTGCTGAACTCACCTTATGGTAGTTGTCAGTCATGTTGTCATAGTTGGGAGGAACAGGAGACAGGAACTTCGGGCAGGCAAAGGCAAAGCACTGCTCAAACTCACCCATGTCACTGTTCACAAAACAGACGAGCATGTCATCCTCAATCATCTCACGTTTCATTTATCAACCAACTCACTAATTTTTTGTTTCATTTTATTTTTCATTTGAAGTCACTTACGTAAATTTTCTATTTATCACCACTATGACCTTCCATGTCACTTCTAGAGTTTCTACAACAGAAATGGAATGTTTCAAAATAGTATAACTGGCAGTCAAAAGAATACTGTTTTCATGTTTTTGTCCCACATCTTTGTGTAAAACACAATATAATAAACTATCCACTTCTACAAATGATCTTTCTGGTCAATTATTAAAAAACGTTTTCCATACATTCATGAGCGTTGTCATATACACAAAAAAACAAAACAAAAAGAAGCCATAATCAAAACAAGCTCAGGAAGTGGCAATGTCCACATCATATAACCCTGCTACCTGCCCAGATCTTTTTTTAACGGGCAGAAAATATAAAATACTTCCAGCTTTTAATTAACTTGCAGCCCTGTTACCTGGGATGCTCCGATCTTTTAATCCCAACAGAGAGTGGCAAATACTTCCAGCTTTTAATTAACTTGCAGCCCTGTTACCTGGGATGCTCCGATTCTTTTAATCCCAACAGAGAGTGGCAAATACTTCCAGCTGTCGATGAACACACAGCCTTATCAGGACTGCCCAGATCTTTTGGACAGAAAGAAAACAGCAGTGGAGTACCAACATCTCTTAACACATAATGAACATGACTGACTTTCACTCACGATTTCTGCATGCGCAGCTGCTTGTCGGCATACTTTTCTCGTAGGTGAGAATGGACGCTTTCATCAATACGCATAGGGTGCAGCACCAGACATATGGCTAGCAAGGTGTACATCTTGTCATTGATCTTGGAGATCTGCACACCAAGCCTCTAATTCACAAAATATAGTCTCACAGCTCACAACTTCATATATCAATATCATCAAACAGAGGAACAGAAACAAAGAAATGAAAAAGGAATAATCATGCGTCTCATTCTGTAGTCTTCTGTCCCAAATTTGCTTCAGTTTCTGGAAACAGGAAAAAAAAAAGAAAAGCAGATCATAAATTTGTGACGTGAGACTCTAAACAGAAGTGAAATGATTACCACTATAGCTCTGGTAGACCCAGAATGATAACAGATCTAAAAGGAGGAAGATTCTTTTGCTTGTACAATGGCATTCTGACTCTAATTCATTTCTAGAGACTGGAAGAATCATATTAGGCACGACATTTACCAGCTAAAGACTATGTATGAAGATGAAACGAAACCAATGCAATATCATGAATGAGATGTATTACACTGGACCCCATGCATGTGTATATGCACTGTGTAAGCATATCAATGTGTGTGTGTGCGCGTGTACATGCATGTATGTGTGTTCAAACCTATTTGAGGCATGTATAGTATCTACAGCAGACTGTCTCCACTGTGCTTTTTCACCAGTTCAGAAAAGCAAAAGAAAACTACTTTCACAGCAATGTCCTACCTACACAACTGTATGCCAACTTCCTATAACTTTACATTACTTCATATTGATGCATTTTAAATGTGGGTTTATATGTGTATCAAAACAACAACAAAAAAGAAACAACATCTGTTAACTATCCTCTGAATCATCCAGCACTAAGATTCCTCCAAGACTCTTTTCTCACTTGGCCGATAAGAAACAGACAGTAATCCCATACCTACTGCCCATGCAAACACAACAGTACTTGCCTGATCATACAGGGAGGCTCTGTTCTGGAACATCTGCTTGGTGCGCTGGATGTACAGCAGAATGTTGGCAAAAGTCCTGATGGCATCCTGATAACGCCGCATCATCATGTATGCAAAGCCTACATAATAAAACGTTGTGATCTGACACGTAGGCACCCGCGAGTACAGGTTCTGTAAGGACACAACATACAGACAAAAGTATGTTCAGATCATGGTAATGCACAATACTCAACTGATATGACAAGATAGCAACATCTGCCTATAAACTATAATCCAGTGTATTCAACTCTGATGGGCAATGCAACAATTCATGTTAATAAACCTGCACAATACTGCACTGAAATTAATTCATACTTAGCTTCTTTGGAGCCCTTTCGTCTTCTGCTGGACTTGCATAAGAGTATTCCTCTCTTAAGATTCATCTCAAGATCTCAAAATCAGCTCTCCTTCAAAACGCCATCGTTCTTCTTTCCTATGGATTCCATGTCAAGAACAAGTCATGTTTTCTATACCCAAGCAGACCATTTCAGGACAACATAGATCTGGACCTTTTTCATAAAATGTGATTCAAACAATGCCATTTTTTTCTAAGAGGCTCCCTCAGTCTCATTTTCACCAGGATTCCGCACACCAATGCTGCTGCTCCAGTCTGATCAAAGAGGTGGATCGAGGGATAGGAAGAGCTCGACCAACCTCGGGAGGGGCACTGATAGTGCTGGAAGTGCGCAGAAGTTGCGCTGTTCGAGTAAAGCAGTGCGATCGTATGTGTGCCGGTATGGCCGGTCGAAACAAAATGGCGGAACGACCGGCGAAAGGAATGGAAACTGAGTGAACGACAAGGAAGGTCGTCGAATAGGAATCCGAATGGAAGTGAAATGGGACTTGCAGACAAATGGCCGTAAGGCTAAGTAAAGCGAGGAGATGGGAACCGGCGTGTAGCTCGGAATTCCGAATTGCGAGATGCACGGAAGGCAAGTCGCAAATGCCGAGAACAAGGCACGAACGCGAGAAGCGTGGGTGATAAAATCAATAAAACCAATAAAGCACGCCAAACCAAAGCCTCACCGGCAAGGGTACAAGGGTTCAGCGCGCAAGCCACAACAAAACAAGCAAGGAGCAAACACAAGGCTATCTTAACACAACGGCAAAGAAAGGCGAGACAGAGCACAAGACTTATCTTGCTTGGACGGCAGGCCGAGAGAGAATGAGGTACAGGAAGTTTACACCGGCTTCTTCCTTCGGCGGAAGTAGGGTGGGCATCACGTGACTGTCTTATTACTGCATTAGCCACACAAAATCTTTGGCCTGACAGAGCTGACTAACTGCCGTGAATGCTATGGTCTGACATGGTACAGTATATGACGCCAAACATGTTTTCTATACCCAAGCAGACCATTTCAGGACAACGTAGATCTGGACCTTTTTCATAAAATGTGATTCAAACAATGCCATTTTTTTCTAAGAGGCTCCCTCAGTCTCATTTTCACCAGGATTCCGCACACCAATGCTGCTGCTCCAGTCTGATCACTTTTAGATCTGTGCAATAGTGAGCACATAAAACTTACTCAATTAAACACAACAAAACTGGCATATGTGCAAAAACTGTTAGACCATAGCAGAATGCAGGTTCCAACAATAGTGCGGTAAAATGTCACAAAATACAGAAATAGGCTGAAAGATGGAAATGGTCTTGAACATGGTACAGTGAAAGCTGAACCCAAGTGTGCAAAGCAGCAAGAGTGAGAAAAAAAATCACTCTCAAAACATTCAAAGGTCTCAAAAACCCAGTAGCCAACAGACACGCAGACATTCTACAAAGTAACATTCTAGCTTCATGAAAATGTGACAGGTCTCACCTTTTTATTGAAGTCAATGTTTTCCAGCACCTTGAGGGCCTGGTAGTAGTCACCCAGCAAGGAGTGGAGACGTAGTAGGCCAATCAGACTGAAGTAGCCCAGCATCTTATACAGTGAATTCTGACCAAACTCACCAGACACGCTGTCAGGATCACCTGCACATGATGAACAGGTATTCAGTGAGTTCACCAGCTGTTGTGGCGAAGTGGTTAGTGTCAAGATCTCCCGGCTGGGAGGTCGTAGGTTCAGTTCCCACAAGAGCCATTTTCTGTGGGATTTTTCTGCTCCGACCAGCTTCTTACCAGAACTGAGTTTGATGTCTAGTTTGATATGGGATTAACTGTAAAGACTGGGACCATACACGCTGAGTTTAATCCACTTCATACCCTGCTCTCTTGTGACCTGTTTCAATAGCCTCTCAATTACTTTGGCCGTGGTTTGGTTCTGTCAGGGTCACCAGTATTAGCAAATTCATGGGGACTTGGTGCCTTCCAGATGGAGAGCTCACTCACATGGGCTCCGCAACTGGGGGCTTGGTGGGTGGTGTCCAGCATATGTTGGATCAGAACAGGCACCACAAAACACACTGAAGAGACTTGGCAGCAGTGCAGTATCTCCTCTGGTGGGTTTCCTCATGAAGACTTGGCATGAATTATTCCCTGTGGATTGCCTGTGCTGGGACTGTGGTGAAATGCGCCAAGCTGTGGCTATGGACCAGGGGTTGGAATGAGCAACATGGGTGCAATGACCCTGAGATGGCACTGAAAATGGGACAGCTAAAAACAAAACAAAAAAAAAAAAAAAAAGAATACAGCGAGTTCTGAACAAACTCACCAGACACATTGTCTGGATCATTTGCACACAGCAATCATCTTGTACTGTGAATTGTGGATAAACTCATCAAACACACTTGGCCACCTGCACAAAGTATCTTGCACAGTCAGTTGATATAACTCTCCAGACCCACTGTCTAGATCACGTGCAAACAGAAAGCAAGTCCTTTACTGAATTGTGACTAACTCACAAGAGAAAGTGGACCACTCACACACAACAAGCACTCGCACAGTGAGTTCCAATGAAAGTCACCAGACACTCTGTGTGGATCATGAGCACACAGTGAGCATCTTGCACAAGTTATAACCAAACTCACCAGACACACTGTCTGGAACAGAGACATCACCTAACACAATGAGGTCAAGGCAAGCTCACCATACACGCTATTTGAACCATCTGCACAAAGTGGGCTTCTTGCATACTGAGTTCTGAAAAACTTATTTGTACAATGGGTCACCCACACAAAGTGAACACCCTGCACTGTGAGTCTGACCATCCCCACCAGACACACTGATGGTCACCTGCGTCTGTCACCTACATACAGTGAACATCTTGCACAGTGAGTTGTGACCAAGCTCACCAAACAAAGTCACCTACATAATCATTTTTTTTTTGCAATTTTATCTTCGTGATCTGCTGTAAGAGATATCATATCTCTCCATTTTATCATCAAGGATAAATCTGACTCCAGATTATACGACAAGAGTCTGTTTCCTTTTGCAGCATATTCTGGTTTCAGTCAGGCCTGTAATGGAAAGAGACAGGTAGGCATGCGAGTCCACAATTTTTGTTAGAACTCTGAATGATGCCTATGGACCATGTCGATATGCTTTTCTCCCAACAGATTAAACATACTTTTGCATGTAAATACACACAAAAACACAAATGCATCATCAAAGACAAACCACAAAAATGCACACACAAAAAACAGACCATCAAAATCAGTTCTAGCCTCTGCCAAACCTATAACACAGTTCACATGCTGTACAGCATATATATTTTCTCTAGCTTTCCAACATTCACTACACATGCATACACACACACACACACACACACATAGTGTTGCACTGACCTCCACTAGCATAAATCTCCAGCTGTCTGTTAATATTGGACTTCTCCACCAGAGAATGCAGCACATTCAACACACTGTGCACGTTCCAGATCTGTTTCACAGCATACATATAAAATTTTCATGAGAAATATGTAAATAAAACTATCACTCAATCATGTGAACAAAACGGTCGACAAATCGTGCCTGTCAACTCCACCAAAGTTCATTCCGAGAGGTGTAACGATCAGCTCTTGGAGATAAGACTTGCCTCCACATGACTCAAAGAAGAATAGAGTATTATCCCCTTGTTTTACTACAAATGTAAGCTCCCTACATGCTGCATTCCTTACACTGTACAATTGGCATACAGAAAAATGTCTCTGAAGGTGAAGCGGAAACTGGTAGAATTACAAAACGGTCAACAGTGTGTGTGTGTGCGTGCTTGATGAGTTTGTTTCTGTTCAATCTGGGGTGTCTCGGTGTATCAGCAGTGTGCAGGAATGGATGACAAGTAATAAGCTTAAATTAAATTGTGAAAAGACTGAAGTCATGCCCGTTGGAACCTCCTCCTGCCTCAAACTCGTTGAGTCAGAGTCAATGGTTGTTGATGGTACTGAATTGCCTTTCAGTAACTCTGTCAAATACCTTGGTGTTACCACTGATCAGTGTCTGACCATGCAGAATCAAATATCTGTAGTCTGTCGCTCATCCTTTTTAGAGCTGAGACGTATTGCTTCCATCCGACGCTTTATATCCAGGGAAGTAGCTGTCAGGCTAGTCTGTGCCACGGTGATGTCAAGATTGGACTACTGCAACTCTGTTTATGCTGGGCTTCCCGCAGAACAGATTGCTCGGCTGCAGAGAGTCCAAAATAGCGCTGCACGACTTGTTTTGAAGAGGAGGAGGTGTGAGCACATCACTCCCATGCTGATCGAACTGCACTGGCTTCCCATACAGTATCGGTGGCAATTTAAACTGGCAGTTCTTGCTTTCCGCCACTTCAATGAATCTCTTCCTCACTATCTCTCTTCTTCTCTCTGCACCTACCAAAGCTCTCGTACCCTTCGCTCTTCTTCACAAAAACTTTTGAAAATCCCTAAGCGTTCTCTGAAATCTGTTGGCGAAAGAGCCTTCAGTTTTAGAGCACCTTCTATTTGGAACTCCCTCCCTGAAGACCTTCGTAATCAGCCTACTCTTTCTTCTTTTAAATCTCAGCTCAAAACTTACCTCTTCAAAAAAGCCTATTCTCTTCTGTAGATGACTAGATCTCTCTTAAATTCCTCCACAACTAGTTCGGTGAGACAGTTTATGCATGTAGGTGCGTCTGCCATTGTGTATTTTCTTTTTGCTGTGTGCATGAATATTGTATGAATAAGTGCAAATGGTGGATGTAAGCGCATTGAGTTGTACAACAAGAAATGCGCTATATAAGTATTATACATTATTATTATTATTATTATTAACAGAGCTTGAACAAGAAGCGAATCAAAAATCATACTTCTTTAGTGCATGATGATAATTCTTTATTCAAACAAAGTATCCATTCTCTCTCTCCTATTCACTGACTAGTGTACTCATACAGTGACACATTGTGATAGGAGAACAATAGCAACATATACATGTAAATGCAAACACCGATACATACAGTGACATTTTTTTATTAAAAAAAAAAAAAAATCAATGTCAGGATTCCCACAGATGTGACCAAACAAAATTCCATACTTTTTCCAGGGCTTTTCATAATTTTTCCAGACCCCAGAATGTGTGTGCGTGCACCTCTGTATATGATTACCATGCTAAACACATCAGAAAAGAACTGACTTAATGATAGCAGGGCATTCAATACTTACCAAAACTTTCATCTCTCCTCTCCACTTTCCAGTGTGTGTGTGAGAGAGAAAGAGACAGACAGTGTGTGTGTGTGTGTCTATGTATGTGAGAGAGAGAGACAGTGTGTGCGTGTGTGTGTGTGTGTGTGTGTGTGTGTGTGTGTGTGTGTGTGTGTGTGTGTGTGTGTGTGTGTGCTTGTGTGCGCGCGCGAGTGTGTGTGTAGGTGTGTGGGAGACAGACAGTGTGTGTGTGTGTGTGTGTGTGTGTGTGTGTGTGTTTGTGTGAGGAAGATATGGACAGGTCAGGTCAGGTCAAGTAATTAGGACACTAGGCCTCGCAACTGTCCTTTCATTTTTTTTTTTTTTTTTTTTTTTTTTTTTTTTGCTGTCCCAACCTCTGCGCCACCTCAGAGGCAGTGCACCCACGCCGCTCATTCCGATACCCCGTCCACAGCCACAGCCCCGCCGCAGCCCCGGCACCAGCAATCCACAGAGAGCAGTCATGTCCTTTCATTTTAATTTGGGATGTTCAACATGGCCGAGTACTTACAAGCCAATGTGCTCTCTATTCAATTTCGTGTTTAAATTTTGAAATTTTTGGATGCGAGAGAGACAAGACAAGACAAGACAAGACAAATGTTTTAATTGAACTAGGCCACATGCCCGTGTCAATGGGAACAGAGGGAGGGGGTAGAAACAAAATCAAACTGATCGCAAATGAAATAAGTAAGGAAAGAAATCAATGCATCGTCAAATACAGTATATGCATAAACACACAAAACTAAACAATAAATCTCGCGAACATAATCAACGATCGTTGACCTTGTTCGCTTTCTCTCTCTCTCTCTCTCTCTCTCTCTCTCTCACACACACACACACACACACACACACACACACACACACACACACACACACACACCTCAATCACACGCTATCGGTGTGATATTATTAAGGCAACTTTGACGGTGCATGCAGGAACAACGGTTCTAAGTCACATCAGTCTGTCCACATCTGACCTCAAGAGCTTTCGATATGAATGTAGCCACAGCATTACAGATTTTTCCGTTAGCGAGCAGTAACGACATCTTAAAAGCCGATGGTCGTCTATAAAACTTGAAAGGTATGTAACGCTCGCGAATATCTTTGTACTTAGGACATACTATCAGAAAATGGTATTCGGATTCCAACTCACACGGACAAAACGGACAGCACAGTGCTTCACGGGGGACGCTCGAATACCGCAGTTTGTGTGTGTTCAAACAGGATACACCAAGTCTGAACCGTATCAAGTTTTTACGACTGCTCACGTTGTTTACAGTGAATAGATAATTTGGCATTTCCCAAAACTGCTTAAAAGAAAAATAAAAGAGAAATCGGTCCTTAGATTCTATGTGGCTATACCATGCTTGTAAATGACAATCGATTAGCCGACTTTTGAATTTTGAAAGGAAAACTTTTACGTTGGGAACTCCTTGATTTTCCCATACATATCCAAAACCGTAACGATTTAATGTGAGGCAGACTGACGTAACCCAATTGTTTTTACCCCGGCAATGTAAATCATATAACATTTTATACGCTTTTTTGGGAAGACGATTGTCAGGCATATTAACGACATGTATCCAATACTTCACGCATTTAGTATAAATGTTTATATAAAGTGGAAACCTACCAGTTTCTCCATAAACCAAGGCATTAGGCGCTTTTATAGAAACATTCAGGAATCTCTTGAGTGCAAACAAATGTATTTTTTCTATAGCCGAGAGGTTTGCAGTTAAGCCCCATACTTCAGCGCCATAGGCAAGGATTGGCTGGATCTGACAATCAAAAAGTTTGAAGAATAATTTTGGGACCACACTCTGATATTTCCACAGAAGTTTCAATATAATAATGACCTGATGTTTTGCCCTGGATGCTAAATCCTCAAGGCAATGAGAAAAAGTAAGGCCAGTGGAGAATATAGCACCTAAATATTTATATTGATTAACAATCTCTAGTTGCATACTATCGTAAAACCATTTTTCTTTTGAAGCAATATAACCGCCATTTCTAAACACAATAACTTTTGATTTTTCCAGATTCACTATTAAATCAAGTTTCTTAGCTGTTTTACTCAAAACGTTCAGCTGTGTCTGAAGACCTATGACAGTGGACGCCACGAGCGCCACATCGTCAGCGAACAGCAGAATCAATAGCTCTTTGAAGTCAGGAGATAAAGGAATACCATGCTTTCCATACTCTGTAATTTCTTCAGCAAGTTCATTAATAAATAAAGAAAATAAAACCGGGCTACATATTTCTCCTTGCTTTAGACCTTTAGGACACATAAAAATATTAGTTAAGTCTCCCCGTACTTTAACCCTAGCCGTGACAACGGTGTACATACTTTTAATTGCATTGTACATCTTTCCTTTTATACCCTTTTTCTTTAAGACTAACCAAAGTCGATTTCTATCAATCAGGTCGAAAGCCTTTTTAAAATCAATAAAAGCCACGTATAGTTTTTGGTGGTTAGAAAGTTGCTTTTGCACGAGAGACAGGAGTGTAAATATATGGTCAGTGGTACTATAGCCTTTCCTAAAACCAGCCTGTGCATCGTTTATTACACTATTATCCTCGATCCATTTGGTTAAGCGTTTATTCAGAATGTAGCTGTATAATTTAGAACTGATATTTAACAGGGAAATACCTCTATAATTATCAGGGGAATTGATATCACCTTTCTTGTGCAACGGTTGAATAAGAGCTTCACACCATGCAGAGGGAAAGATTCCAGAATCAAAGAGTTTGTTGAAATATTTCTTAAGAAAAAGGAGAACGGTGGGCATAGCATACTTATAGAACTCTCCAATAAGTCCGTCTGGACCAGGAGCTTTGTTTCTTTTTAAAGCCTTTATCGAGTCTAAAATTTCTCCCTCTGTTATATCTTGATCAAGAAAACTGGTATCACAGTCAACATCAAGCAAACAGTCATCTTCTGCATGAAAGCCTGGAGAAGTGGAGTCAGGTAGGGTCAACTCTTCATTAAATAATCGTTCAAAATGCTGTATTATATACGTATTATATGGATGCGAGAGAGAGAGAGAGAGAGAGAGAGAGAGAGAGAGAGAGAGAGAGAGCGAGAGAGAGCGCGTTAGAGACTCTGTGTGTGTGTGTATATGTATGTGTCTAAAAATAGGCCAGTGTATCGCCCTTGGGCCCTTTGATTTTCTCTACCCCCCACCCCATTCAATGCATGATCGCATCCCATACTGAAGTAAAAAAAAAAAAAATCAACCGTTTCTTCAATGTAGAACTCGCCTTTCACAATCCTTGGGCCGAAAATAATCAGTCACGGTCATTGTTGGAGTCCGAGTCGTTTTGTCTGAAAGGTGAATCATTTCTTGATGTTTCTTGCCTGCCGCGTGGCTTTACAGAGCAGCTTCGCCCATGTTCCCGATGTCAAAGTCTTTCTTGCACAGCAGGAACCGTGCTTTTGTCTTGCATCCATCGGAAGCAGGAGCAATCCATTTGCGATAATTTGTATTGTCTAGCCAGGCTAGGCTAAACACACGTTTTCCCATGTTTTCTTTAATACTTCGACCCTATTTTCCCTCGCAGCGCTGTTGACTCGAAAGGAAGTTAAGCAATGGTACCAACTGCGCATGTGCAACGCCTTTCACAGTAAAGGGGAGCTACTGTGCAGAAAAAAAATGTAGTCTGCTAAACCTCTGGCCAAAGGAAATCTGAAAACCACGATCATTGTGCGTGATTTAGTTTCTGTTTTTATTCCTATTTCAATGTTTTTGTAAAGAAACTTAAAGTGAAATTCGACATCATGAAAAAGTTTGCATAGCTTTTACAAAATTCCAGGACTTTTCCAGACCCATTGCCACAAATTACAAAATTCCAAGACTGGAAATGATTTTTTCATTTCTCCATACTTTTTCCAGACTTCCAGAACTCTGTGCGAACCCTGAATCATTAAAGGCAGACTGACAGAGAAAGACACACACACACAAACCACACTGTCATACACACATACAAAGTCATCACAAAACACACACACACAAACCACACTGTCATACACACATACAAAGTCATCACACACAAAGTCATTCACACACACACACACACACAAACACTGTCCTATGTTTATCCTATGCCTTGGCTTTTTGTCCCCTCATTTTACACTGTCAGAAGACATGTGTCCCATGGTGATTAACCTTCTTGACAAGCATGCACCCGCTAGCGCCCAACCGGAAATCACACTGCCGAAAGGCTGAGCGCCTGCCAGCGCCCGGTAAAACACGTGGCAACAATGGGCGCCGCCATGTTTCTCGTAGAAAAGGAAGTCTCACGAGAACGTGACTTCCTTCTTCCTGTAGCCATTCACTTCCATTTGCAAAAAACCACGAGTCGATACGTGCCGTAGTTCTCGAGTTATGAATTTGTAAAGTTTTGTGGTCGAAATGCTGTTTTTCACCATGGCTAACCTTGATTTCTGCCGTTCTATAATGAGATTTAGTAATGAAGATACTGTGATTTGTGGGATTTACAGCATAAGACTTAGTGAAAGTGCTGGGTGATGAAGTTTACAGTGACCTACATTTTAACTGGGATGAGGTTCCAGATATGATAAACGACGATTCGGAAGAAAGTTCTGAAGAAGAAGATTTTTTTTCCCAAGTAAATGGCTCATGTGACATTCTTCAAGCTTATGATATAGCAACATATATATTCGTAGGAATTTTTAAAATGATTTTCATTTCATTATTTCCTTTCCTCTCTTTTAAATTAATTTTTAAATGGGTAACCATGTTCAAATTACGGAGTTACTTATCTTGCCGATGGTTTTCGGCGTAACTAAGCTCTGGTAAGTGCATACTGAAGAGGGTTAAACAAATCTGAAGCTCTGTTCTTTTGTCAAGCACTAATGAAAACATAACTATGAGGCGTAAGAATCAATTTGTATTCTTCTTCAGAGTCTAGTGCACTCTATCTTACCAGCTACCATCTCCCAGTCTTTTCAGTAAAACATAATATGCCTACCCCATAATTTGCCATCAGGATCAGCTGATGTAAAAATCAGGATCAAATTGAATTTCTCAAGAATTTTCCAAAAAACATTACTATGTGATACAATGCAGATGTACATGGTTGCATGTTCGCACACTCACATCATCACTGCGATCTTTGAATTCTTGAAAGAGATTAACATTTTTCATCGGATCTGAGATTTTACAGTGAAAAGATTTTTAACAAAATTTCGGGTTGGTTTTTAGAAGATGCATTTTAAAGAGTTATGTGAATGAATGATTTGTGAGTTGATTTTAACGTGGTGACAGCCCTGATATGGCCCTTTGCGGTCGGCTGGGCTATAAGCAACATTACCTTACCTTATCATCACTGCTGATGGAGAATTACTGAATGTGCACTTGCTGATTGTGCACAAACTAGTTTTCCTCTATCTGTCCTTGTAACCATGGCTGCTGTTCAACACATTACTTCCTGAAGGTCTGGCTGTGATGATTTTTCTTTTCTTTTTTTCTTTCTCTCTTGAGGCAGAATTCACTACCAAATGTCTTTATTAGTCTTACAAATTCTGATTTACTTGCCACAGGTAGCAATCAGTTCAGCGCTTTGTATTAACTTCATCTGAATAAGATCTCTTCCACAGCTGGTTATGAACTAATGCAAGTACCCACAGTTACAACTTCCTGTCTGCCATCAGATTTGTCCACCTGTGAAAAACACACTCTCACTTTTATTTGGGGGGCATTTTTCTTTTCCTCAGTAACAAGCAACCCGCACCATGACAGAATGGCCATCAATTTTTACGCTTGTTCCATAACAAATATGGCTATTCAGGGTCAGAAGGCATTACTGCAGCTCTTCAAAGAGTGAAGCAACATGAGAAAGATGACGGTGTGTTTTTATGAGTACACTTTTTTTAATGTAATATTTTGTTTCTTCCAAAAGAGAAGTCATAAAATTCATGGCATGCTTTCAAAACTCTAGTTCTCAAAGCAGGCATTTACCTAGCTTGCTCATGTCAATAACAGCTGAATTCATACATTTTCTGGTCAAATATGGGCTATGATTAAGAAAAAAAAAAGCATATATTTTAACTTTCAAATGCAGATACCCTGACCTAAAGTCAGATAATAATCTTACTTGTAGTTTGAACAGAAAAAAAAAAAAATTTATGGTAGGTCAAGAACACAAAAAACTTAGTTCTGGGAGTTTCTCTGAAAGGAGAATGACAAACGTGAGGAAGCAAAACCAAAGAAAAACAAAATTCAATGCATAAATGTACATCTAATACATATGTCTCTAATTATCTCACAGATGACACTCATGCTACAGCGTTAACCACACAGACAACAATGGTACACACAAACTACATACCTTTGGGTTGGTCCTCAGCACCTCAACCTCATCTTCTGATTTCTTGCTTGTTTTGCTGCGGTACTGGCTGAAAGACTGGAACTGAACACACAGCATGGCCAATTTATTTCTCTGCAAGTATATCTGTGTATGTGTATTCACATAATATATGCATGTGTGTCTATGTGCGTGTGTATACATACATTCAAACATATACGTATTTGTCAAGAATCATATTCTTTTAATCAAGGAGCCTGCAAACAGCAAACAAGAAATTACATTCATCACTTTCACTGCAGTGTAAGAAAAAGTGATGTTGTGTAATAGCACAAAGTAAACAAAAACTTTTCTCTGATACAAACTTATTACCAAGGCACTACAGCCACCGGTTAGGGACAGGCTACCTGACACATGAATTAGTCTTATTTAATGGGGATACATCATTACATATATAAATTTATCAATAATGTCTTCACTGGCTGTGGATGTTCTCAACAACACAAGAAATCGTTTATGATGTTCTCATCTAGAGGGAATATACAACAGTTGAAATCAATAAAAATGCCCATCATACATTGCAGATAAGTTACCTGATAGATGAACTCATCAATGATGTCCCACAGCCACTGGTTTGGCAGTTCCATGTGCACAGGTCCATCAGCATCTGCAACATCACCACAAACAGCTTTAACATAATGCACACATACATGGGAGGATAACATCAGTGCATGTACTGGCCTCACACCCAGCAACTGCCTACAAGCATCTGAGAAGCGGGAGGAGAGGGGGAAGCTGGTTGCAAAGCCTTCTGTGGCACCCCAACAATCTTCAAGACTCTGGGATAAGTGATAGGTGGGTGACACAAATACACAATAAACATGAATATAAAACACTTTAGATAAAACCAACAAACTGGTATAAAACGTCAAAAGGAAAGCTTGCCAGTATGACAACACTGAAAAAAAAAAAAAAAAAAAACACTTCATTTTGCTATCACCCAAGCTTCTTTTCTAGAGAACATTTTGAAAATCAGTGAAAAACAGATGGGCTGTTTCTAAGACATTATTTCAGTCTTCCTTCTTTTCCTTCCACTATGTCAGATGTGCACAATGGTATTTTTGTTGAAAAATGCTAATGTTGAATCTCTGTGTATCATGTGCCATCTTCAGTTAACAAAGATGGATTTAATGCAGTCTCTATATCCCATATTATAAAAAAAAAAATGAAAGCAGTCTCTTAGACCTGTTCTTTAGATCTTCTGCTCACACTACTGTTCCTTTTATTCTTTGATAATCTACTCTCAAATCTAACACATGTTATTAACTTTTGTTTGTTTTCCATTTTATTCCCAGCAGCTTTCGCAGTGATATTAATAATTAAAGAAGTAAAAAGAACAAAGGGGAGAAACATAGACTTCTTTGAGGCAAGCTCCTGTTCAGAGCTTTTCTCCATTCCTGAATTCCCCTTCCCAAGGGTTTGTTTGCATGGTGTTTCTCCTACTTCTCGATTCTTTCATCCCTTTTGCATCAGTAGGTGGTCTTTACATCTGATGTTTGGATTCTGTCAGTGATAAGGGAAGGCCTGAAGATCTCCCTTTTGTCCTGTACTGAGTTCTGTCTCATCTATGAACTTCACATGATAAATGCACTTCAATATCATAACTAAAAAATCAAATACTATTTGACACTAAATAAAGACAGACATATAAATGCCTGGATCTGAAATAAACACGGTGACTTACTCAAGATGTAGTTGAAGAGATTGCAATAGTTGTAGTAGGATTCAAATCGCTGTTCCAGTGTAGGTCCATTCTGACAAAATAGGAAAGATTTGGGGTGAAAACAGAATACAGACAGTGGTTTACTTCCTTCTTTTTTTCTTAATTTGCATCATAAAAAAAACTCATTTTGTAATAAGAATAGAGCCCAATCTTGCACACAAACAAAATTATGATAACTTGATTTTTTGCAAATTGTATTTAATCTGGAGAGTAACATTCCTGAATTTTTGTCAATCCTTGATTTTATAACATATTTCGTTTTGTTTTTGTTAGTACCAGAAATTAAGAATCATGATAAGTATAGAACCTTTCCATCTATTTTTTGCTAATGAGAACATAAAGTCCAATATTTTCTATGTCCACCAGAAAAAAATTCAGCAATCTGTACAATGCAAAACTTTCAGCAAGGTCTACAAATTCTTGTCATTTCTTTCATTCCAAGGAAAACAGCTATGCCCATAACTGTAAAACGACACATACACAATTTACGAAAAGCACAAGTGAAGGGTAAGACAACTGTTTTTATTCTTGAGTCAGCAAAGACAAGACTCAGTCCCACCTGGACACGAGCGTACACATGTCTGTAGTACAACTCCTTGTACAGGATCAGGAACACAGGATCTGAAAAACAAAATGCGACTGGTCAGTGAAGGAAATATCTTCTTTTTAGAGCAATACCACTTCTCCTACAGAACAGTTGCTTGATATTAGTAAACAAGCCTGTAGTTTCCTTTTTCTATCTTTTGTTTAGTCTCTTTTTGTGTAGCAAGTGTTAAATCTGCTGCATATATTAAAAGTCATTTCAATTTGCTCCACACAGTAGACACTCTGTATCTTAGCACTGTTCTTAAACCCGCTCTTATTACATCTACTTTTAGATAAACAAACATTTTACAATATTTCCTGATGGCAGTTTGCAGCCGTTCCAAAACGCTAAATGCTAGCATACACATTTCTCCCACCTATGAGATATGGCAAAGCTCCACCCCCCCCCCCCCCCCCCTCTTCTCCCATACTATACTAACTTAAACTTTTGAGTATTCCTGTTTACTACTTTTTTTTCTCTTCTTTTTGTTACCTGTCTAATACCTAATCCTTTTCATCATCTATTTGGTTCATATGTACATTTTTTTATGAGTTTTCTATTTTATCTCTACATCTGGATCTGAAAGCTTTGGGTAACACTTGCATTTTGTTCTTTTACTGCTTTAATATTTTACGCTATTTTCCAACAAGAAGATACAAGTCTGTTTCACTTTTCTTCTGTCCTTTTCATATATAGTATCATATTTTTATAATATGTAACAGTAACACATATTTCACACACACATACCTTTGCACACTTCACTCATGTCTGCAAAATAGCATACCATTTCCAACAATTGGGGCCACAACTTCAGCTTCAGGCCAAGGAGTATTCTTGAAGAAGCGATCCGTCAGTTTGTTGAATCTGCCCCAAATAATCATTCCAGTTAATCAAGCTGACCAACACTTACTTTCTATAACATGGTGTAAATCACTGTCACAGCCCTAACTGAAATATATATTGAATGAAACTTTTCAGCTGTACCTGTTACAATTAATCATTTTTATTTTGGTTGAAACTATCATCACTAGTTTCCTTTTCTCTCTTCACACTTAGTGCCTCCTCATCTCTCATGAAGTATTATTAGATTCATATGCCTCATTTCAATGCTTCCTGATGTTACAATCATTTCAACCGTAATTAATACATCCACAGTCACTAATTATGGCACAGTAAATGTTAGGTAGGTACCCAAGGTCTGACCAACATGTTGGGCTAATGCTTAAGTCAAACATCTGGTAAGTTGTAGCCATGAGACTCTCTTCTTAAATCCTCTCTTCTTAGTCATTAATTCATTTCTCAATCAGTTTTAAATCATGTGCAGTGTGGTCTTAAAACTTAGCATTGTGGTGTAGCATATTATGGACTATTCCATACACAGTGACACCTCTTTGATGAAAAAAAGACATAAAAAAGAAAAAAGAGGAAACGCATGGAAGAAAAATGAGAGGTCTTAAAACAAGGGTTGTCAGTTTTTTTTCCATCCAATCAAAACAGGTGTGTACTTCATCAAAAAAGTGCCCCATTGAGCACAGTGTTCTGCAACAAAAACAAACAGAAGCACTACCATAGTCAGTCCTACTTCCCTGTTCTCTTCTGACTTTTCACATCAGTCATTAGTTCCGCCTTTTCTTCTCTCACAGCTATCGTACCAGCCACACTCAAAACTTTTCAGTCTCAGTCACTTACCCATTCTCATAGCAGTTCTGCACCTCAAAGACATTTTGATCATTGATGCTCTTCTGGAAGAAGACCAGGAAGTTTTTTATGACCTCCGGCACAATGTAGCTGCTCTGGTACTGGCGCTCATATTCCATGTCCTGCCGTGGATCGCCTGCAGTTCACAATATAACACAACAGTCTGTCAAAACACAGTTACTTATATTTTTCCCTATCAGATATACTCTACTTTTTCTCCTCTCTCTTTCTTTGTGTATGTATGTGTATATTCTACTCTTTCTTCTCTTTTTTTTTGTGTGTGTGTATTGGTGTGTGTGTGTGTGTTTGTGTGTGTGTTGTGTGTGTGTGTGTGTGTGTGTGTGTGTGTGTGTGTCTTTAGCATGTCATTTCACTGTCATCACACTGTATTCACATGCAACACAGCACATCATACTTGTATAAACATTATACATGTACAACAGATTTTCTATAATTCGCACTTCTTAAGTATCAATTCAGATATGTACAGTTCAATATATATTTATAGACTATTCTAACTGACAATATCTTATTAACTAAAAACACTTATATGAATTAAATGTTCAAAACTAAACGTATCATTCATTTATAGATTTCAATTCAGTATTTCTTGAATTTAATTTTATTCAATTGTGTTCATACAATAATTTTAGATTCTTTTATACATTATATTTCATTACAGATCTTTTACTGTTACATCACGAATCCTTACAGTGTCATGCTGTCATAGTCCTGCCCTCCACCTCCGTGGGAGTAATACCCCCCCACATAGTCATACTGCAACACAGAATTCATGTTTAGTAATAGTATTATACTTACAGTACTGTTGTACTGCAACTGGAAATATTCATTTTCACTGTTTTTTCAGTACCAACATGCTCTGTAAAATGTAAGCACAATTCCATGCACGTTTGTTTCGTATTATTCGTAGTCATACCACAATCCTCAACATCTGCTTTTTGTATCCCAATTATTCTGCATTTATACAGCCCTAGTACTACAGCACCAGTAGGATCAAATTCAAAGGCAATCTGGCGTTAGTGGCAAGAATGAAAAAAAAAATGTTTATAAAACAATTCCTCTGAAAAAAATAAACATTTTCGGGCAATATATCTCACATGGAGAACTACGTTATTATGATGTCTTCACAGCTGAAATTCGATTTAAAAAATGCATGGCCCATGATTGATGAAGAACAAAAATGGCAGACAGATCCGAAGTCATTAGGGTACCGGCAACCAAGAAAGCCCAATTCTTATTCTTTTTTAATAGTACTATACATGAGATCATAGTGAATGATAAATGTACCACAAGTAATAAAAGCACTTAAGAAACAATTGGTGTTTTGAATAAAAGCTATTTAATGGTGGTAAACACTCACATCTGCTTCGATTTCTGCGTTGGCCCACATGCTGAAGTCGAGCGGAGCAGAAGTAACCTCAAAAGCATCTCCGCGTTTGAAGAGCATACTTCCTACAGGATAGTTTCCCCTTATGCAAGGAACTCGTTTGGAGTTAGGCCGTACTGGCGCATAATTATTTGTTTCACCATGGGAGCAAGACCAGCCCTACCTGTTCGTTATTAACTGTTTACCGTTCCATGCCTCGTTCCATGCGAATAAGGCATGAAAGGGTTCGTTATTTGCTGTTTACCTTTCCATGCCTCGTTCCACACGAATGAGGTATGGAATGGTAAGTAGAAATGACAACACAGGAGAAATGACAACACAGAGCACACAGAACAAACAAGGAGACTCCCCTATCTCTCTCCAAGAGGTTCCAAGCTTGTGTTGTGTGTGTGTGTGTGTGTGTGTGTGTGTGTGTGCATGCGCGCGCGCGCGTGTGTGTGTGTGTGTGTTTATGCGTTCTGAGTTGTTGCGTGTAGCCGGTGTGTGTCTGTGTGTGTGTCTGTGTGTGTGTGTTCCCGTATTTGGATGCATGACCTTTGTGAGTGTGAATGTTTGGATTTGTGTAAGTGCACGCCTCTGTTCGGCGTGAGTGTGTGTGTGTGTGTGTGTGTGTGTGTGCGCGCGTGTGTGTGTATGCGCTCGTGCATGCGTGCGTGAATGTGAATGCATCCGTATGTAGGTGCGTGCATGTGCGTAGTGGGTGTGCATGCGTGGGCTTGCGCATAAACCTCATTACAGTGTCATCAGGTATTGTGAGCCATAACCAAATTGCCTAACTTGGATATACGAAGAGATTAAATATCCTGACAGATATGTGTATATCTGTACACTTATTTCCACACTTATTTCAAATTATAATGAAAGATGAACAAACATGTATATGACATTAACGGATGATTACATGTATATGTATGACATAGCGAGATACATTCAACTGTATAACTTCAATGGCAAATATATGTATGGTCTATTGGAAATATCTACATAGGCTTTCTGTATAGGTATAATCGGAAACATGTGTACATAACTTCTAATGGGAGATATACTCATTTATGTAACTGTAATATGAAATTAACACATGTTGATTATAATGGTGGATTTGTACATATTTGCAGAACTATCATGTGGGACTGATACACATCTGTAACGGAAGATTTACCCATATCTGCACATTTATGATGGAGTTATACATTTGTTTAGTTATAACGTGAATTTTGCACATCTGTAAAAATACAACGGGTGATTAACACATATCTGAATAAGAATAATTGGATAACTAGCATATATCTTTAACTATTATACAGCTAAAAGAGTAGACTTGCACATATTTGGATCACTATATAGGGGATTTACACATATCTGTATGACGGTAATGGGGGATTAACACATCTGTATAACACTGGCGGGTGATTCAGACGTGTATGTCAATGAAAACTGTTAAAGGAGATTTACACGTGTCCTTATAAGCACAGTGAGAGATTCACATGTCATTGGCATCGCCACAGTGGGGTTTGAAAACATATCTGTCTTGCTAAAATAAGAGATCGCCACATATCTGTTTAACGGGCAGACGCAAAATTTTTACATATGTTCAGCTGTGATAGAAAATTAACAAATGCCAGTATAACTAGGGTGAGAGCTGATGCGTTTGTGTATGTGTTTATGCTTATCTCTCTCTTCTTCGGGGAGAGAGAGGAAGAGAGAGAGACGGAGGGAAGGAGTCAAATCAGCTGAAAATAAAAAAATAAACAAACTTAACTCACTCACTCACTCTCTGTCTGTCTGTCTGTCTGTCTGTCTTCTCTCTCTCTCTCTCTCTCTCTCTCTCTCACACACACACACACACACCACACCACACACATACACAACACACACACACACACAAACACACAACACAATGATAGCAATAATAATCTGAAAAAAAAAAAAGAAACAAAAACAGATGGGCTGACAACACACACACACACACACACACACACACACACACACACACACACACACACACACGCTGACTAACAAACAGCGTATCTTGTAAAATAATCCTGAAGAAAACAGACTATGGCTGACCACCAAAACGGCACCACACCACGTATGTGTATACATAGCGTCTTGTGTTCGTGGCATTCATGGGATGACTTTCCTCTTTGCAGTCTATGATAGCAAGAATGTGACTGTCACCATTGTCTCCGATTATCACCCCTGACTGCCCTACCTACCTATGTGGGACATGTCACCCAGCCTGTTATCAACTACTATCTGATATCATGCCGCTACCCGCGCTGTCTCTTGTTTTATTGTTAACTGCGCTGCTTTGACCTTTTGTGTACAACAATCGCTTGAGATAGTGAGTATGGTCAACAAGAGAAGCCGTACGAAGGCGTGCGTTATACGGTCTCACCTGCTCGAACATAAACTAACAAATAAATAAAATACATTTAACAAATAACAAAAGGACACAGTATATTGACATTCAGGAGTCATGACCTGAATGTGTATAACATAGTTTCACTTTCTCGCAAATAAATAAACAAATAAATACACTTAGGAAAAAAAAAAGCGGATAGCATAAGGGCACCCAGGGGTCATTACCTGGATGTGGCCCGGAGAGTAAAGGGGCGAAACCCTTGTATGAGGGAGCTCCTTCTCTGAAGACCTAATGTCCAGCTCTCGTTACAGTTGTCCCTTATTCCTTTGCTACGCAGCTCTCGCAGTGCACTGCCAAGAGAGCAAAACAAGTCAAAGGCCTATCACCCCTTTGAAACGCAACACTTTGCTCAACAAACAGGAAGCTGCCATGGGCGTTTCCATGCTACTTTGCTGAAAAAGAGTAGGCTACCCGGAATTTTGTTCTGTTACAGGCTCTTGTTGTTGTTGGTGGTGTTGTCGTTGTCGTTCCTGTTTGTTGTTGTTGTTGTTGTTCAAGGGGTTGAAGAATACAAACTAGACAAAGTTGAAGAATACAAACTAGACAAAGAGTTAAAGTCGGTTCAAAAGTCTCGTGCTCAAGACAGATAGAAAATCGATGAGACGTCAGCTCCTACCCTTAACTCCCTACCTTCCCTATGATAATGTAATAGATACGTAAATAAAGAAAAGGAATGAACAAAAAATGCACACAAGAATATAAGAATTGTCAGGATACGCATAATGGTGAACAGGCAAAGTAACGAATTTGTTTTCATAATCTTTTAACACAAACCGAGAAAGACTTTTTTTTCGATCTGGCAGTTATTTAGGTTTAATTTAGAAAGTATCCTTATTACAGTAACAAAAATTGATACCGAGTGAT
Organism: Conus canariensis; assembly: GCA_033310375.1. Lineage (NCBI taxonomy): Eukaryota > Metazoa > Mollusca > Gastropoda > Neogastropoda > Conidae > Conus > Conus canariensis. Next base: position 84,240,718 of record CM065714.1, read on the forward strand.
GAGCGTTTACACCGTAATGTACAATGTTCATAAAGTCTGACCCAAATCAGGGTATTTACATGTCAATGGATGAGCGTTTAGACCGAAATGTACAATGTTCATAAAGTCTGACTCAAATCAGGGTATTTACATGTCAATGGAGTTGTACATGGCGTTTTACGGTGAAGATTTTCACACTGTAGACACTGTAGTCTGAATCATGTGTCCATTGTGTCGGAATTTTTTTTTTTTGTTTTTGTCAAACCATACGACATTGTTCATACCTTTTGCAAACTTTTTTTTAATCACCTACTTGTCGCACCACCACAGCTCTTGTAAAAACTAGATGCATAGTCAGATTAATGTCCTATTAGCCTTAGAGACACAAACTATTTACAGACCAAAATTTGTAAGGGTCGCTGGTGTGGAAACCCAAACAAGAAATGCTCAACAATAATTGTGCTTTACTGACCCCAAACATACATTATTTAAAGTGTGTGTGACCACAGGTCGAATAATCCCACACAACAAAAAATTTTTGATGACTGAATTAATGGAAAAAAAAACAAGGGATTAAAGTGATCAGTCAATGTGTGTGATACGTTGAACACACTCTTTATGAAAAAGGAAAAGGAAAGAAAAGGAAAGAAGAAAAAGATAGGAAAATGGGCACAGAATGACGCAAACTCTCCACGTAAGTAATCCTAGGAGATTTATATGATCAGTGCTGTATTTGTTTGAAGAGTAAAGTATTTCGTGATTCGATCTCTGACAAGGACAAAGTCCCGAGCACGTTAAAAAATTTAGAGTGAATATCACTTTACACATCGAAGGAGGATACCACCAATATAGAGTCTGGTCTAAGAAAAGAAGAAAATGAAAGAAAAACAGCAGGTTAACAAGCGCTTTCATCCAAACCGACTCCACCCTATCCCCCCCCCCCCCCTACACACACACACACACGAAGTCTCACACGCTATCAGTTGTCATTACCATGAAACTGTAGGAAAGGTGGATGTGAGGGGGTGGGGGTGGTCATGGTTAGATGCAAAAGAAGGCGATCTCGGAAACACGTAGACACAATAACATGGATCACACTGAAATATTCAACAAAACAAAACAAATTAAACAAACGAACAAACAAACCGTGACAGACAGACAGGTAGAAAGTGTTTTTTTTTTTTCATCTGAAATAGAAAGCAGCTGTGCAACCAACTAGCCAATGTAACCTAAAACAAAGGAAACAGCAAGGCTGGTACATGCATTTATACATTTGACAATTGTGACCACGAACTTATTGGAAATGATTATCAGTCCACACACCACACACACACACACACACACACACACACACACACACACACACACACACACACACACACACACACACACACAGAGAGAGAGAGAGAGAGAGAGAGAATGTGCATGTCCAAGTTAAGGTGTTCTCAAATAAAAAAGGACTGGAAAATGCAAGGCATGTACACGTACAGCGATCGTGTTGCAACAAGGTGAAGATAAGCCGTTATCAGCACTTTGAACTGGCGTGGTGTGTCGATACCTCGGTGGGTCTCCAGCCTCACATCCACTTCATTTTTGCTGAAACAACCAGAGGAAGAACGCTATGAAGCTCTTACTCATCGTTGCTGTTTTACTAACAGGTATTTGAATTTATCCGTGTCTCTGTTTCTTTGTGTTCTTGACTTTTTTTGTGTGTTTCTGTGCCTGCGTCTCTCATTGCTTGTATGTCTGTTTGTCTCTTTCGGGTAGGATAACCGGGTAACTTAAGGCAGAGCAAGACAGAGCAGGGCAGAGCATGCATTGAGTTACGTATGTTGAGTTATGGTAAAGTTTGTGTTGAATGACAATGGATGACATGGCATGGTATGGCAAACCTTGGCATGGTTTAACATCATCTTGTATGGTATGATAAGTTATTACATGATATGACATAACATTGTTTGGTATGGTATGGCATGGTATGGTATGGCATGGCATGGCATGGCATGGCATAGTATGGTATGGTATAGTATGGTGTGGTAAAGTATGGTGTGGTATGGTTTGGTCTGGTCTGGTCTGGTCTGGTATGATATGGTATGGTGTGGTATGGTATGCAATGCCATCTCACGCTAAGCTCTTGTACGCTGTAGCTTAGTGAGACACAGTATCTGGCTTTTCTGCATTTTCTACAACATTACTGAAATAGATGTGACACGCAGAGATGAACTCCCGATGCTGACCTGGAATCCTATAGGCTGTTCAGAGATGAAGAGTTGGAGCCCCCCCCCCCCCCCCCCCCCCCCCCCGTCCTTTTGCGCCACCACCCCTCCCCCTCCCCCCGTCCTTTGGCGCCACCAAAGCCCCTCGTTCTCTACTTCTGTTGTTAGCTAAGTGGCACCGAGAGTCCTGTGATATTGCTGTCATTGATTCGCCTTTCCCTTGCAAAGTCAGTAGTTCTCCTTCAGATCCCTCTGCAGTCAGAGATAACCTTGTCTGCACTGACAACAACACCAACGGGGCGAGCTGGTACAAGCTCTGATATTTCCATGTCGGGCGGTGACACTTCAAGAACATATTGATGATTAGGCCACTGTGTTCACATGAAAAATAGTTAACAACGATATCCTTGCTTCATAATCACTGGATTTATCTATTTATTTGATATATATATATATTTTTTTTTTTTGGTTGAAAAGACTGATTGTGATTCATGAGCATGCATCGTGGTATCATTAGTACCATTGCGCGGATTATTGGCCATTTTTTTTTTATATATAGTTCTTTTCCCTTTTGATTTTTAATAAAAATGTCCTGACAGCGCCAAAACTAATGAAAATGATTATGCTTACGAGAACACGACTGCAATTCTCCTAATGAGCACTGTTTTCTTGTGGAAAGAATTATTATCGTCGTCCCCTCAATGGTAATTATTGTTTTCATACGATAATTATGACCTACCGTGGCCAGTAATCCCCGTTAAATTGTGCTAGCAGCTTCTCGCGGCTGGCAGCCCTGATGTGGCCCACGTGGTCGGCTGGGCTGTCAACAACATAACTTGACGACCATGGCTGAAGGCAGCCACCCACACAACTCTGTGGAAGTCCATGGAAGTCCACACAGGGTTAAATCATGGGTCCAGCGAATCACTCCCAGGCATCTGTCGTGACCGGCCCCGGCCTATCGCGTCAGTTAGGATGATGAACGGCACTGCGTCTGTCTCAGCAGGTGCCACAGCCGCCCCGCATGGAGACAGGTGCCGGTACGGACCGTCGTTCTGGTGCCGCTCCATCCAGGCAGCCACCTCCTGCAACGCCTTCACCCACTGTCTGCAGACTGTCTGGGAGCGACAGCTGATCGACGTTCAGCAGGTCGTGCGTT
>CM065714.1:84251571-84261571 GCA_033310375.1 Conus canariensis
GATATCTAGTCTAATCTGTCATGTTTCATGAAATAGCATATGCGCTGCTGCAGCTGCTGCCGATATTGATGATGATGATGATGATGATGATGATGATGATGACGACGACCATTTGATTCCAGGAAGAGATAGCCACTGTCATGGGAAATGGTGTCTGTTCGCACTTTGGTGACTTGGAAATATGGGTAAATCACATTTTTAATTTGCCTCTCTTTTCTTTTGATCTTGTCTGTTTACGCTTTTTTTTTGCTGTGCTATTGCGTATTTGTTTAGTGCTAAAGGTCAGGACGTGATTAAGATCATATTGATTAATTGAAAGAGTTATAAATCAAGGTTTTACGATGTTTTCCCCGTATGCACACATTCGTATTGACTTACATCCATGACACATATCCATGTATCCATCAACACTAGAAGAAATGGGACACACACACACACACACACACACACACACACACACACACACACACACACACACACACACACATTCTCTCTCTCACTCAGAGAGAGAGAGAGAGAGAGAGAAGAAGAGAGAGAGAGAGAGAGAGGCACACACAACGTGAGATTAAAAAATTAGAGATGAAACTGGGAAAGGTATGGCTGACGCAGTAGGTTTTATAGTTAACAAGAAAGCGAATGCATTTCAAACATAATTATGTGCAGTGAAATAGCGTCAGTTATGTAGGCAAAGGTAACCATAGTCAGTGCAGTTGTGCAGTTGTACCTTTTCTATAATCTGTATACACTCATTCTCAATAATCACCATCATCATCATTGTTGTTGTTATCTTTATCCTCCTCATCGTTGTTATTACAATTCTTCTTCTTATTTTTTTTATCATTAGTCATTATATTATTTTTATTTTTCATTTCAGTTGCTGTTTATTGTTGTTGTTATTGCTTTTATTGTGTTGCTGGTGTTATTTTCAGTGCAAAGCGGTGGCAGAAATAGGTGTACCCAGACTGTTCAAATTTCTTGAGGAGAATGATGTAAGTAAATAATCAGCGTCCCCCCCCCCCCCCCCCCCTCCATGCTTTCTTTTTGATCTCATTTTCCTTATCTTCTGGCTGATCCTGTGACATAGTACGAGATTAAGAATACCACTTCCTCTTCCGCCCCACCTCCACCCCACCTCCACCCCACCTCTCACCAAAGGAAGACTGGTTGTTTATTATTATTATTATTATCATTATTATTATCATTATTGTTATTATCATTTCAATTTTGATTTGATTTTTTTTTTTTTTTGCTGAATAAAGTTAACATTTCTGTTTATTTTAATGACACTACTAACATTAATTCCTTTTCTGGTTTAAGTATGTGTTTCGAAATCTGCAGATTTAGGTCTACATATGTCGAGTAACAGTTTTCCGAGCGCGAGTTTGGTAATAGTGTCTTGCTTTGCAAACCCGAAGTCTTTTGTTTAAATCTCTCTCTCTCTCTCTCTCTCTCTCTCTCTCTTCTCTCTCTCTCTCTCTCTCTCTCTCTCTCTCTTCACTACTGTTTGTGTGTATGTAATCCTATGGTCAAAATACATTCAGCCATCTCTTCTCTCTCTCTCTCTCTCTCTCTCTCTCTCTCTCTCTCTCTCTCTCTCTCTCTCTTCTTGGTCCACCCCGTTCCTCACGTTCTCCTCCTACTCACCTCCATCTGTTACAGATTTATTGGCGACAATAACAGAAAAAGGTTTCTTTTTGATGTGGTAGGGGGCCGAGATGCTTTGTGGCCTAAGTGCGATTTGCGAGGAGTCAGAAGACCGGAAATTGAAGAGACAGCACTGGTCTGCAGTCATGGGCCAAATCTTCAGTGGGGTAGAGGTAAGCTTTCCTTCATGACATCATCGCACGGCTAGATGATAATAAGCTTTGTAACGTTTATTGTGGCAACTGGCCACAGACAGAAATGAAGTAAGGGTGACCTCCTTGCGACCTTGACCATGGCGCTGCAGTCGACTGAATTTTAAGTATTAGATTGATTCTTAAATTCACTGTTTTAGTAAAAATGTAAGTTATATACCATTGATAAAATGAAAAAAAAAACAAAAAACATGAAGTTCAAACTTATTTTTTTAATGAAAATTAGCATCTATTTAGTGCCAATATACAGTTAATGCTGACTGGATCAGTTAGTTAAAAAAGAAAAAGGAAAAAAAAGAATGAAAAGAAAAAGCGTTGCTCTTGATGTTATTGGAGTGTACACCACAGTCCTTATAACCGTAAAAGAACCATTTTGCACGTGTGCATAGAACCTTAAGTGGCGTGCTCGTTTTTCAGTTTAACTTCCTTTTACTCAGACAGATATTAGATGAGTGTGTGTTTGCATGCGCGCGCACGCGCGCGCTTGTGTATGTGTATGTGTGTGTGTGTTTGTGTTTGAGTGCATGCGCGCGCGAGCGCGCGCGCGTGTATGTGTGTGTGTGTGTGTTTGTGTGTGCACGTGCGTGCGTGCGTGCGTGCATGCATGCATGTGTGTGTGTGTGTGTGTGTGCGTGCGCGCGCGCGCGCACGTGTGTGTGTGTGTGTGTGTGTGTGCGCGTGCACGAGTGTGTGTGTGTGTGTGTGTGTGTGTGTGTGTGTGCGTGTGTGTGTGTGTGTGTGTGTGAACGTTCTTGCTGACACTTACACAATGTGCGCCCATATGTTTGAATGAGCGTGTATGATAGACTGACAGAATAAGGACATGCTATCCTCTTTGGAAACAATGACTAAATATGTGACTGCTGGAATCGTAACTGTCTGGATACTGGGATCCCCCCCCCCCTCCCCCCTCTGAATGTTTGTACACAGATGGACACAGAATCGGACGTGATCTGCCACGACTGTGAGAAAGTGCTCACATCTGTCCTGAATTTTGAGAAAGAATCCTCTTCAAGGGTAATAGAGCGGGTTTTTTTTTACCCTTCGTCATTGTCATCTCTTTCTGTCGCTTCAGCTGCTACGTTTCAACATTTTTAAGAACAATAAGAATAAGTTTATTATCTCAAATTAGAAATTATGTTTGGTGCAGTACTAATTTATTGAGAAAAGTAAGTGTGTGATGGAATGGACAACAAAAAGATTCACGCAAACAAACAATGACCACGTGTCCAAGACATAAATGGTTAAGCATTGCATACGTCAGACCGCCGTAACTGCCACCGTTACGGGTCTATTTTTGATGTTGCAGACAATAATTGGTTGATAATGTTGATAAGTACTACATAGCCTAGCCCTGTGGAATTCGTAATTCTTAGTTTAGTTAACTTCTGATATGTGATATTGACTATAAAGCCTTGCCTGGTGTATAATTATGTAGAAGTAACTGTTGATCTGTAATAATCACTGCACAGCCGGATCTACTTCATGATTGTTATGTTTGTGTTTTAAAAAAGAGGTAACTCTTAATACTGATAATTGCTTTGAAGCTTAACCTGTTTAATCGTTGTTTGTGTTGTACAGGATACTTAATTGTAGGATATGAGACAACACCTACATGATTGCCTTGAAGCTTAATCTATTAAATGATTTTGCTTGTGTTATAGAGAATACTCAATTGTTTGATATGAGATAACAACTACTTGATCTAGCCCCGTTGTGTAACTGTTTTTGTGTCTGTTCGTCTTTGTTACTTTTCTTTTGTTTTCTGTTTGGTTCGTGTATCATTACCCCCGGTTCCCAAACCCTACCTCTCCCTCCCCTGCCCCTGGTGTGATTTTGGAATAAATCTTTCATGTTGTCTTTAGAAGCAGTTTCAGCCTTGCGTCTCCTAAAGGGGACCCAAGCATGCTGTTTGCTGTGTTATTTGTTTTGTTCGTGTCTCGGAAAGAGTCCGATGAGCAGTCAAGGGACTGTTGAGGATCGACAGAACACGGAAACTCACGGTGACTGGAAGACAGCACAGCAGTAATCTACAAGCAATTCAGATACATGTAAAAGTTGCTGGACAAAAGTCCGGCGAAAGCAGACTTTCATGTACAGAGGGGTAGGTCGGAAATCCCTCCCATCCCCCCTTCTCCTCACCCCCACCTTCCTCTCCAACCTCTCCTTTACCCCATTATTCCTCATCACTTCACCCCCCCCCCCCCAAGTCAGTTTTTCCATCCACCTTCCTCACCCCCACCCCTGTCAACACAGCCTCAGCCACAGTTAACCTTTGGCTCTGTGTGTGTGTGTGTGTGTGTGTGTGTGTGTGTGTGTGTGTGTGTGTGTGTGTGTGTGTGTGTGTGTGTGCGTGCGTGCGCGCGCGCGCCTGTGTTTCAGATGTCCGTTGAACACGCCTTCACTCATTTGTGCTCACTAACATCGTTAAATGAAGAGACGGTGAGTGACTGGAACTTTGTTTTTTTTTGTTTTGTTTTGTTTTTTTTGTTACGATTTATTCATTTATTTGTTAATTTATTTTACTTCTGATCACGGAGAGAAGAGAAGAGAGAGAGAGAGAGAGAGAGAGAGAGAGAGAGAGAGAGAGAAAAGGGGCACAGAACTGGTAACGGATGCTTCAACAGCCATGGATATTCAGAGCGCTTAGTCTCCTGTCATGTGCAACAGGGTAGAGATGCAAGCACATGATAGACTTACCAGATGTAACCGTTGAACGAATGAAGAATGGAAGAAAGGAACTTGAATGTCAAAGCAGTAAAAACAGGGTTGATTGACTGATTGATTGTTTGCTCGCTTGATTAATTGATTGGTCTGTCAGTCAGTGGGTTATCCATTCATCGGTGTATTTATCGCCGATTGATCGATTGATTGATTTACTGACTGGTTGATCGTGTTGTGTCACAGTGTCGTCTGCTGTCGGAGGGATTCAGTCGCATTCCAGAGGAGTTTCTTCATGAGGCATCACTTGAAGTGGTATGGAGTCCGGAGAGAGAGAGAGAGAGAGAGAGAGAGAGAGAGAGAGAGAGAGAGAGAGAGAGAGAGAGAGACAGACAGACAGACAGACAGACAGTCAAACAGACAGACAGACAGAGGGAGAAGATTGAGTGATTGATAATCTTTATTCCCAAGGATAACAGATAAGCAAAATAATGCTTTTATTCCCATCTGGCCCTTGTCCCTTCAGGGACTAAGAATACAAGAATACATGTATGTAATATACATGAAGTATGTCAGATTATAACAAAAACCGTGATGATTCATATTAGCATTAAGGAAAACATGAATACACAATAAACGTGTCAGTCACAACACACACAACACACACACACACACACACACACACACACACACACACACACACACACACTCTCTCCCCTCTCTCTCTCTCTCTCTCACACACACACACACACACACACACACACACACACACACACACACACACACACACACACACACAATACGAATACGAATTATGAATACGAATGCGAATGCGAATACGAATACAAATACTTTCGTGTGTGTGTATGTGTGTGTGTTTTGTGTGTGTGTGTGTGTGTGTGTGTGTGTGTGTGTGGTGTGTGTGTGATTGCGCGTGCGCGTGCGCGTGTGTGCAGAAGGTGCCCAGCGTATGCCGGTCCATGATCGGTTGTACAGGCAGTGAGTCTTCAGTCTCCCAGTCGCCAGAATCTCCCACAGACCAGCATCCACCCGAGGTACCTTCTATCTCCGTGTCTCAGGTGATTGGATGGTTGTTGGTGAATGTAAACTGATGAGCTCGAGGGTCTGATGATCAGGATGGTTGTTGGTGAATGTAGACTGTTGAGCTCGAGGGTCTGATGATCAGGATGAAGCTGGTGATGATGAGGAGGAAGAGGAAAAGAAAGATTGTTACAGATTAAAAGAAAAAAAAGGTACCAAGTGGGCGCTGTGATACGATTTCAATGATTATTATGATGATAATGATGATGATGATGATGACGATAATGATACTGATGAGGATGATGATGATGGTGATGATGATGATGGTAACTGGAAGGGCAGTCGGGAGAGAGGTCCTTGGATCGCTTTCCACCTCTTCATCAACGTTCGTTAAAATCAGCTCTGTATTTTTAGTGTAGTAATGCTGACCGACAAGCAAACCAACAGATACAGGTAGAAATATCACCACGCTTGCGGAAATAATTAAAGCATTGATTCGAGTATATTTTTAATTATAATCACGACAACGAAGAGGAAGATGATAATAATAATGCTGAAAAAAGTATTAAAGGCACGATGAAGATGGCAATCAGAGATGTGATGATAATGAAGATATGTTGGTGGTAAATGGCAAAATGAGGAAACCGTTTTCTTTCTATGATGATGATGATGATGATGATGATGATGAAAAAGTAATAAAATCTGATGAAGATGAAAACTGATGTGATGAAAATGAAGACATGATGGTGATGATTGGCAGAACGAGGAAACAATTTTTTTCTCTGTTGTTGATGATGATGATGATAATGATGATCTTGATGATCATGATGATGATGATGACGATGAAGATGGTGGTGGGGACGATGACAAACCCATTGTACACATTCTGACGACACTGCATTGTTGTGAAGCAGGTTCCACAGACCCCACGCTGCATGGAATGCCTACGGGTGTTTGAGGACGTCTTGAGCTCAGAGAGTTCTGTGGTGAGTGGGCTGTAAACTGCGGGTGTTTGAGGACGTCTTGAGCTCAGAGAGTTCTGTGGTGAGTGGGCTGTAAACTGCGGGTGTTTGAGGACGTCTTGAGCTCAGGCAGTTCTGTGGTGAGTGGGCTGTAAACTGCGGGTGTTTGAGGACGTCTTGAGCTCAGAGAGTTCTGTGGTGAGTGGGCTGTAAACTACGGGTGTTTGAGGACGTCTTGAGCTCAGACAGTTCTGTGGTGAGTGGGCTGTAAACTACGGGTGTTCGAGGACGTCTTGAGTCAGACAGTTCTGTGGTGAGTGGGCTGTAAACTGCGGGTGTTTGAGGACGTCTTGAGTTCAGAGAGTTCTGTGGTGAGTGGGCTGTAAACTGCGGGTGTTTGAGGACGTCTTGAGTTCAGAGAGTTCTGTGGTGAGTGGGCTGTAAACTGCGGGTGTTTGAGGACGTCTTGAGTTCAGAGAGTTCTGTGGTGAGTGGGCTGTAAAATGCAGGTGTTTGAGGACGTCTTGAGTTCGGAGAGTTCTGTGGTGAGTGGGCTGTAAACTGCGGTGGTTTGAGGACGTCTTGCGTAGAGAGTTCTGTGGTGATGGCTGTAAACCGTGGTGTGGAATTAAGAGAAAAAAAAGTATTAAAGTTATGGCGGATTTGGGAGGGAAAAGAGGATAACCAGCGGTTCCAACACCCTCTTATTTCCTTCACCGGCTTCCCACCTTCGCATCTCCCCAAGCTTTTTTGGGAAAGCTTTTTTTTTTTTCTTTTCTTTTTAAACTCAAAAGCTCCTTTCGATAAAGAGAAAAAAAAGGGAGAAGAAGAAAAAAAATGTCAACTCATCTTAACCCTGTCCCCTCCAGAATGAACTGGCATGTCCCAGTAACGGATAATAACTTCAGGCATAAATACTGGTTCCATAAGATCGAGTGTTTTATGTGACGAAAAATGATGATCAGCCTGATTCCAATCACAAAGGTGCCCAGACGGGCATGCGTGTATATATGACGGGCAATAGGTATCTAGGCATACAGACAGACGGACAGATGGATACAGAGACAGACAGACAGACAGACAGAGAGGATCAAAGCCAGCGTTTACAATTGTGTGTTACTGCACAACAATTCATCTGACCGTGTGCTGTAACAGTTTTCTCTCTCACGTTTTGGGAAACAACGAATGGTGATTTCATTTTCGGTCGAACGAATGTGGAGATTTATGAATTGGTCGTGATTTGAGAGAAAACACGTTCCATCATATGAACAGAAGATTATTAGTTTCAAAAGTCTACATGATTATGAGTTTTGAGATAAAATGTAAGTTTTATAGCGAAAAGAATGGCAAATTACCACAGATGTAATTTCTTGTTGATCTTAGTACGTATTTTGATTTTATTACTGACATTGTACAGTAATCACGTATAGTATGAATAATCATGATTCACGTGCGTGCGGAATAAGCGTTGTTGACAGATCATTAGAGGGAAATATCAGTCACGGTTTGTGACTTCACAGCAGGTGCATAGCCTCTCTTTCGGGAGAGGTTTCGTGATGACTGCTTTACTTCTTTCAACACACTGACGAATACAGTAGTGGGGTACAAAGCCGTCAAAAACTTAATTTTCACCTTAAAATTTCATTGTATTAACTCGAGACAGTTACCTCAGATGAACTTTGTAAACTAACACTTTAAGAGCAGGCGCTTTACAAATGAATAGTATTGTAATTATTATAATCCGTAGCGTATTGTTTCCCTTCTGATGACATGGTCTTCTTTTTCAGGTTAAAAAAGTTACAGTGTGTGTGTGTGTGTGTGTGTGTGTGTGTGTGTGTGTGTGTGTGTTGTGTGTGTGTTGAGTGTGTGTGTGTGTGTGTGTGTGTGTGTGTGTGTGTGTCGCGCGCGCGCGCGCGCGTGCGTGCATGCATGTATGTGTGTGTGTGTATCTATATCTATCCATCCATCTATCTATCTATTAATCTATCTATCTATCTATCTATCCATCTATATTTCATGTGTGCTTGTACTGGTGCATTGATGTGTCCTCAGTCCCAAGTCATAGCCCAGGCCAAGCACATCCTGTGTCAGAAGACGGGCTCTGTGGAAGAGCAGGTAAGCATCTTACATCCTGCACTCCTGCAGTAACATTGTGAATTTGGACAGACAGACAGACAGACGAACAGACAGACAGACAATTAGAGAGAATTATAATGATGATTATGGTGCTGGTGATGAAAACCATTATTTCCAACCGTAGGTGTAATAGATAAGCAAGTAAAGTAAGTTTACAAGAGAGAAGAGAGAGAGAGAGAGAGAGAGAGAGAGAGAGAGAGAGGAGGGAGGGAGGGAGAGTTGTGGAACAATTGTCCTTAAACCCTTTAGTTCTATACAATTTAATAATTTGTTTTGCCCATTTTAGGGCATTCACAACAAACTTTAGAAAACTAGTTCCAGTCTTCTATGACAACACACGGGGGTGGGGGGTCTCATTTTCTACGGTTCAGAAAAAAATTGTTGACACAGTTTTTTGTTAAATTAAAGGATAACACAGTCTGGCAGTTGTAGTTGCGTCTCATGTGCCTGAACTTACGCCTGAACTTACAGTTTTGCTGCTTTTTTTTTATCTGCATCACAAAATGTACATGTGCAATCTCATCTTCTTGTTAGATGAATAATACATAGCAGAAAAATAAGTTAGAACAACATCACTAGTGGGATGGAGAACTGAAACAAACTTAAAAGAAGACTTACTGTCCGCCTCACGAAAGAGACAAACAGACTGCAAGACAAAACACGGTTTGTCTCTTTCGTTCGACGGAACAGTAAATCTTCTTTTATGCCTGCATTCACTTCACTTTGGAGAACTGAAAGATTATCAACACACCTTGTTTACTTGCAGAATGACAAGAAAGTCTCGGGCCTAGAAAAACCGGAGCTCATGTCATGCTTTCACACTTGAAAACATTTTTTTTTACACTCACAGTGAGTGGCTTGTTTGAATGACACGCTTGGGGGACACGCACGCACGTAAGTGGACAATCCTGAAGGGGATATTCTTGTGTACAGAATGTTACTCCCACACACAAGGACGCAGACGCAAGCCATCCATCCGACAGAAGTTAAGGTTTAGGTCCTGTAGCGTAATAGCTGTATGGGCAGTCAACTATCAGGATTCAGGATCCAGGATACAGGGACATGTGTTAAACACATAGCCATCTAGGCTTTTGATTGTCCCATCATTTGATGAAAATGTTAAAAAAATAATATAGGTCTATAAGGTTATTTGGGATCGCTCAGTCTTTAGTGACGGTTTAAATCGTCATAATCATATTTTATATCAACAAAGTATTGCCATTTGTCAATTAGGTCTTTGAAGGTGTTAATATCTTGTGCACATTTAATGTTAGTGGGCAACATATTCCATAGAGGTGCAACACGGCTACTAAAACAGAATTTTCTTTTGTTGGTATGACTACA
>CM065714.1:84266571-84271571 GCA_033310375.1 Conus canariensis
TTCGTTTTCTTTCTTTCTTTCTTTCCTTCATTCGTGTTCTTTCTTTCTTTCCTTCACTCGGTATTCTTTTTTGTTTTTGTTTTTAGAGTTCCTTTGTCTCATTTCTTTCTTTCTCTTTTTTTTTTTTTTTTTTTTGCTTTTCCGTTTCTTCTTTGAATATTTCTATGTTCAAAGGTAGGCTACTCTGTTATAGTCAGATGATTACTATTGCCTCACTGTAGTCAGTAATACTGTACTATTGTTCAATAATCAAAGCAGAACTTTCGTCCCCTTTTCATTTTGTTCCTGCAGCCACATGAAAGTTTCCAAATCTATAATCATAGGAAAGCTACGGCCCTATTACAGTGGAAAAACTTTAGTTCTATGGTCATAAGAAAGCCAGTCATGCTGTCAAAAGGAAGTTTTAATCGTCATTTAAAAAAAAAAAAAAACACCTCAGTTCTAAATAAATGGAAAGCATTAATTCCACAGTCATAGGTGTGCTTCAAATTTGTCACCGAAGCCCAAAAAAAAAAAAAATAAAAAAAAATAAAAAAAAAAAAATAAAAAGGTTTCAGGTCATCCGAACGACCCCAAGTTTTGCCGTTACCCTGAACTTTTTTTCTCGGCTGGAAAAGCAAACGTATTGACAAACATACACACAAAATTCTGCACACAGAGAAGTTGTAGCCGAGGACAATTATGTCAGACGACAAAAGAGCTAAAGCTGCAAAAAGCACTCTTACAGTTTTGATTTTTTTTTTCCGGAAAAAGCACTCATGAAGATTAAAATGGCGATGAAAAGAAAAAAAGTTAAAAAGCTCTAATTAAAATTAAAATGGTGATTAAAAGAAAAACAAAGTTAAAAAAAAAAAAACAAACATATCCACCCAGCTAATTTTAGAAGCCATATTACTTGAAACAAACATTTTTTTTTCTTTTAGAAAACTTTCATTCAATTGTAAAAGGAAATTTAGTCATAGGGAAGCGTCCGTTCTATAGCTGTACAAAAGCTTCACTTCTATAGTTATAAGAAAGCTTCAATTCCATAATCGTTGACAGGATATTGTATAGCCAGGTATAAGAAGCCATGTACGGCTCGTTGTATGCTTAACTAGGCCAGATATTCATCGAGTCTATCATTCCATCTTATACACTTTTCTGCACAGACTATTTGGCTCCATAGTTTAATAGATGTGGTGTAGAGACACAAATCCAGACGCTGTAGAGACCAAACCTATGGTGAATTTTTTTTTTTTTTTACATAATCAAGAGAAGCTGGATCTTAACCTAGACACATTCATTCTTCATGAAGGAGAGAAGTTAGGCGAACCGCTTTCGATAAGTTTGACCATGAAGTCCATCACCTTAAAACATCTCCCCACTTCCGTTCGCTAGAGTTATAGTTCTGCCAGTCATATTCACTGTCGTACAACAATCAATTTACAGAACCGCCATCAGGAAGACAGCTCCCCACCCCCGACCCCTTTCTCACAGCGTCTTGCTCCCCCTCCTCATCCCACTCCTGCCGCCCCTTTCGTAAGAATTCCCAGGATGAATAAACCTGCCTGAAGACACGGTTATGTCACATCATCCCTGACAGCCTTCCATTTCCAACCCAGGGTGGGCCTCCTCCAGTAGATTGTTGGGTCTTTGACTGGGAAGGTTGGTATGGGAATGTGGTCTTGCTTCTCTCTCTCTCTCTCTCTCTCTCTCTCTCTCTCTCTCTCTCTCTCTCTCTCCTCTCTCTCTCATTTCAAAATATTTCAATTAACAAGGCAATATGTGGGACTTGGGCAGCATACTGGACTGTATCAGGCCGTCAGAGGGTCTACAGTGCTGAGGGCTAATAAGCATTACGCCTGTCAGAAGTTCCTCAACTGTAGATCTAATAACTTCCCATAACAACGTTTCAGTAACAATTGTCAGTCTGTATTTCTGAAGTCGGCTTTACCTGTCTTAAACAAAGGAGGATAATACAAACTGTATGCTATGTCATATTTGGCTACGAATTACAAATGATGTCATTTCCAAGTGTTACAGACTGACATCAGTCTATTCATGAATATTCAGGATCCCACTGTGGTATGTGAGGTGCTACTGAAGTGCACGAAGCCTGAGCAGGAGACGGCAGAGACTGAGGAAGAAACAGTTCCGCAGACACAGCCTGAGACTGTCTGGATTGGTCAAGGAGTCAGTGAGAACGAGCCAGGCAGTCAGGCTCAGAGCGCCAGTGGGTCCCAGGTGGAGGAGCACGTGATGAAGAAGATGGAGAAGGCTGTGGAGGAGACCCTGAAGCAAAAGGTGGACGATTCCTTGGAGTGTGTTTTGTGTCATCTGGTCATGGAGAAACTGGACGGCTTCATTGCTGACAATAACACTGAGGTCAGTATTACTCCACCCCCCCCCCCCCACCTTCCCCCACATGCCCACCTCCTACCTGCATGTTTTCATTCTGCTGCCACGGCGTTCAGCTGGCAAAACTGTCGTTTGTTTTGTTGTCGTCGTTGGTATTGTTGTCATGCCCTCTCATCATCGTCATCGTAATAGGCATTATCACCATCATACCTTTATCATTATTATTATTATTACTATTGTTATTATCATTGTTATTGCGATTCGTCGGTATCATTATCATAATTACCGTCGTCATTGTCGTGGCCGTCAGCACAGTAGCCCTCGTCGTCGTCACTATCATCATGATCGCATCGTCATCTTGCTCATCATCATGAATATTCGCAGTCCTCTTCGTACTTCTTCTCAATGTTATTGCCATTTTCGTCATCGTCGTCTTATCAGCAGCCCTCATGATTACCATCATAATCGGTTTCATGACGATTATCAGCATTGCTATGTGCTTGTGGAACATACCAGCAAATAAATAAGTGTAATCATCCAACCTACAGATGAATGAACAGGCGAACAGGGGTCAGTGTCACAGGCACACCCTCACCCAGCCACTCTGTCTCTTTCTCTCACTCCCTCTCTCTCTGTCTCTTTCTATCTCTGTCTCTCTCTCTCTCTCTCTCTCTCTGAGTCTCTCTCTGTCTCTGTCTCTGTCTCTCTCTGTCTCTGTCTCTCTTTCTCTCTCTCTCTCGCTCGTTCACTTTACACATGATATGTCTACCACTTACAGGCCAAACTGAACCAACTCCTGGGAGAGGTGTGCGATCTGCTGCCGAGTGCTGACAAAGAGCCCTGTGAGAAGCTCGTGGACACTTACTCCCCCGTCATCGTGCACCTGTTGCTGCAGCAGCTGGACCCTCACATGATCTGCAATGAGCTGGAGCTGTGTGATGACGCAGAGGCTCAGCAAGTCCCGGGTATGCGCTTTTTTTTTTTTTTTTTAACCCCTCACCACCGCTCACCACTTCCTTCCTTTTCCCCAGGATTTCTTCTTGTGCTTTGTTGATGTTTTTCTTCTTCTTCCTTTTCTTTTAAATATCCCCCCCCCCCCCCCCCCCGGATCTTCCTGTCAAACTTTTTTCTGTTGATATCAATCGTAGCTGTTTGTGGGATTAGGGGCCCACAGCATGGTCTTGATCATCCTTACCATCAATCATTCAGTGATTATCATAAAACAGGGTTGAGGAAAAAGTCTCAGCTTCAGAGACCTTTCAAATCCTACTCTCCAGATATCCTCAGTTTCCATTTTCCCGCCGCATCGGAGCTTATGGTGAGTTTGAGTCAAAGCCTTTTGTGTCGGTTAAATGATGTGTTGTTACATGATCGATTCCAGAGGGGACGCTCCATCAGTGTGGATCCATGAACAAGTAGTTTATTGCCATATGCAGGAACCGAAAAATGGCAGCTTGGTGGCTACAAAAGCACCAGATCACCATTTCTTTTGTGAACACTGTAGCTGTCCTGCAGAAAACACTGATTATCATGTTTTCTGTACCACAGACGTCGTTACGTCATAATCACTCCCTTTCTGGCTTTTTGGACTGATATGGTGGTCGAACATGATATTTAAAAAAAAAAAAAAAGGAGATATAAACTGATAATCATAAAAAACAAAAATAAGAACAGATAATGATGACTCATAAATATAGATGACGATAACTCAAGCATTCAGAAAACGGTGACTGATCTTGAGCATGTGCACCGGTTTAAGATGTATTGTTGCAGGGACTCTGGTCCTTTAAAAAGGCTTTTTTGCAAAAACCATGGACGCCCTATGCTCACAGCAAAGCCATATCCTCACAGAAGTCTTAAATAGAGCACTTTGCATTTATTTTCGGCTTTTTCGTCGATTAAGCACACACATGTGCATTGTAATTAATGCACTGAGTATGGAATCCACCACAAAGAAAAGATATTTAGAAAGAAAATAAGAATTCATAATTAAGCACAGCAATGCACTCTCCCTTTGCCAATGATGAATGCATACCATAGTATCGTCTGCTTTTCGCGCGTTCATTGAGAACTGGGTCAGCGACTCAGTCCGCACTATCACTGGTCAAGTCCATTATCGCAAGATGGGTGCTGCACCTCTGTTGTTGTTGTTTTTCTGTGCTGCTGTTCACGGGTTGCCAGTGGAGGAGAACAGAAAGGAGACTGTTGGGGTAAGTACACTCAAATTGTCTTTTAGTCTGATGAGATGCTACATGGCGGTAAGTACTGTAAACAGCGTCTTTCTGTGTGTGTGGATTTTGTTGAAAGCGAGTGCTAGCTGAAACTGGCCCTGTGATGGATAACGTGCGCCATGCGCGAGGTGGTGGGAAAGAATTAGGCTACACCCGCCGGGGAGTGTGCATTGCTGTTAGCTTATGGCCAGCTGTGAGCGTAAGGCGCCCACACACGTAGGATGCCGGAAATAGGAAGTTGATGGGATACTATGCTGGACTGCTTTCATTGCTCACGGATTATTAGGCGCATAACATTGTTTCCTGTCTTCTGACAAGTTAATTGATGTCTGAATAGTGCCCAAACCAGTGGAAAAAATCGTTTTCCCGTAAATTTGTTTCTTTCTTTTTTTGTTTGTTCATTATCTACTGTTTTCATATCGTAATGATTAC
>CM065714.1:84276571-84424071 GCA_033310375.1 Conus canariensis
TCTGGGCAACTGGGTTTACAGTTGTCACATATTCGATGTGCTCTTAGATGTAGAGGAGGGAGAGTATGTATACTCGTTTTTGGGTTGTTAGAATTCCTTATTGCATTTTGAAGGCATTCATCATTTCTTGTCGATCTTAATTTTTTTTTTGTCTGGTTCTTATTTACGGACTGGCTGTCTATCTGTCGCACTTTGGCATAGCTAGCGTCAAATTATAAAGTTTGAAGCACACACTGGGTGGTTCGCACATGATCGAAGGCTACGTGCAGGCAGTGAGCTGACCGCTGAACAGTGGACATTAACAACTAATGATTACTTCAGAGGGCAGCTTGGCCATTTGAACGATTTTCTCCGGATGCACGGTGACCATGCTACCCGGGAGGGGTTGGTGACAGCCGAGAACGAACGGGTTTTCGACAAAGGCGAACAGTGGGAAAGCAAAATGAGGAACTGATCCTGTCCACTCTACATATATGCTGTGCCCTGTGGTCTGCTGCCCGCCCTTAATGCAGTACGTCAGTTTGACTTCGCTCATGGTCGCTTTGGACGCATGCCTTTCTTTGGCCTCTGTTCAACATCTGGCTACGTTAACCTTCAGATTCTGGCGGATTTCACTTAACTACACTCTGGATCCCTGTGCATGCAGTTGTGTATTGGTTAGTGGGTTGACTTATCTGCAGTAGAGGTGGATGTCTTTATCCCGAATATTAGTGATTTCCAACCTCATTTTGCTGTGTTCATGTTAATACACGAGAACCAAACATATACTGACACTTTATACAATTAAAATTACTATTTTTATCCTTACCTCTACCAGGAAGTCTTGTTTTCAACTGCGATTTGTGTTTGTGTCTGTGAACATTATGACAGGAAAACTGACCTGGTTTTTACGAAAGTTGGTGGAATGTAGCCCCATAAGGAACACCTTAAATTTTAGTTCTAATCACAATCAAGAGGACAGATCCATGATCCATTCGACTGTGCTGGAGGTCTGCGTTTTCCCTGCTACCTTTGTAGTTGGTCCTATTCTTGTGTACTTGCAGAGAAGCAGACCGGCAATGTGTCTGACGAAGAGGTGTGCCTGGTGTGCCAAACACTAGGCATCTTCCTGCGGGAAGCAATGCGCGAACAGTCCACGCAGGACGTGTTGGAGACACTGCTGGATGACATCTGTGTCCGTCTGCCTGACAATCTCACTTCTGCGGTGAGAACCGATAGAGGACATGTGTACTTTATCGTCTGAGAGAGCTTCGCTTCCTTTCCATGCGCTCACACAAAGCTCGTCTACTCTGGCCTCATGTTTTTAATGTCTGTGCTCGTACAGGTCATAAATATTTCATTATATACAACGCTGTGGTTGGATTTGCTATGAGAACCGTTTGAAAATGTATGTAATCTTTTGCATGACAACCTTGTGACCAGTCGAAACGCTATGAAAAGGGATAGGTGCTGTTGGTCTGCCAAACATTAGCGATTCTACCATAGGGTACTGTTACGGAGCCTTTATATTGCAAGACTTCACAATAGTAATACAGAACTTGTTTTAAATTGTTTGTACTTCCTGCAGTTTCATAGTCTTCCTTTGAAATAGACTGTTAGAGACAGTAGATACGTTACACCTTTCTCGCTACACTGTCAAAGTATGTCAGGACTTTCCAGCTTTAGAGTCCGACATGGGTCTCATGCACTGCATGAGGAGCTACGTAACGATTTGACAAGGAGGATAGTGGAACAAACAAAAGCAACTGCAGGCTAGTGACAAAGGTCTGTTGGCAGAAGTATTGTCCATCTCCCTCGGTTCCTGCGACGACTACAAAAAAAAAAAAAAAAAAAAAAAATGCATCCCAAAAGAAACATCTCCTTGAGATGATAACGATTCTCCACCGCCTTCCTGCTTACTGTGTCAAGACAGTGCAATAAATTTTTTTTCCCGAATTTTTATTTTATTATTTTTTTTAGGGGAGGAGGTGGAAAGGGTGAGAAACAAATTCTGGCTTGGGGTAGGGAGGTAGAGAGACACACAAACATGCACAGTTAAGATTTGAACAGTTGAGATTTGTAGTTTTTCAAACTGGGGGGAGAGGAGGGAGGGGGGAGGGGGGTTCGTTCCAGCTCATGTTTATGTATGTTGTACTAATATCAACAGGCGCTTCTGTGTGTTTGCGAGTCTTTCAGTTTCATGATAACCAAGGCCACCATGTGGAACATTTTCAGAGCCGCTATGGCGTTTTGTGTGTTTTGCAGTAGACATGTACATGGTCCATCAAGTTTACTTTTTTTTATTTTTTTTTTTTTATTAAACATTCCTGCCCGTACCTTGTTTCATGTAACTGTAAAGCCTAACGTAAAATGCTTCAAACACACGTGTCTGTATTTATTGTCTTGCCGCACCGGCATTATAAATGACGGCGATTGTATTTTTCTTTCTTTTCAGTGTGACGTCATTGTCAGCCAGTACACTCCCCTCATCTTACAGCTGCTGGGCGAAAAGATCAACCCATTAGAGCTGTGTCAGGTAAAAAAGAAAAGAAGAGAGAGAGAGAGAGAGAGAGAGAGAGAGAGAGAGAGAGAGAGAGAGTATGTGAAAATAGCGAAGGCTTCCAAGTGTTCTGACGTATGGAATGTCCGAGCGAGGATGAACAAGTCACTAAGCAAATGTGATATGGCAGTGAACGATTAACGTCAATAGAAAATAATGTACCAGTAAATTTGTGTAAACATGTTTTATTTTCTTATTAAAAAATTGTGTCTTTCCACATTATTCCAGGATATGAATCTTTATAACATCCTCTCAAACTACGTAAATTAGCCTGACGCAAAACAATACTTAATCCCAGCTTATTCCTAAATTTACTGCTTAACAAATTTAAGGACCACGTACATTTGGTTATTCTGCTGCCTCTCAGCGGCATGTTTGTTGACTCAACTGTTGACTACTATACGACTGAATACAAAGAGGAAAGGACAATGTTTGGCAGAGGTAGGTTAATGGTTGCATGTAAATGTTATAGTACGCACTTCGCCTTGGTACGGTGTACCATTAGCTAATAGTATGTGATACTGACACGACGTGCCCTTGCTTTGTGTTTGTATGGCGCTAATAGTATACCATACTGATGCAAAGTGCACACTGTAACACAAAAAACTTGATTATCGTGGAGAGGTGGGGATGGGGGTGGGGGTGGGTGGGGAGTAAGCCTACCAGTTGTTTAATGATGGAAGTAGAGTGAACAGTTTGATTTTTCATTGCATGAAAAATGGATCGCCATAGAAAACAGTGCCATAATCCTATTGTTCATCAAGTTGGAATTATCTAGCAAAAACTCGTTTTTTTGCGTCGGTTTTGGATTCCGTTAGAGTTTCAAGATTTTTTTTTCAAATAAGAAAAATACAAAGCGGTCCTTACTTGCTTTTGAGTAGTATAGATATAAGCACAGCAGTTCTGATGTTGCCTGTTGTTATTGGTGAACGGCAGGCTATAAAGCTGTGCCTCCCGGGAGCACACGAAGGGAGATTGGAGATCAAGCCTTTGAGAGACGAGGTCAATGAGGGGCGACTGGAAGATGGCGTATTTGGGGAGGACCCCTGCACCTATGGACCAACCTTCTGGTGCTCAAGTATGGACAACGCCCACCACTGTGGGGTAAGAGTGTGTTGTGCAGAGGGTTAATTCTTAAGTGGGAAAATGGCTTCACTTGAGCAATACTGGATTAATTACGGGCCGAAAGTGTTTTTCTTCCCCTTTCCTTCCTCCTTTTTGACTCATGTGAATAGGATATATAATCATATAGTTTCGGTTGTCCATATATATATATATATATATATATGTGTGTATATATATATGTGTATATATATATATATATATATATATATATGTGTGTGTGTGTGTGTGTGTGTGTGTGTATCTATCTATCTATCTATCTATCTATATATATATATATATATATATATATAGAGAGAGAGAGAGAGAGAGAGAGAGAGAGAAGGTGTGTGTGTGTGTGTGTGTGTGTGTGTGTGTGTGTGTGTGTGTGTGTGTGTGTGTGTTAGGTCTTCAATTTAACGTCTGTACACATTATGTGATATTAGACGAACATAATCCATAAGAATAACATTAACAGCAACAGCAAAAAATGGATAACTAACTATAAAACATCGAAGAATAACTGGTCATAACAAGGACGTTACTAAAACACCAGTTCCCATTTTACAAAACAGAAAAAATAGGACTTTGATGCAATCAAACAGCAATTTTACACATTAGTGATAAATCGGTTACAACTGTATCCAGAGAACAATTAGGTAGAGGTGGTAGGTAAGGTTTTAACTGTTTGCAGTGGAAAAGTATGTGGGAATTTGTTATTATTTCACCACAAAGGCATGTTATATTTTTGCAAAACTTTGCCTTAAAAGCGTTTAGTTTGATCTTATATATTAGCGAAATTATGATCCGAGAAAACGGCAAACTACATTGATAAAAAGAATGAAGTGTGTCAAAGTTTAATAGCTGGTTTATGCGAGTATCAAGAGAACATCCCGAATTTTGTTGTTTTTTCCTAAAATGTTTCCAGCATGCATTTTCTAGAAGACTGTATCCCTCATGGATAGACAATGGGATACTGATGTGTGTGTGTGTGTGTGTGTGTGTGTGTGTGTGTGTGTGTGTGGTAGATTTTAACATTGGCGTTTTCCACAAGTTTTATCTCTGGATTTGTATCTTTGTTGTTGTTTTTCATTGCAGACATTCCTGTTTTTATCTGTGGTTTAATTACTTGCTAGAAACAAAAATTCAATCGTTTTCAAACACCTGTAGTGTTCATCTGCTGTGTCTCCGTGAACAGTCGAAGGCACATGAAAGAAAGAACAAGTTCCGAAGAAGTTCTTTTTCGAGAATTTAAGTGAACTGAGCCCACAGTTTTCATGTTTGGCATAGAACAAAGTGCTCTATGAACCACCCTAAATTTGAGTCAGTGTGAACCATTCAGAGTTGATTGCTGAGGTGCATTTTCGGAGGTAGATGCATCTAAAGTTTCAGGCAAGAGGGAGGGGGCAGGAGAGAGAGAGAGAGAGAGAGAGAGAGAGAGAGAGAGAGAGAGAGAGAGAGAGAGAGAGAGAGAGATTCTGTACTGTATGCATAATGCAGTGACGCAATTGGTGTACCAATGCGCAAAGAAAAAGCAAAAATAAACGTGTTGTGACTCAATTCAGTTAGTTTGCCCACGGGTTAAAAATTGTTGGTTTCCGTTGTGCCACACGTACAGACATGACCTGTGATTTGCTGTGGACAGATGGTGCGGGAGTGCGTGGAGAAATACGGCATGAAGCCTTAACGCCAGGTATCAGCAAGATTGCAGCCGTCTCAGACCACACCGCTGAACCAGATTTTTGACAGAGATTTTATATGGGATAATGAACTATGAATAAATCTAGATTTGTATGAATGAATTAAAAACAAATAATCACCAAACTTGTGCTATTTGTTGTCAGCAATCAGAACTGGCATACCAGGTCATACTATATAGGCCGTATTGAACATTCTAGGCCCATTCAATGTCCCTGGTATAAAACAGCACAGGGTTTAAACCAACGCAGACAAAAATTGATGCCCCTCTGGACCATTTCTTTTCTCTCTTTATTTTGTGTGAGACTCATCCAAAGTTCTAGGGTCAGGAGATTCCTATAACATCTTACAAGGTCTCGAAACAACAAGTAAATCAGACTTCCGCTGGCAGGCATTTTATAACTATAGTAAGCAGGCTAAATGTGACTGAACAGAGTAACACACACACACACACACACACACACACACACACACACACACACACACACACACACACACGTGCGCGCGCACTCACACACACACACACACACACACACACACACACACACACACACACACACATTCTAGCACACCTGCACCAAAAATAGTCGGGCGCACTGCTTTTGCTTGCACTGATACCATTTAATTGTAAACGTTGAAAAACTGAGAAACGCGCATGTAAACTTTAGTGCATTTGCTTTTGCTTTGTGTTCTGCTATAATCTTTCTTTCTTTTCTTTTCTTTCTTTCTTTTCTTTTCTTTATCTTTTGTGTGTGTGTGGACACAATGAGACCACATTGCAACGGTATGAACGGTTCCTCGGGAAGACGATCGAATCTGTCAAGTTATTAACAGAGAATCTGACCGGAAACCACAGAAGCCAGAGCAGTTCCCAGCCACAGCTGGAAATTTTAGCGACGTCACATCCCAGCTAGCTAACCACGACCATTACTTTAGTTGTTTTTCTTTACCCCCCCCCCCCCCCCCCCCTTTTTTTTTTGTGACCAGGCACTCGACTTTGCCATCCTGGACCGAGAAAGTTGGTATACCACCTCTAGATTTTAGCAGTTTCACAATCTTTGATCATGTATGGATATATTGTGCTCAACAACACAAAAAGGTACAACTGTGTCCTGGTCCTCTGAGCCTTTCAGAGTTCAAGTTTCTTGTCTTTGTCATCTCCCCGGCCAAACAATCCTCATGTACGATGTATTCGGGAGAGGTCTCCAAATTCCTGATGATTCGCTCATGGGAATGGCCTTCAGAAGAACTTGCATCCTCAGAACTTTTGCCACCTTCTCCCCTCATCTGCCGCTAAGACGGTTCTGAAGCAACCAGTCTGTTTTGGTTACTTTGGAAAAGGCTCTTTTGAGCCATCAGCAACACTAAGATGAGCCTTCTCCCCTCAGCTGCCGCAAAGACGGGTCTGAAGCAACCAGTCTGTTTTGGTCACTTTGGAAAAGGCTCTTTTGAGCCATCAGCAACACTAAGATGAGCGACATCGTCGTCATCAGTGTCGTTTCCTGGGGGACACCAGTGCGGCTACATCGATCCGGTGCTGCTGTGTTGGAGTTATTTTCTGTCGCTTGACAGCGGCCTTCAGAGTGCATCCTCAACGTTGGTGATGTGGTACATACTGTCCCTGCCCTCTAGTCTTCTTCGGTTTGACACGACCCAAAGAGTTTACTGCAGTTTGTTATGGACCAATCCATCTATGTTCCATACTTCATTCATCCTGCTGTTTTTGATGAAGACAGGGGTTAAGACTGCTATGTACTTTTGAAGTGCTGTGGTGACATTTGTTCAAGTATTCCTTCTAGTGCAGCTGAGCTGTTGTGAAGCTTTATGAATAACACCATGGCTGTACAGAAGCGAACGGTGATGAAAAGTGAACACAATAGTCACATCACAAATGTAATACTACAGGGAATATTCTGGGCCAGAGGAGTGAAATAGCCTCCCCCACCCCCCTCCCCAATCCTCACATCTCCTTTCCCTGGATAAAAAAAAAGACTTTGCTCATGGTTACTTGATACTAGCGTATAGTCTAGGCCAGTGGAATTTTCAGACACGGTACTCATCGAAGTGAGAATTGTTGAATTTGTGTAGGCCCAAAGAACAGGTTAAATGAGATAGGGTGTACGTTGATAGAACGTTGATTGAAGTCCAACGAATAAATGATGAGCAGTAGTAGGTGGTATAAATTGTTAAGTCAATCGGCTGTTTGAAAATAGATAACATAAAAGAAAACTCTTTAAAGAAATTCTCAAGTTTCTGTACTATAACACTGTGTAAATGAATATTACAAATGTCCACAAGCAATAAACATGCTGGAAATGTTTGTGCATCAGTATTTCTGCATGCATGTTTGAATGAGCACTTTGATTCAATCTGACACGTAGAAGAGATGAGAAAAAAGGTATGAATGAACCCCGAGAAGTCATTTATCTCGAGAATCCTATTTACGGGTGGATGGATGGGTGGGTGGGTGAGTGGGGGAGAGAGAGAGAGAGAGAGAGAGAGAGAGAGAGAGAGAGAGAGAGAGAGAGAGAGAGAGATATCATCTAACAGCAATCAACTGAAACATCAAAAAGAGCAACAACAACCTCAAAAGTACAAAAAGAAAGATAGTTGAAGAGAAAGAAACAAGAAGGGGACCGCTGGTGGGGAAGGGGTGGAAGCAAATTGTAAGCGAGAGACAACCGATTGCTAGTGACAAGACATGCAGAGGGAAACTATCCGACAGGACAACAGAAGAGTGAGAGAGACAACCGATTGCTAGTGACAAGACATTCAGATGAAAACAACCTGACAGGACAATAGAAGAGTGAGAGTGACAACCGATTGCTAGTAACACGACATTCAGAGGGAAACAATCCGACAGGGCAACAGAAGAGCGCAAGAGACAGTGACAGGACAGACACAAACACAGATACTTGGTCAACCCCGAAATACACTAATAGCTCACGTAGTGCATTGTCGCACACGCTGTCACTGTTCATAACCATTACCCTACTCTTCCTCGGGGAAACAAAAAACAAAACAAAACAAAACAAAACAAAACAACACAAACTACAACAAAAATCCATCAACAGTAAGGCAAGTTCGGTTTCGCTCATTCCAGCCGAGATGTTCGTTCGTTTGGGGCGACACTTGTCCTTCCCGTTTAGAAGCTCCTTCCACTTTGCCCCTACTAAGTCATCCGAAGTCAGTTTGGAGGCCCCGCTTCTGAAAATGACATGCATATTGGTGCATGCAACAGTGTTCTTTCCCGTTATCCTCTGTGAACGAATGCTTGTTATAGGATCCTTTCAGTGCCAGCAAACAGCAGTGATTTTGATTGATTTTGTTTCTGTGTTTGCTTTGGAATGATATGTGGCCTTTCTAATTATGGTTACAGCTATCTTGAACACAGAAACAACATAGGTCTGAGAATATCGAGACACAAAAATTATGTGTCCGACAGAGCAAGATATAAGCATAGGATTACATATGTCTTCAACGTATGTCACAAATTTGTATACAAGAAATACGCACAGGTGGATAAATGGCGATGAACGGTGAAGTTTAAAAGCACAGGGCTCCATCCAAGACAATGCTGCATGTACGACGCACTCATCTCGCGCAAACGTGAACAAAATGTACAGAGAACATACTTGGAAGCTTATTCCAAAAAGATGTCCCGTGTTCGTCCATGCATCTTCACTTGATGGGCACACAGCAACAGGTAAAAAGGAAAAAAGTACACACACACAGTAGCACGATGTACAAAGTTGAATAATCTTGACCTGCGAAGATCCCTTTCTTCCATTAAGAAAGGGTGAACACCGTAGTCGCACCTTCTCGCCACGTTAATGTGGGCGTTTCCTCAGGGGGACATGGGGCAGGCTGTTTTCACTAACGCGGCACGGGAGCGGAATACTGGCGCTATATCAAAACTAGATCCTGGCCTCTCCAATCAAGGAAAGCCGCAGGCTAGACCAGTCCAGATGGAGCAGTAAGTCCCCCACCAAAATGGAAGGAACTGAGTGAAGGCCCACCGGCGTGTGGATACGCCCTGACACTGCTCCAAGCCTTACCCCAGCCATGGGTTAAATGGCAAAAGCATCCAGCCTGCTGAAGACTGAGTGTGTCAGCTACGGCGCAGGTCCTGGGATAAATTTGGGCACACACGCATCAACGATTATGGTCATGCGTCATTCTACCTTGTCGTCATCCCTATCAGCGACAACCGGGGAGGGACGGAGCCGGGCCCTTAGCCTCAAAGGGGCCCACCCAAGCGACCGGTGCCTCTGTTAACCCGACGGTCGGTGGAAGGCAGAGTTGAGCGACTACTCACGCAGCTCTACGAAACAAAACCTGGCCGGGGGGAGCGGAGTTACAGGCGCAGCTTTCGGGAGCCCGTTCTGACCTGGAGAAGACCGCGGGCTTCATCATGGCGGCCGGGTTACAAGTCTGACGCATCCAGCTTCAATCGAACGCAGAAGAATTATCTTCAACAAACACATCTACCTTCTGGGTGCATGGTCTGCACATGTGATTACCTGGGAGACTGGAAAACACAAATTGGTTTACCCATTCTGATGGGCTGCGGAGGTTCAAACCTGCGACACTCGGAGGAGAATTCAGAGTTCTGATCCATGGGTATTACAAGTCGAAGTGCAAGCATATGAGTCCAGCTGGATGGAGCGACTGTGTTTTGTTGAGCTGATTATTCCATTCTTCTTGCTAAAGACATGTTGGATGAGAATGCAACCTCAAGTATTTTCCCCTCAAGGTGTTCTTAGATATGCTATTTTTATTTTTTCTTCTTTTGGACAAATCATTCTCTATCTGTGGCTACATGAGAACATTATTCCAACCACTGAGAGCACGCGCGTGCGCACACAAGAGAGAGAGAGAGAGAGAGAGAGAGAGA
Organism: Conus canariensis; assembly: GCA_033310375.1. Lineage (NCBI taxonomy): Eukaryota > Metazoa > Mollusca > Gastropoda > Neogastropoda > Conidae > Conus > Conus canariensis. The sequence goes on from CM065714.1 coordinate 84,286,807, forward strand.
GAGAGTGTGTCTAAGAAAGGCTAGTGTTCTGGTTAGAATAATACAGTGGCCAGTTAGCCATCATTGCACAATAAAGCATCACAGACTTGCACTTACAGAAAGACACTGGTCTGAACCGACAGCCGTTATCACCTAATTCATTGCAGTTTTCTGCTGCCATCCAGTCTTGTTGAGTAATGTACGAGGTTTAACAGGAAGACTGAACCTGACAGCCAAGTCTTGGGACATAACAAATATGCTGGGATGGTTGCTGGTATACATTTCTGAAGACAGCATACCTTGCAGTGTCATAATCAGAAAAAGGCATTACGTTTTCAGTGTAATTATTATAGTCCTGCTAACCATACAGATCTTTTCAGGGCTAGTGTGTTGTGGTAAAGTCCCATACTGATATGGACACAAGCAACGAGACTATTGACTTAAATGTTTCTTCTGATCACATGGTATTTGAAAGAAAGAAGGCTCTGTAACTGCAAGGCAAGTAAAATTAGGCCATGCTGAGGGCGCCTGTTGTTCTGCTTGATTTTTTGCCCCTCCCCCCCCCCTTCCCAGAAACAAACAAAACCCCAATGAAATCATTAGATGTCCTAACACAAATAAAACTGTATGGGCAATACAACACTCTGGAATAGACCACAAAGGCAGAAAAATAGTGAAAGACAAAAAAAAAGAAAGAAAAAAGAATGACACGCATTACTTGATCACCACTGAAGTGACTGAGCAACGGCTCATGGTTTCCTCTGCTAGGTGGTCTCAAGAGGGCATGATAGCTCCTAGAGGATGTGTAGGATGAGTTGGCATGTGTCTGTAGAGTTAGAAACAATGAAGCAAAACCCCAAAGAAGGCCCCATAACCTATGCTGTCGTCGAAGAGAGAGATGTTCAGTGATCATTTCCTTTTACTTGGCGCACCTCTTTCCATTTACTGCTTTCCCTTTTCCTGTTCCGAAAGAGGCGTAAGTACTCATTTGCACCAAGATGTGGGTACGGAAAAGTGGGTAGTTAATAAAAAGAGAAACCACTTGAAAGCAGCCTGGTTTACATCTGACCTACTTGGACTTTGTGTTTGCCATCAGCAGATGATGATAAATTCAAAACCACATAAACATCCTCGGGGAAGGGGGTGGGTGGGTTTCAGTCAGATCATGCTCAGTGTTGGTTTTTCTATATTGTTCATTATTTTAAGAGTGCAAGAGTTCAGATGCATTCTGGGAAAATGAAAAAAATTATTATGTAACTATAATTGCAATAATGGCAATCTTTGATCAAAAACTTCTAAATTAATTTGCCTTTCATCAAAAACTTTTAAATGAAGCCATGCTTATTTAAAACAATGTAGCTGCTGAAGTTCCTAATGAACGCAATTCTACCCGTTGAAAATCTGACAAAATGAAAGACATCACACCATCCTTTCTTCCCATGAATGTATCTATTACCATTTCAAGGGTGTCCAACAAACCCATGCTTCAAGAGTCAATCTGTACCCATGTTATGGGTGTCCAGTCACCCATACATTGACTAAGGATTAATCTGTTACCATTATGGGTGTCCAGTAATCCATTCTTTAAGTTATGGATTAGATTGTAACAGTTTCCTTGGTGTCCAGTAACCAATATCTTTCAGGATCGACCTGGGTGTAGGAATCCATACGTTTTTATGAAGGAAAAATCTTTCATCATGTTCTGGGCGTCATATAACCAATATTTGTTTGTGAAGACTTGATCTATAACCATATGTCATGGTCGTCAAATGAACCTGTACCTTTTTGCGGAATATCAAACCATAGTTTTTGTGGAAGTCCATTTCAAATCTGAAGTCATGGGAATCCAGCAACGTTCTTTGCCGAGGATCACTCTGTAACCATACATCATGGGTATCCAGTAACCCACACTTTTTCAAAGAGAGAGACAATTCTTTAGCCTTCCATTACAGGTATCCATTTAACCGATACATGTAGTGAAGAATCAATGTGTTGCCAAGTCATGGGTATCTAGCATGGGCAGATCATTTTTACTTCTGGTGCAGAAATGTGGATACGATGGTGGTGTACATGTGTGTGTTCCAATTGCTGTTTAAAAATCTACAGAAGGTGGTTTGGGGACAAAAACTATTTTCCTTTAAAAAGGATGACACTCTTCCAAAAGTTGTAGAGCAGGAAGAAAGAGGGTGATGATGGAGCTAGTTATTCTTGTTTCTTCTTCTTCTTTGTGAACGCCTCGGTCTATACGATCAGTCCGGCCCTCGCCATGAATAGTGCCGTTTTCTCCAGCTCTTGTAGACTGCTGTAGAGCTTCATCATCAGAGCTGTCTCTGTTGGCCACACCTCTCTCCTGTTTCTAAATATGGAGTCCAGTTTTATACTGGGCACACTCACAAAAAAACTTGTTCAACAGGTTGTAAGTGCTGGACATTGAACATTATCTGTACAATATCAGCAATAGTTGCTCACAGTGTATGCTTGTGATGAATTCAAACAAATAAATGAAAAACAAGCTACAAAAAGTATCTTCTTCAAAATGTGCACATAACTCTTCAGAATTTAGTTTTCAGAATGGGGTCAAGGCTAAAGTTGTACCACACAACACTTGCAACTGTCCCTACCAAGCTTGCTCAAGATTTGTTCTGAGGATCAATCTGTAACCATGCATCAAAGGTGTCCTGTTACCCACACTTTTTGTAAAGAATCAGTCAGTAACCGCAGTCACAGTTGTCAGTAAGTAACTTGCACCTTTTGTGAAGGATCAGTTTGTAACTAGTGTCACAGGTGTCTAAGTAACCCCTATTTCATGCACAGGATTAGTATAACTAGTCACAGGTGTCCAGTAACCTTCACTTTTTGTAAAGGATCAGTCTGCAAACAATACGCCATGGGTATCCAGTTGCCCATACTTCTTGTGACAGATCAATCTGTCGCTAGAAGAGCACTATGGAGAACACGGACATCTGATCTATTAAGTTTAAACAGAAACGTACACAGAGACACATTCATGATAAAACTGAATTAAGTCACATCAAGGATTACATCTATCTGTTGAAACCAATCTTTTTGTGTGAAACACATTAAACATATAAAATAAGATAAGAACCTAGAATCTGCCATTCGATCATGAACACTATTACGGATTTCGCATATTAAATGGTCTATCCCCGAGATACATTTAATCTTTTGATGAAGCTTAGTTAAAGGAGCTTCAGTCATTTTTTTGCATAATCCTGCTTATTGACAAACAAACAAACTAAAACCTAGCTCCTTGGCTGAACTAACTATAAATCAAGGGTGTCCAGAGCCTCATAGATTTTGTGAAGGATCAGTCTCAAACTTTGGTTATGGGTGTCCTATTAATAACCCATACTTTTTGTGGAGGTTCTGCCTGTAACATAAATCAAGTGAGTCCAGTGAAAGGATCATTCTGAAGCTGCAGACAAGGATGTTCATACCTATTGACAAGGATCGACCTGTAACTATCGTCAAGGGTGTCCCATAATCCATACTTTTTTGAGGATCTTCCTGTAGCAACAGTCAACAGAATCCAGTAATCTGCACTTTTCAGTTTTCATGAAGAATCTAAAATTCACTAGTCTAGAGTACCCAGTAACCTATACTTTTTGAGGAGGATCTACCAATATGTCTGTTGTCAAGGACATCAGGTAACAAACACTTTTTGTCTGTAAATGGTTAACGGTGTCCCCTTATTTTCAAGAAGGTTCTTTCTCAACTGCAGTCAAAGGTATCCAGTTACTAATATCATTTGTCAAGGATCTATCTGCAACTATCATCAAGAGTGTCCAGTAACCCAAGACTCGATCTGCAACTATCATCAAATGTGCCCAGTAACAATACTTTTTGTTAAGGATTTATCTGTAACTATCATCTCAGTAATCCACACATTCTGACATGGATCTATTTGTACAGTCATGGGTGTCCAGTAACCCATACTCATTGAAAAGAATCCACCTGTAACTAAAGTTTTAAATCTATGTGTGTTCAATACCCACTGTAATGCAAGGTAATTAAGGAAGTCCAGTAATTCGCACAACTTTACCAACCATACACTGCCAAAACCTTACCATACACCACCAAAACCTTTAAAACCACCACTTTGGTGAATGGATGAAACCTTACTATAGAGCGCCAAAACCTTTAAAACCACAACCACCACCCAGGCTGCTTCAAAAAGGAAATTTTCTTTCTAAAATTACGTTTAATCCAACATACTTACCGTGGCTCACTAATGGCAGGGACAGCAAACCGCTTCGCTTATTGCATTAGTGAGCCACGGTATAGTATGTGTAATTCAATAAGGAGTTAAAAACAAATTTAATCTGAAATGCAAAGCTACAAGTAAGAAAATAAAGCTGAAGAAGCATGAAAATTTACACTGTAAGCCAATGACAATGAAATGAGGGAGATTTCAGATCAATGGCATGTACTGAAGCTCAACTGCATGTTTTTGGTGTGGTCCCTAACAGTAACAGGATGGCTTGGCGGTCAGGGCAACACCCCGACCTACATCATTAAAAAAAAAAAAAATGGTTATAGCACATTAACACCATTACAAACATGTGACCACTCAAACTCCACACCCTCTAGCAAGCATTCATAACACAACATGCATGACAACTCAACGACAACCAAATAAATAAACAAATGACAACTTGCACACAAACATTTGCTTAAAAGTGCCACAATAAAACCATACCCATTCTGCACAATCATGCACTTTTATTATCATTATTATTACTTTCTTGGGATTTTAGTGAAGGCATATATTTTCCAGCCAAATGCCTGAACCATGCTGCATCCATGATCATAAAAAATATTTCCAAGTCTCAAACTTAAACAACAGGAACATATCAATTATCATCCTTCAAACCACTGACAGCACACATCAGACACATTACAAAGTAACTTTTCATCATCACATTTCTCAACAGTGTTTGAACAACGAAACAAGTGACCCATATGAAGAAACATTCAGAACTCAACACAACTCTTTGCAAATCAGCAGTCCCTTGCAATTCAAGAAGCTACTTTAAGAGTCAACATTCATGTTTGTTTTCACACACCACAAATTCATTAAATGTTGCCAGCAAGTCAACCATGCACACACAGGTCTACATACGGTCAAAAACAAAATAGGTGCCTTTCTTGAACTTTTGATTTCAACCAAAGCACTCACATCAAATCAGAAAAAGGAGGTATCTGGAAATGAGGAATAAACAAGCCAACTCTCCAACAGATCAACGATGGCGTTTCTCCTTGGTTCGATCACGCCTACCTTCATCCTTGTTTTTCTGGGAAGTTTTACGTCTTTCTTTCTTATCACGTGATGCAGAGCGACGCATAGAGACGCTGTCATCGTTTCTCTCCCTAGTTTTCTCTTTTCTGGCAGGTGGTGATAAAGAGCGTTCATTTCCTCTATCATCTGACTCATGCATGTGATCTCTGCCCTGACGGCGGTCTCCCTCTATTGGGTCCGTACTGTGGTTCATATCTCGACGTTTAGGCAAAGGCGGTGAACGTGTCATCTCTTTCCTGCTTTGACGGACAGGACTTTCAGGTTCTACCCGGCCCCTGCTTCTATCTCTTCCACGATTCATGTCCCTGTCTCTTTCCACCATCCTGCCTTTGTCCACATCATCTCTACTTCGCTCATGGTCCATCCTTCCCCTGCTGCGATCCATTTCTCGATCAACATCTCTTCTGTCCATGCCTCTGTCCAGATCAACCCTTCCTCGTTCCACATCACCTCTGCCTCTTTCCACACTCCTGGACACATTGCCTCTCCCTACCTCCATGCCTCGATCCATGTCTATTCGCCCCCTGTCTCCATTCCTGTCCATGTCCATCCTGTTCCTGTCCATATTTCTATTTCGCTCCATACCAGGTTCAAAATCTCTGTCCCAATCAAGGTCCCCCCGCCCTCTCTCTAAGCTCCGCCTAACATTGCCTCGCCCACGCTCAATGTCATCTCTGCCCCTGTCCATACCACGGTCCAAGTCTCTATGCTCCAGGTTTCTGTCCATGTCCCCTCGAGCCCTGTCCATGGTTCTTTCTCTTTCCATATCTCTTCTTCCACGATCCAGGCTTCGGTCCACCTCACCTCTACCTCTATCAGCATCAACTCTGCTCCTGTCTATGTCAACTCTTCCCCTGTCCATGTTTCTGTCAATGTCCCCCCTACCCCTAGGGTAGTCTTCTCTTCCTCTGTCTATATCCATACGACCAGAATGTCGAGGGGGGCTATCCATGTGGCGAGGAGGGGATTCCATGTCTCTCCTACCCATTCGAGGAGGTGGAGTCAACCCATCACGTCTACGCTGCCCACGAGGCAGACTATCAAAGCGACCATCCACATCCAAGTCCTGTCTGTCATAAGGCCTCTGAGCTCCATCATCCAGTTCCCTGTCATGCCTTCGGGGTGAGGAAAGTCATCAAAGTCTTGTCGATCTCGTCTCATGTCGGGTGACAAATGGCCACGACGCTCTCCTCCCCTGGGAGGAGATATATCTAAATCCATCCTGTCTCCCCTCGGTTGGAAGTAGCCATCTGCCCTATCTGATGCACTATCCCACCGTGCCATCCCTCTCACCGGAGAGAGGTCACGACGACCACCTCGTCCATCCACAGAGGGATAACCATCTTGTCTCCTCACAGGTGGTGGGGTCATGGGTCGCCCCCTCCCCATGTCTTCCCTCTCCATCACCATTCTGTCCCTGCTTCGCACCATGTCATCCCTTGCTCGACCTATGTCCTCTCTCTGAAGAGCCCTGCCCTCCCGCTCTCCCCTAAAGAACACGGAATCCCGATCTCCACCCTGATCGATACTGTTGCTGACTTGTCGCTTTCGACCAGAGTTGTGCTGTCGCTGCTGCTCTCTTCTCTCACCAGCTCGAACGTTTCCACGCCCCTTCTTTTTCTTGGATTTTTCACGGTTCTTCCTGCCTGGAGGGGAGCCCTTAGGCTCCACAGCTGAAGGGTCCACGAGAGACATCCCTTTGGGTAAACTCAACTTGAGCAGCTTGTCTTCAATGCGAGAGCGGCCATCGTCTCTCTTAGAATGGTGTCCTCGGTCACCATCTGCCTGGCCTGGATCATGTCGGCTGTTGCGTTGCTCTAATCTCCTGCCTTGGAAGCGTGTTGCCTTGTCCTTGGATGCCTCTCTTCTCTTGGAAGTCTTCTTCTTCTTCCGTTTTTTCTCCTCTTCTGAGTCAGAGGAACTGTCCGAGTCCTCAGAATCTGGGAACAAACACAGCTGTCATAAACACCACAGCCAAGTATTTCAGCTGTTACCAATGATCTACTGTCACTTTTGATTTAGTTCATTCTGATCACAACCTGACCCTTAAATCATATGTATTACAGGTGACATATACACAGTGCTCTGCCAAAAGTATGCCGTGTCATGCGTATATGCACTAGTAATTGACTATATCTTTGCATAGGTATGGACAAAGAATAAACTTGCTTAAATTCATTGTTCAAAATGCAAAATTCTGCCCAATATTCACCCCAAATGGAACAATGTAGACTACAACTTGATACATGCAACACACATTCTGTGTCTCGAACACATTACACCCAAACCTAAATATATTCATATGCTTTGGAGATACTGAATGAAACAAAGAAAAAATTTCTTACTTTTTTTAAGTACAATCTTGTGCTTGGAAATACAGCCTGTTTTTTGTTCAATATAATATCCTTCAAACTGTTCACAGGCTGCTATTCCAAACATAGGGTTCCCACTCAGAAATCACTCAAAATCACAGACAATCTAAAGGATTCCAGTGAACATGCATGCCCTCCTCTTTTGCTGACCCCCCCCCCCCCCCCCCCCCCCCCCACACACACTTTCACATTAAAGTTTTGCTGAAACCTGCGAGTTTTCATAGAAGCAGCAGCCCTGTGCACAGCAGTCAACTGAAGGAAATTCATCAAACAAACTTTTCAATTAAAAAAAAAAAGAAGCAAAATGCTGAAGCAATTTGTATCTAAACAATCATTACTATGATCTGAGCCACAACAGGGCCAAATACTATAAAACGACAACAACAGACACTTTCAAAAGTCTTACCTGAATCTGAGCTGTCTGAAGAGCCGGAATCTGAGCTGCCAGAGCTGTCTGAATCTGAGCTGTCAGAATCAGAGCTGTCAGAAGATGAGGAAGGAGCTTTCTGCTGCTGTTCCTGCTGCTGCTTGTGCTGCATCAGCTGCTTGGAGATGCCCTTCAGGTGCTCCCGCAGATCCTCCCTGTCACAGATTCAGCCACCGGTTACACAACTATCATGCCTGCATGTAACCACAGCTGCTACTTTTAATTTTTTGAGTCAATATTCCAGAATTTTTCATCAAATGAAATAATCATTGTGCCCAATTCTTTGAACTGTCATGTAAGAGTCATTCAAGAAAATGACAATGGGGGAGGAGAGTGTGGTAAGGGTAAAAGCACTCACAGGTGTCCCTTCCACCAGACTGCTGACATGGTGGGAACCTATCATCCTGTGAGCAGTAATGTCCCTCGAAAGCGCAGGAACAGGAGTGTTGCCCACTGGCGGTTAAAACAGATGCAACATTAGCAACGATACTCCAAGGAGAAAAAGTAGAAGGGCTGCAGCTGGATGGGTCAGATTGGCCTTCTGTGTCAAACCATGTTCTAGAACACAGCAGAGATGCCTCATTTCATCGCACTTCAGATTACTTATCCTAAGGGACATATTCATGTAAGAGGCTAAAAGCTCAGAATGTTACCCATTCCTGTAATGGTGCCAGGGATCTTCTCTGTGTAGGTCAATTCTGTGCCTCAATGGACTCTTGAGTAATGCACAAAGATATGTCCTCTGTAAAGCCAGCAATGACATAGAGATCCAAATTTGGGAGATTAGGTAGGGCTGGACAGAAGCTCAGCTGCATTTGCCCAAGTAAACAACTGTTAATACAGCACTTCCAAGTGCATAAACAGTGATATTTATTTCCTAAAAATTAGGAGGTCAGACCGGTGCAAAAAACTCATTTCCAAATTTTCAGGGGGTCACAAAAACATTTATGGGGTCACACTTCATAACTGCTTGACAATATGTACTGAAAACCACACACACGCTAGCATACATAAATACATATGAAAAGAGACAGAAATGGATAAGAAAAGTTAATAAAACACTCCAGATTATGCTGAACATTATTCATTCAGATTTGTGTTCCAATATTAGTTTTATCAACTAAAATGAATAATCATGAGCACCAACACTATAAACAGTTTAACAGTGAAACTTGATATGTGGGATGTTCTCTTCAATTATCATCACAGAATCTCAATAACGAGAGCCATTTCCATCAATGTTGAAATATCTACTGCTTGACCATATTCCAGTCACCATGCAATGATCATTGGAAGCCCATTTCAAGCATGGCAGATCGGATAGAAGTGCTTTTGTGTGATGCACTGCTCAGAATTGTAATGCATACAGGAAAAAAATCATTGTGTCACAGTAAATTTTGGTATGTTTTAGTGACCCACCGACCTGAATTTCAGTGTGTTTGATGGCCATGTTATGCGTCAGAGACTCACATTTGTGATTGGAATTATTATTGATTAACAAAAGCACTAACGACCAAGCGTTGTTATGCTGCAACAGATGCACTCCCATCCTGATGCCACTATCAACTCCTTGCTTGCTTCTGCCATACCATGTTGTGTGCAATGCGACAAGTCACTCAGACTTCTCCCTGTCTAATGTAACAGTTTTTCAATATGTGATCAAATTTTCTCATGGACTACTTGATCTCTTCAACAGCAGGACAGGAGTAATGGGAATCAGAGGAAAGAAAGAAAGCTGGCTTAACTTTGTCTCCATTCATGTGATGCCTAACAACTGGATATATGATCCAGGGAATGATCAAACAAGAAGGTGGGCTGCAGTTGGGTGAAGAGCAAAAAAAGCAGGCATGAAGGAAAAAAATGTTAAAAAATGAATTGAGGGTTAGAACCATTAAGACTGTCAGGAACGGCTAATTCTGCTAGAGAGGGGATCAATGTAAGCCAATGAACAGAACAAAACATGCAGCAGTGTACTGCAAATCTGAAAATGTGATAAGTGAGACAAGGGCAACACTTCACAAATCAACTTTACAGAGAATCTGACCACAGAACGAAAAGAAATAGTAGTAGCAGCGTGCTGTAGAATCTTTTTCCATCTAAACCTGCATTTTTAGGATAAACTGCAAAATTCTGGACCCCTTCCTCCCACCTTTCCCCATCCAAAAATAGTGATTCTAGGTCAATCAAAAAAACCAAACCAAATTCTTGAAAAATTCAGGAGGGTTGGCAGCTTTACCTTTTGTTTGTTTGTCTTTTTAACTCTCATCTTCAATGCCCTCTGGTGGCAAAACTCCCATACCGCTAATCTGGATACCCCATACAAAGCCACAAGCCTTGTCCTGTTACAGCTAGCACTGCCTGTCCATGATACAACCCATGAGAGAGGACATTGGTTTGCTGCTGGATCACTTTACTGATGTTCAGTTGTGCCTGCTCAGTTTCAAGATACACAGGACATCATTAACTAAACCCATCGCTGTAGACATTTAATTGCACAGTCACCCAGCCTGTGTGAGTGAGTGTCTATTGGACAGCACCACCAGGTTCATCCAATGACAGTCCCCCAAAGCTTGCCAAAACCAGTGACTTCGACAAATTCACTGTGGGCATGGAGGTAGGAAAGAAATTAAATAAAAAAACAAAACAAAAAACAACAGATTCGAAGCACATTTACATACAAACAAAAAGAAAGAGGCCACAACCGCAAGCCATAACCATCAAATTAGAAATAGCTGACAGAGCAGCAAACACTTACGTAAGCCCTCCAAGTCCAATGGTGGTGAAGAAGTTGATGGCAAAGCGTGTGTCCTTCGGGTTATTACGAGGCAAGATTCCTTCAAAGAATTCCTGGAGCGTTCTGTTGGGCAGAAACCATTACATCAATCTTTGTGAACACAGTACAGCAGACATGAATACCTTCTGAAAAAAATGTATTAAATAAAGCCTCAGTTTTACCGTAAGACCTCGTTTTAAAACCTGACTTAAAATTTGAACTTAATTCACCTACTGCTGTACTTATCTGCAAAATTTCATTCATTGTATGAAGCAGACGTCAAGCCCACTTTTATTCTTATTTTTGTATATATCATCATTTCAGTTATCAATTTCATGATAAAAATCATATGCGACTCAGTGATATTTGCTGTTGCTAATCTTTCAAACAGTCTGCAGACTTCTGCACCTTTGAGTTTTTAAGTGTCCTTTATCTCAAAGACTGTCCACAGAAATAACTGTATTCTGCTGAGTTTTTAACTGTCCTTTATCTCAAAGATTGTCCACAGAAATAACTGTATTCTGCTGAGTTTTTAACTGTCCTTTATCTCAAAGATTGTCCACAGAAATAAATGGATTCTGCTGAGTTTTTAACTGTCCTTTATCTCAAAGATTGTCCACAGAAATAAATGTATTCTTCACACAGGTCTCATACAATGTATTGTAAACATTTCAAAAAAACGTTTACACACCTAAGCACAGATGCAAACCTTCTAGTATTAAAATTCAGGAACCAGAGGATGAAGGGGGAGTGGAAGGGTAAAGAGCGTGCAGATTAGCCGAGAGTGAAAACATTTTTAACCCCTTACTGATTCAGTTCATGAATGTGGGCTTGAAGGAAAGTACATTTTCCGCTTCATGTAACTGCCAGCATTAACATACCATTTAGAATTTATTCTGCAGTACAGTATTAGCTCTACAAAAAAGATCATCCAAACCCCACTCTTTTTAAACCAATTTGTGAAATTCTGGCTTTTTAAAAAACAAAACAAACTAATTTCTGGATTTGGGGAATTCTTTCTAAAATAGGGAAATTCCAGAAAAATTTGGGAGGGTTGGCAATATTTAAGTTATTTACATCATCATTACGAGCAATCAAAGCAATCAATTGCCAGAGGCAAAGGTGATGGAAAAAATTATGTCAATCCAAACAACACAGGAAAACATTCCAGTCAAACAGTGAACTGAGGCAGTACCTTACCACAACTTTGCCATTCCTATGGCTCCTGAAAGGAACATTCAACTGACATGCATGCAATAGCAAATAGTGCTACATATACATGCATCCCAGTATCAATAATCCTTTGGAAAGGCAGGAGAAGAAAGGAGGAAAGACAGGTGGGAAGATATGTGTTCCACTTACGGGTCTCTCAATCGGTTGTTGAGTTTGGGCAGTCCCATGTACTCAGAGAGTTCCAAGAAAAGGATCTTGATGAAGATGCGGCTGGCTGAGGTAGTGTCTTCCTCTGTCAGCTTCATGCAGCTCATAACCTGCAGGCCAACCACACAACTCAATCTAGGGAACAGCGTGGACACACTACGAAACCGGGCTGATCAGATTAACTCTCCACATACCACCGGTGGTAGCTACCACCAATGACGTTTCCTATACCTGAGAGCCAAAGGCGGCAGCTACCGCTGAAAAGCACATGGCACACACTAAGCAAATCTTAAAGCTGATGTCACGTCCCCTTGACAGCCTAGCGCATGTGCACTTGAACTAAACATGTCTACTTTCTTTATCTGCAATTTCAAGCGGCAAAACATCAGTTCAGTAGAAATATTTAAATTTTTTTTTAGCTGTTTCAATGATGGAGGTAAGCGACGCATTTTTAGCTGAACGTTTTGGTGACTTAGGGAGTGATGATGAGCATTTTGAAGAATTTACACTGGAGGAATGTTTCGAGGCAACAAAGGGAAGAGTGCTGAAAGATGAACATGTGGCTGAACTGATCGATTCAGATTCTGAAGAAGAGGATGATGAAGTGATAGGCGACCTGAAAGTTTTATGTTACCCAACAAGAGCCACCATCTACAACAGCAACAACACTACCACCAAAAACACAACTTTATACACTTGAAATTAATGTCAGAACAATTCACATGCATTTCTATGTAAGTTCACCAAATCTTATGGCAATTCAATAAGAACTGTATTTTCTGGAATTTTTTTTTGTAACAAAGTTGATAATAATCTGAGTCAGTAAAAAATACTTGCAGACCTGTTTACCCCAAATTCGTGTACCTGTAATATCTCAGACAAAAACCTGTAATTTGAAAAAAAAATCCTGTAATCTTCATAATTGCAATACTTCACAACTTTTGAAGATTTGGAACAGCTGGCCGTTGGCGCGTAAAACCGCTTCGTCGCCATCTTTGACAAGGTAAAAGACGCAAGGCACACTGGGAAATATCTTCTTACTGCTTTTGACCGAAACGGTAGCAGACGAAACTTCGTGTTTAACAATTTTCCTTCTTTGATTGGGGGGGCCGTAATTCCCGCAATTAAGATTTTTTTTTTGGTAAAAATTACGGCACAATCGTAAGGGTTAACAGGTCTGTTCTTGGTTTCCATGTCTAGAAACTACTAAAATACTTGGCGTGAGAAGAGTTAAAAACACTGCACACAGCTTGCTACAAACATGACCTCCAACCAAGAGACAAGAGTTCCTTTACATTTCCAGCAATAACAAAACTGAAAAAAAAAAAAATCTCACAAGACTATTAAATGCACAGTAATATTACAGATAAAACGCAATCTCTCCTGAACAAACACAAGGTACAAGCACATGATTTATGCCAAGGAAGAAAGCTCTACTGTAACTGAAATAGCCATCATTAACCCCTTGATGTATGTGCGAGTATGTGAGTGTGTGAGTGTGTGTGTGTGTGTGTTGTGTGTGATTCTCAATGTTTCTCACTGTGTGTGCTTGCGCATATGAGATTCTGTGCATTTCTAAGCGTGTGTGTATGAGTGTGTGTGTGCTTGTAGGTGTGTATGTGTGTGTACAATCACTGTGTGAGAACTATATTACTGTTACAAAATATCAGTCTGCTGTTACCAACAATGTAACACACTCACCCCCCATGAAATCGCATCTGTATGCAAGAGGTGAGCAAAGAATTTGGCCACATTACGAAGTTTGTTGGTGTCCAGACGGTGGATTGTTTCAAACTGTTCTCGGAAAATAGTCTGGAATGGTTCCACATACTTCTTGTCCAGCTGACAAAAGCGCTGCAACACATCACCAGTTTATTATCAACCTGACACTTTTAAGAGAGAGAGAGAGAGAGAGAGAGAGAGAGAGAGAGGGGAGAAGAGCAAGTGATGATGAGAAGGTGAGGGAGGTTGGGGATCAAGGAAAGGGGAAAGAGGTTTGAGGGGGTAATTATCAGTTGAAAAATTTCGCAGGAAAGGAAACAAGAAACTTCAATGAGCACCTCTTTCATATTAAATCTTAAGGATGGTTTGGAAAGCATAAAACTACTTTAATTTTTTCCCCACCTCCCTTTCCACTAAAAAAAAAAAAAAGTGTAATCCCCCCCCCCCCCCCCCAACCTCAGTTACATTCTTTCCTTCGGAATTTAGTATTGATTTAATTCATAATGAATACATTTGCACTTATTACTGCTGCACTTTTTATTGCTCAAGTTGTTCTCCTTCACCTTATCCTCCTCTCATCACTTCCATCTTGCCAGCAAAGCTAAACCAAAGATACATGTCAAAACCAAAGGACAGACATACTCCGTGATGATGTAAACGACATGATTCACTTCTATGTTTCTTTGTCTTAACTCTTCCTTGCAACCTCTGAATAGTCATCACATACGAAAACCTAAAAAACTGGGGTTTCACATCAGTCACAATTCTAAAGAAGTTTCACAAACTGGCGATAATGTCTTTGTAAGACATGAAAACAACAATACACCCCCACCCCATCCTTACAATAAAGCCATTCATAAGAGAAGCAAATAGCCACAGAGACTGTTTCTACTGTCTTTGTAAGTCAAGCACACAAAGATGAATCTCACTTGGGCAAGAAGGCCATAAAATTTCTCATAGGTCCTGAGTTGGGCACAGCAGTCGAGGATCATGTAGCATAGCTCCACCTGAAAAAGCCAAAACTGCATTTCACACTAGTTCACAAATCACCATTAGTCAAGGAAAACAACATCATGTGATCAACTGTAAGTGACTATCCACCATGAAATGGGTCAAGAGACACTTTTAGTCATTTCATATGAAAAAAGAGAGTCCAAAATAAAATTTAAACAAAGATCAAATTTGTGATTTGTGCAGTTTGATTTTACAGTCACTTTTCCTTGTGACAGAAAGATGCCAATTCTACAGACTGCATTACAAAAATACCTATGAAAACTTTCTTCAAGGCATCCAAAAAACTTGAATTTTCTTACAACAATTTGTGGTGAGGGTACTTATGGAGTGACTGCTGACATCATTAGTCTGCTCCTGTGGAGCAGTGTCATACATCAGGTAGCCCCCTCTGGGCCTGACAAGCACCCTGGGTTATGTGTTTGTCAGACATCTGTCAAGTCTCATCCATAAGAGTGTTCACCAATCACTTCACCCATAGTCACTTCACTGATATTCATCACTACTGTCAGAAGGAATATTGCTGAAGTAAATGTGAAAAGACAGGAGCAATAATTCAGTCAGCGACAACACCCCCATCCACATACACACACTGAAGTGTCTGAAATAAACTGTTAATGTTTTTGTGCTTACCTCCTGTCCTGGTTTGAGTTCCATCTTGAGCAGCTTGTGCGCACATTCCTCATAGTCCAAACTGGACTGGATGGTGAGGTAGATGGTGCGACGCAAGGCCACCATGTTAGTCTCTGTCTGGTCTATGATCTCCTGTTTCCCCTCTTCTGCACACACACACACACACACACACACACAAACACACACACACACACACACACACACACACATATCAACAACAGGGCATCACAGAAATTGAATAAAAAACAGCAACTCTAAAATCATTAACCACAGCCATGGATAAAAATAAACTGGAATTATCCTAATATTTTCTTGCCCTTCTGAGTTTTAAAGTACATGCACAATACAAATCAAAATGCATAAGGTTAAATTGCTCTTATTGTAGTGGAGAAGTACTGTATCATACAAATGACTGAGTTTACCTTTTGAACAATGTATATAAAAAAAAACACAGATGACTGAACAATATGTCAATAACATCCTTTCAAAGTTTCGTATCATTATGACAATATTCCAAAAATTATGAAAAGCAGAATATGTAAAAATTCATGCACTGACATGCATATGATCCAAACTCAAATCTGTATTTATTGTTTACTCTTGCAAGCATACACAGCGAGACACATATACACATTAAAAACAAAACAAAATAAAAAAACCCTCTTGTCTCCAAACCTTCATCATCGTCGTCATCACTGTCATCATCTGATCCAGATTCGTCCCCTGAGCCTCCTTCATCTGAGCTGCCTTCATCCAGGATCTCTGTTAACAAACACAACATGTTGCTTTTTTCCCAAATATATTTGTATGCATAGATAATTTTTCTCAGTCAATCCCTCCCTCCCCCCCATCACCATGTAGTTGCTTTTTTCCAATTTTTTGTTGTAATATTTGTGGTCGGAAAGTGCAATTGAGAGGGTATGGAAGGAGGGATTAGAGGGAAGGGGGTTAAATGAAGTGGGAGAGGCAAGTTGAAGGCACGAGCAAACAGGAGTGAGGTGGAAGAGTGAATGGGAAGAAGGCGGGGTGGAGACTCTGTGTGTGTGTGTGTGTGTGTGTGTGTGTGTGTGTGTGTGTGTGTGTGTGTTGTGTGTGTGTGTATTTCTGCACTTATCACATGTGAGAGGCTTGACTGTGTAATTCTGGATGAGAAGTTGTAAACCTATCAAATGTAATAACACCACCACCACCACCACCAAAACAAAATAAAAAAACTGTTTAGGATTGCAGAGCATCATAATAACCACACATCCTGTTCAGTTATAACTTTGTGCTTTACACATGCTTTGAACTGCATCCTGAACGGTTCAGTTTGTGCTTTATCATTAACTCTACATCCTGAACAGTTCAGTTATATTAGTGAGCTATCATATAACCAGACTGCATCCTGAACAGTTCAGTTACAACTTGGTGCTTTATCACATCACAAGACTACATCCTGAACAGTTCAGTTAATGCTATATCATATAGCTCTACATCCTGGACAGTTCCGTTATAACTTGGTGCTTTATCATATCACTAGACTGCATCCTGAACAGTTCAGTTAGTGCTGTATCATATAGCTCTACATCCTGAACAGTTCCGTTATAATTTATTGCTTTATCAAATCACTAGACTGCATCCTGAACAGGTCAGTTAGTGCTGTATCATATAGCTCTACATCCTGAACAGTTCCGTTATAATTTATTGCTTTATCATATTACTAGACTGCCTCCTGAACAGGTCAGTTAGTGCTGTATCATATAGCTCTACATCCTGAACAGTCCAGTTATAATTTATTGCTTTATCATATCACTAGACTGCATCCTGAACAGGTCAGTTAGTGCTGTATCATATAGCTCTACATCCTGAACAGTTCCGTTATAATTTATTGCTTTATCATATTACTAGACTGCCTCCTGAACAGGTCAGTTAGTGCTGTATCATATAGCTCTACATCCTGAACAGTCCAGTTATAATTTATTGCTTTATCATATCACTAGACTGCATCCTGAACAGGTCAGTTAGTGCTGTATCATACAGCTCTACATCCTGAACAGTTCAGTTATAACTCAGTGCTTTGTCACATCACTTGACTGCATCCTGATCAGTACAGTTAGAGCTTTATCATGTCACTCTATATCCAGAACAGTCTAGTTTGCCCTTATCACATACATCTACTCCCTATAAAGTGATACTCTCTGAGCCGAGTCACATAACTGTACAATCTGCAGAGTTCAGTCAGTACTTTGTATCTTTTCTTCCTCTACATGCACAACTGGTGCTTCATGACATCACTCTACATCCTGAAAAGTTGAGTCAGAGCTAAATCATGTAACTGTTACTTGTGCAGTGACCTACTAGCGCTTCCATCACATAGATCTACATCCTGAAAAGTTGTCAGTGCTTTATCGTATCTACTTCCTGTACAGTCAACTATCAGTGTTCATCGTATCTTGAACAGATCAGCCGGTGTTTTATCACATTACCCCACTTCCTGAACAGTGAACTATCAGTGCCTGAACAAGTATCATGTCACTCTCTACATCCTGAACAGCACAGTCAGTACTTTCTCACGTTACTCTATACACTGAACTGCCACCACTTCATCATGTAACACTACTTCCCAAACAGTGAACTGTCAGTGTTCAGACTGTAGATTTACATTACTCTATATTCTGAACAATTATGTTAGTGGTGCTAAAGATAAACCTGCGAACTGTCTGAGAGTTGTCTGAGTTTCCTCTATGTACATCTTGAGGAGTCATTTATGAGCTTCACCTTAAAATTTCATATCCTAACAGTTCTGAACATTTCTGTCAGCACTTCATCATAAAACACAATCAGTCGTGAACAAATGCTGCCTGGCACATAATAAATACAAAACTGCTAACACTTATTTTCCTCCTTCCACAAACATCTCAAACCTTGAAATTAATAACAATTGATAAAAAAAATCAAAGGAAACATATGTTTACCTTTCTTCAATTCCTTGTATTTTTCCTCATTCTCCAGATAATCATCATCAGCTTTGAAGACATCTGCACACCAAGAAGAAAAAAAAAACCTTTGTAAATTAAAAAAAAAAAAAGTTATAAGATCCGAAAAAATCTCACAACTAAGTGACTAACAAATGTGTTGGTACAAAGCATGACATTTTCAATAATATAACTTTTTCAAAAGTAAGTAAATAAAAGTATAACCCAGCACATATTTTCAACAGCAGCAAAAACTGGGTATTTCAGAAGTGATCAAAATAAGTCATTAATAAAAAAAAAAGTAACATGCAAGGATTCAGCACTAAAAAAACAACAACAAAAACCAAAACCTCACAAAACAACCTCATGATCTGTGACTTTTGAAACTCAAGCCAGCTATAACCTGTCAGCTAATGATCTGCTTGTCAAAGACGATGCATTCTTTTGTTTTCATGTGATGATGTAGGTTATTTGGCAAGCTATGGGTGTTAAGACATCATGTCTGAAGACAGCTGCTGAGTAAGATTACAAGTGCCCACCATTTGCACAGTGCTTCAATCTGAGTCTCAAAAGTTTTAAGACACTTTTTTCAGCTGTGTGGATGAGTGACAATAACAGAACATGACTGGGGATGATTTAGTAACCCTGGTGCAATTGAATCAATGTGAATGAATGTCTAAGAAAGCCATGTAATCCATATAGGTGTTTTTCTGCTCAAACTTCAGTGGAAGTATATGAGATGACTAAGAATTATGGAGTTAAAACTTTTTAAAGGATGGGTTACTGGATTACTGGAATGAAGAGAATGATCAGTTATAAACATAAACAACAGACAGACAGATGCAAAGCAAACCACATCTACTTAGGTATTTTTAAGCACAATTTGGACTAATTATAATCTGAACCCAATCTTCTTCTTTTTTTTTTGTGAGAAAGTTTTAAAAGAAGTACCCCTGTTTCATAAGTTCAGCCAGCCATCTTAACATACAGATAATATCAGCTTATTCTGAATTATTATTTTTTTTTCAAATGCTGCTTGCATCGTATACATACAAATATTTCTATACATCAGATGTACCAACCCACTTCATTATTTAAGAGTACACAATCTGGGCAATTTATAGAAATCATGGTTTGTTGATTCAACTCTTCATGGTATATTAAATTCCCAAATGGCAATAAACACAGCAACATACATCGAGTCCACCAAGACATACTCTGAAATCAAGCTCACAGGCAGTACACCCGATTTATAATGTCAGTCCTGTTTACCCTTTCCCTAACTATTCAGTTTT
This sequence comes from Conus canariensis, assembly GCA_033310375.1. Taxonomy (NCBI): domain Eukaryota; kingdom Metazoa; phylum Mollusca; class Gastropoda; order Neogastropoda; family Conidae; genus Conus; species Conus canariensis. The sequence goes on from CM065714.1 coordinate 84,306,676, forward strand.
CTTGGCATAGGCTTTCACTATTTTGAAACAAAGATCAGTATCTGAATACAAAATGTTACCTAACAATTACTTTTTCCCGCTTGCAGAATGACGCAGTTATAATTCTGAGAGGAAAACAGTTCACACCTGTTTTTTCTTTTAAGCAATCAGTCACGTTTACATCTTTAAATTAACAGTCAGATATCTTTAAATTTTTTTTGGGTCATCTACCTGTTTGCATTTCCCTTGCCTTAGAAATGTTTCAAGCCCCTCACTTGATCAGTGTACAAGCTTATAGATCTCCTAATCTTTTTATCTTGCAAACACTTGGCACCTTTGAATTACACTGATCATCATAATCTGCAGAAACAACTCATATATGAATGAAAGAGCTAAACTTCACATTGGCAGAAACCATTGTTCTGTAAACACCACATCTACAGCTAGACCTACTCATTCAATGTTATACCTTCCAGGAATCAAATGTTATCACTCTTAATACACCAAAGAATTATCAGTTATCCTAAGCAACACAGATGTTTGTTATGACAAATAGCCCACTGTTCTGTGTGTGTGTGTGTGTGTGTGTGTGTGTGTGTGTGTGTGTGTGTGTGTATGTGTGTGTGTGTGTGTGTGTGTGTGTGTGTGTGTGTGTGTGTGTGTGTATGTGCATGTGTGTGTGTGTGTGCATAAAACCTCAACATTTTTTTGGACTAAATTTTACTTTCCCATACCCCATGATTAAGTGGTCAGCTTGAGGTAAATTTGATTTTTTTTTTTTGGTGATTATTATTGTTATTATTATTACAACTGTTATTGTGGTCAGTCTGAGGTAAATTTGATTTTTTTTTTGGGGTGATCATTATTGTTATTATTATTACAACTGTTATAGTCATCATCACCATTATCATTACTATTATATTATTACGATCATTTTTATCATCATTTGCTTACTAGAGTTAGTTATATTTTCCTTCAAAAGTTGGTCCAAAGCAGTCACCCCACACTGAAACAAACCTAAGTTGCAACCAGGTAGACTGCTGGAGGAAGGCTGGTGGGGGGAGGGGAGATAGAGGCTGAAGATGTATTAGAAAAATTGTATTAAATGTTTTTTCTTGTTTTTCAAATAACAGGCACCCAATGGAACATGCAAGCATGTGTAAGAAACGGGGCCAATCATTATGCTCCTACCATACACATGCATACTGCATTGTACATTAGTTCAAGTAAGAAATGCAGGTTGTGTATGTGTCACACATTTTAGACATCTACATCAGTGAAACTGGCACAATATTATATCAGTTCCAGTAGTGGACACCGTTGTTCTTTGAGTGGCAATAGCAACAATTCTGGCATGAATTTAATGTAAACTGTAATTACTTTCTAAAATGTATGTGGAGAGTTAGAGACATATAGTTCATTGTGACTTCAGTACAGAAAGGAATTCACTTTGCACCAAAACTTTCGGAGATTGACATCAATGAAACCGACCTGATCCAGTTAATACAAAATTGTGATATTGCTGTCTTCTAACTTTTGGAAGTTTGTGCTGAAGCCTCACTGATTCAATTGTGAAACTGCTAACCAATGAAGATTTGTTTGATTAAGCAAGCTGAAAGTTTCAGACTTGTCAATTTGGTACCAAACTTGGGTAATTTTTTTGTTCTTGTGAACTGCCAAATTTCTGCTGTTTATTCAGCAGTACACAGACTTTACAAATTCCGCTGAATTGTCATGCCAAATCAAGATCTGTTCAGTTCTGCCGAATCAAGATCGTAGCACAGATGGATGAAACAAAAACAAGATTAAAAGTCTGCAGTTTTTTTTTTTTTTTCTGTGATAAACAACTGACCTAATCATGTTCTGAATCATGGACCAGTAGCTGACAAGGTGCCAAACAGAAATCAATTCACAAACGAGCTGACCACTTTGATGTTTGTCCCATATCTTAACAAGTTCTTCTTCATATACATATTTTCTACAAGTTAGCAACATCATAATTTTGTCTCTGTCATATCTTTCTGCGCTAAATACAGAAAAATTGTACATGTAAACATGTCTGTGTTAAACAGATTTTGAATGGCTGATAGCATGGGTATGCTTCAAAATAAATTGGGAAACACTTCTGTTTAATATTTTCTTGGATTTTGTGTAAGTTTCAACATGAGTATGTTTCCATTTAGTTATTTCCAGTCTCATCTTCCATGCCATTTCAGTGGCTTTTTATCCACACCATTCCTTCTGGCTTCCCATTCACCCTGGGTAATCCCAGCGCAGCTTCAGCACCTGCATTTCACTAGGAAATAGTCTGTATCCAATAATGATGAGGTTACCCACCAGAGGAGACAATACACTGCTGCTGTGTCAACAGTGATGTTCAGTGGTGTCTGCTCCGATCCAACATTTTCAGGATACCACCTAGTAAGCCCACTACGGCGGACAGTAATAACTAAGTCACAGAGTCAGCCTGATTAAGCATCCCCTTCTAGGAGGTGCCATCACATTCATCCTATGGGAGTCCGATTTGCGGATAATAGTGACATCAAAATGAACTCACAAATGGCACAGATGTGGAGAAAAAATAAAAACTGTGACCATCATGTCAGCAGACAGCTACAGAATTTGAGACTGATTCTATGCTTGTCGATAAGGATGTGGATGATGAAGATGATCCTATGGAGTTCCACTCTGATCTTAGACTACATGACAAGGCGGCTCTTTACATATAAATTTTCATAATATATCTCAGCATTAACACGGCTTGAGAGATACTGACACCCATAGAGCTTGTCAGGATATCTGAGTAGCACTCTCTGAGATATAACCACTGAGAGGATGAAATTTTGCTGAAAGGTTTAAGTCTTCCCAGGTACGCTGAATAGCAAACTCAACTCTGGGTTAGAGCCGGTCATGGACTGAAAAATCCCACAAATAAATGGCTCAGATGGGAACCACAACCTTCCAGCCCCAAATTCATGACACTGACCACTGTGCCACAACAGCTGGCGCAAGTTTCCTTTTGGACAGTTTAATTTGGTCAGCCACTAAGCAAAGAAAACAAAATGAAAGCCGACTTCATAGCATCACACCTCAGTGGTTCATGATCATAATGTACACAAGTGACATAAAACTGAAGGCATTTCTAAAGCTGTAGTTTTAACCACTTGATCTGAAGTAACTTGAAATGGATTCAGTAATGAACAGAGATTCAAGTAGTAAAAATCAGAAATACCGGAATTGGAGAAAGAAAGGCAGCTTTTTTTCTCTCTCAAAAGCCAACTTCAGTTTTTCTATGTAAGAGGAGCATCTCATCTTCACAGGTCAGTTTTCTTATCTTAATTCTCAGTGGCTGCCAGTATTAAAGGCTACTGAATACTAATCACAACTGTAACGATGATTTTAGTGCAAGAACCTCAAACAAATTCTGCCATTAATGAGTTTCATGGTGTGTAGACAATTTGTTGAGTATTTTCAACATTTTTACCCCATAATCTGTTTGATTTTGCTTCAAATTACATAAAATCACTTTCACTTATAACCTTTCTATCCCCGTTCCGCCCTTTTCCGCCCGACCCGTCAGGCTCCTGATCCGCCCTGTACCGCCCGTTCCTCAGTTGGCTGATTGTCTTGGTGTGCCTCCCTTATTTGGGTTGACCACAGTAATAAGACAAACCGGTCATTATCCGGGTCTTTCCTACCTTTCTCAGCGCCATTTGTAAAAGCGGTTTGTGGCTTTTTTTATTTTTAATCGATTTTTTTGGTCATCCCATCGACTTCCGACTACGATTGAAATGTCGCACTCTGACAGTGACAGTGACATGAGCTTGACTGTGGACCAAATGTTCCAATATGAATGTGTTTCCGACCGAAAATGACGACTGGAATCAATCGGACATTGATCTTGACTCTGTAGACAGCGACAGTGACTATGAAGTTGCAGAAGGAGTGAATGCAAGTAGTGACAGTGACTCGGACATAGGCGACGCAGGTGACGCAGGTGCTACTGATGTTGGTGGATGTGCAGTCATCGCAGTGGTCAAACGACGACTTTCGGACTGAAGTTCGTGTGTTTGATGCATACAGGGGCCCCCCACGTCCACAAGTGAATCTTCGAACATCTTTTGATTATTTTTCACTTGTTTTTCCTTCGGACGCATTCCATCTCATGGTCAGGGAAACCAACCCGTATGCAAGACAAATGCTCATGGCTGCTGGTCTTCCTGAGGATAAGTTTCAACCAACCACTGTGGATGAAATCAGAGCTTTTGTTGGTCTTCTCATGTTTATAAATATGACCCCTGTTCCTCATCGTGCTTTTTATTGGAAAGACTCTTCTCCTTTCTTCAATGTTTGGGTGTCAAGTGTCATGTCGAAGAACAGGTTTGAACAGCTGAACCAGTATTTTCACCTCACTGATACCACTCAGTTTGTTCCCAGAGGTCAAGCTGGGTATGACCCCCTGTTCAAAGTCAGACCTCTCATTTCTATGACTCAAGAATGTTTTGCTATGCAGTTTCTACCTGGGCAAAATATCACAGTAGATGAGGCAATGATCAAGTTCAAGGGTCGTTGTGGTTTTCTGCAGTACGTGCCTGCAAAACCAACGAAGTGGGGCCTCAAGGTGTGGGCTTTGTGTGATGCCGATTCTTTTTATATGCTGAATTATTCAGTATATACTGGGAAGACCAATGATGTGCCTGCTGGGACAGGTGATGCCCAAGTGGATCGTGTCGTCAAACACTTGGCAGAACCCCATTATTTCAAGTGGCACACCATCTACTTTGATAATTATTTCACGTCAGTCCCCCTCATTCAATATCTGTTTCAGAAGAAAACCTTGGCATGTGGGACTGTGCGAAACAACAGGAAGGGTCTGCCACAGGATATGAAGCCAGCAAAATGTGTCAAAAAGTCTGGGGACACAAAGCAGTGGTTTCGTGAGATTGGCTATGATGATTTGAAGGGCAAGCTTCAGGCTGTTGCTTGGTTTGACCGTCGTAAGGTCACCCTTCTTACTTCTGTCCATGATGGAACCGATGGAGAGCTTGTCAGAAAAGGTGCAGGGGGTGTTGAAAAAGCCAGGTATTCTAGGCCCCTGGCTGTGGCTGATTACACCAAGAACTACAATGGTGTTGACAAGCATGATCAATTGCGATCTATTATGGTTCCAAGCAGAAATTCATGAAGTGGTGGAAATATGTGTTTTTCTTCTGCCTGGACACTGCTGCAGTAAATGCCTTTGTAGTCTACAAAAACTCTGCAGATGCCCCACTGAAACTGCATGTGGATTTTCACACTGAGATTGTCATGGGCATGGTGAATGGTTTCAAGGGTCAAAAACGGATCGGCCGTCCCGTTGTTCATGACAATCCAGACAAGCACAAACACACTCCTTCCAAAATCCAGTCTGCCAGAGGCAAGAAGGACTGTGTCTGGTGCAAGAAGGAAGGCAGGAAAACCCCAGCAGGCAATGCCATCCAGTCAACACATGAGTGTGTGATGTGTAAGGTGGCTTTGTGCAAGGATCGTGGCTGCTTTTTTTCTTTTCACTAGCAGTGAGTAGGTTCCTACACACTCATTGTTAGCAGTACACCTGATACTTGACTAAATCAAGGACTGGACTTTGTCATTTTTGTTTTGTACAGACTGTTTTGGGTTGACTAAATATTGAAAGTGCCACATACAAAAGTACTGGAGTTTGTGCATGTAAGAAAAGTGCACAACGGACAGAAAATTTCATGTCAGTGATCTGCCAGTGATCAAAAGCAAGAACATTTCCAGTGACTGTGTTGTTTGTGTGTGATCACATTTGGATTATATAATTCATTACATCTGGAACCATATGGTGAGTACAACAAAAATATTTGAGAGTTGTTTTGTGTTGTGATGCCTGCCTCTCTTCCTTCCTACTAACACCTGCATATAGTTAGAAATATTATCAGTCATAGGAATTCTTTTTCTCACAAACACAAACTAACTCGTGCAGATCAAAAAGCATGCACTCCAATACATTTTCAGTAAATATGGTATGATTTTTACCTGTTATTTTATTTTATTTTTTTTTTCCTGCTATGTAACTGCTATGTGACTTAAAAGCTACTAACACCTCACAACACCCATCAGTTCTTTTCAGATGGTGAACCTGACCACTTGCCACCAAAAAGGCAGGTGTTATAAAGTTGATGGGTGTTGTATTGCCTGTCTATCACCTATTTCACTGACATAGGTGTATTTTCCAGGTAAAATCAGGTGTGGGTGTGTTGAGCCATAAAAATATTTTCACATCCCCCTAAAATAACAAGTGCAAACCAAAGTTCAGCTTTCCATAGATTTTTGCTGAAAAATTGAAGTCTTTTTATCCATTAGTTTATTTTTTACAATTTTTTAAAGTCGGTACCCCAATTCGGGCAGCAAATTCCAATATAAACTTAGTAGTCTAGGCGACTTCTGTCATACGAAATACATGACAATGAAGGTTAAAGTCCAAGGTAAAAAAAAAAGACAACAAAAAAGATCGCCCTAATTCTGCTTACAAAACTGCTGTCATTTTTTTTTTTTTTTAAATCACTAGTGAAGACCACTGTAACTTTGCTGATGAACCAATTTTAAAGCAATGACAACATCACCATCCATCAAATTTGTTTGTGTATAAGTTACGTATCTGTTTTATTCAAGATTTTTTAAAAATGTTCTTCAAATGTAGTCTTTGAAACTGAAATATATGCAGACCTTCTATGCCTTTCATGTTAACAAAGACAGCATTCTTTATATCTGTGCTGACTTACTTCATAAAATCTTATATACCTTTTTCATTTTTTGTCCACTTAAGAATTTTTGTTTTTTTAACCCGAAGAGTGCCTATAAGCCGTCAGCTGACGCCAAAGTAAAAATGCTTTCCCAGTGCCTATGGGCCGTCCACTGACGTCATGCATTTTTCTTGAATTTTCATTCGTTACTATTTCTATTAACGGACTTAAATAGAGTGTGCGTAGTAAGCCTTATATGTCTGTAGTATTAAAATGATATGCAAATGACTACACGTGAGGGGAAAGCCCATTTATTCTCATCACTGACTGGATGACCAGCCAGCACTTCGTCTCGCTTGCAAAGATGGCGGCGCAACCTTCGACAAGGGTAGCGACCAAATCAACGTATTTACACAGCTGAGCAGGCTCTGCTAATCATTTTTGACAAAGACGATAATCTTTTATTCAACAACTTACTCGAGCATGAAGGTGAGATGATGATTGTGATGGAATTGCTGACCGTATTCGTCAGTTACTGAGTCGGGCTGTGTGACCTCAGTGTGTGTTCAGCTGACTGGTTTGCCTGCGTCGAACGAGCTCGCCTTGTGTGTACTCTGCACTGCGTGCCAGTGGCCAGTGATGTGATAGCCAGCGCGAGAGGGGAGCGTGGCCTGCTCGCGGCGTGACATGGGGCAGAAGAGAAGAGGAGGAGTGAAAGAGAGGGTTGAAGTCCAGCAAGGGGGCGTGGTGGGGGGAGGGGGGCGTGGTCGTGGACTGACCTGTCTGCATAGAGTGCGAGCGTCTTGACAGACGTCTAAACTGTTTTACTTTCATTTACGTGTGTAGTGTGACAATACAAACTTTATTTTCAACTTTTTTGCTTTGTGTTCTTTTTTGGATGTGAAGCTGTAGTGGTAAATACATATGTTTTTGATCGTGCAAAAAAATCTATCCAAATCTAAATGCCTAAATATTTTTTTATTATCAAAATTAAAACAAAAGAAGCCCAGATTCAAAATCTTCATTCGATTTCCTTCAAAAATCATATATATTTCATTGTTATATCTTTTGTAGTTTCTGAGCTAGAATTTTTTGTTAATTATTACCCCAAATCATTAGATTTCCCTGGCACTGGGAAAGCCTTTGTTTGTAACATTTTCAAGCAGCGAACGGGTTAATTAAATGCAAGGAAAATGGTTTACTCACATTTCATGAGTAAATATCCTGCTAAAAATTGTAACTGTTCACAGGGTACTGTTATTCTTATGAGCTATATTTGACTTTCAAGTCATGATGTCATTCTTCCTCTGTTTAAATTATTTGTGTATCATTTTATAGAATTTTTTTTTTCTGATTCCAGTCATATAGCCATTCATAAAAGAGCAAACTATTAACAACCTGACTGCCCACGAGTTGTTGTCCTTTGAACTCCTTAAAATAAATCCAAAGCAAACTATTTGCAAAGCAAAAGCTGCATTTCTATTCTGCTGTATGTGAAAAAAAAAAAAAAAGCCAGTCAACATGCTGTATAGACTGAAGTGAAACCCCAATGTGCTTCCCCTGTTTTGCCTTCCACATGGCCAATGACTAAATAAAATGCTTGTCAATTAACGGTCAGCTGATTTGGCTCCACAGCAAAAACTGTAACAAATGCCCACTTTACGTATGAGAGCAGTGTAAGTGTGATCAGGCAGCCACTGGCTTGTAGCCCACATTTTACCGTGACTGACAAGGTGGGGGTAGACTTGACAAAATTCCAACGTGCCACAGTTGGGTCTCACTGATCATGTATAACTAATGTAAATGGATCAGTTATCTGACTAAAGTGCACTAGAACACTTCCACCTTTAGCTTGTTGAGAAAATGATGTGATTAGTTTGGTACTTCTGCGATACCTACCGATGCATCTGACAATACAAAAATTGCGATGTACCTACAAAGCACATGGGCAGACAAAGGATCATATAAAAAAAAAATTGAAAAAGGCCCAGATCTCAGCTTAGATGCTGGACTGAGAAAAATCTGAAACAGGCTAAAGCAATCATTAAAAATGTGTCTAGTCCTATGCCAGATTCCTATGGAAATTGGTTGACTTGAACGCGAGTTTTTAGATCAAAACGAACAGTTTTTTTTTTCTTCACATTATTCCTCTCTGGTCTTTAATTCTGGTCTGGTTTACAAAAGTCATAATATTACAGCCCATCCTACCAGCAAAAGACAAAAATGTACGTCAGTTTGGTATCAGTTCTTGTCTGATTACAGGACTAGCCTTCAGAATGGATAAAAACAAAACCATTGTTCATCATGAACACAGGTAATGTCCCTGAGAAAGAGAGGGGTGCATGTGGGATGTAAAAGATAAGAGGCAGGCTCAGTGCAGATGTGATGCTCTCTCCTTTGGAAGCTGAAATTTTTATCAGTTGACAACTCCCCACATTGATGGCATGTGGAGACTATTCAGGCAGGCACTCACTGAGCTGCTCCTGGCCTGCGGTGACATCGTCCAGCTGAAGGAGATGGGTGAACTGGTCATCTTCCTCCACCAGGTCCAGGTCAGAGATGATGGCTGGGTGGGCTTTGAAGGCATCCTTCCTGACAGCAAACATCACCTCGATCATGTACTGCACACGGCGGTCCAGCTGGGCCTCGTTCAAAACAGTCCGCAGGCGCTCAAAGATTGCTGCACAACAGATAAAGCAATCCTATTTAAAATTCAGCTTTGTAAACCACACAAAACAAACTACAATCTCATTCGTTACTAATATCAATGGAAGGAAACTGGAAAGAAGAACATTTTAAAGATGGACACCATCGGGATTGGAAGTCTCAATGCTAGACACCCAAGACCTCCTAACTTAATCATCCAATAACAAAAGAAAAAAAAACAATGAAAGAAAGAAAACAAAACCAGAAAAAAACCTTTCTTTCTTCTTTCAAAAAGAACGAACATCAAGTTTGCCCAACATCACACAAGTTTGAACCTGTCACCACTTCACAACCTGCACTTTCTTTGTAACAATACATCAAAATATAGGTTTCCTCCCCTTCTGTTAAAGAAATTCCTGTGCTTTCCTACAGTAACGTTTTTCCAGACTAGCATATATACAAGCCTAGGCAGACCTTGGTCTGTGACTAGAAGTCAGTTTATGGCCTGCAGGCTAGCAGAAGGTAAATCTACCATTCCAACTTCCAGGCCAAAAGCGTTTTTTTAGGATCTTTCTCAATGCTGTCTAATCCTTTTCAATGCTATCTAACCCTATCAGCAATAACTGGATTTATCCAGTTAAAAGTTGAGACTTCTTTTCAGTTAAAAAGGGTAAGGGTTGGAGCAGTGACTATAAGAAAAAAAAAATCAATTGTGCCTTTGATATAGTTTACTATTAACAGAAGGCAGATCCACACTTTCTCATGAATACCACCAATTTATCCTTCCCTGAACAGAACCAGGTATTCATTTACTGCTGGATGTATAAAAACAGAGAGGTGATATAAAATAAAAAATCTGACCCCATAAGTGTCAAGAACTCATGACTGTCAATTCCACAGCCAAATGAGAATCATTTCAGTCTTGTCTTCAAATTAAAGAAGTTGAGACATTAAGCCTGTAACAACCCAACATATAGTGATATACCTCTCTAATCTTGTAATATAATCCTTAAGAGTCACATTCACTCCTAAAACAACATCAAAAGTGGGGGAGAATGGGGGAAGGAACGAAGTAAGAAAGAAATGGAGAGGGGGGGGGGGGGGGGGGGGGGGAGGGTGAATGTGAAAGAAATTCTGTGGACATGGATAAACTGATTTAACAGTACTAATGTACTACTACTAGAATAGGTTTTTTCGTTCTTCTTGGACAAAAGGTAAACCGAACGAACAGTATGTGATACTAATAACAATATAGCTTCACATTATGTGGCTCAAGAGTTCAAAATGTAACAGAACAGTTTAAAACTTATAAAATCTTGCTGGATCAAATTGATTTAATAATAAAGATAAATAACTGGATTTCTTTCCTAGTCAGTGTAACAATTTTGTTGGATTTTTCCAGACCTACAGAAATGCTTTAAATGTCAATGCTTTTGACTGCCAATTTTCAATTTTTGTAATTTTTTCAGTTTCCGTTACACAAAACAATAATCAATTTTAGACCAGTTTCACAAGTTCGAGATCTAAAATTCCAAACAAAATCGATCATTCAGATTGAGACTACAATTTAAGCAAGCATTTCCCAAGGATAACACAGGATTGTTCACGACCAGAAACGAATAAACTTTGATTTCATAAACACACTTTGAATTGGTATCAGGTTAAACACATAACACAGTGACACGCACACACACACACACACACACTCTCTCTCTCTCTCTCACACACACACACAACACATCAGTATACGTAAGAGCTTTGTTCTTTGCATTTTTGTGACACTCTGATCAATAACAGAGACATCTTTCAAAAGAAAGGGGAAAAAAGTCAGTATGCTTCTTTCACTAGAAAACTCCACCCAGCTACTTGAAAGTCCAGTTTAATGTTGTGACTCATCAATGATGCATACTATGCTCTCATATTATGAGAAACATTGCTTTTAAGTTGTAATGAATTCATGATTTGAAGTTCTCAGACTCTGCCATAAACTCAGGCTTTGCAGAGAGAGACAAAGAAACTTAGCACTTCAATGTCATGTGACATGTTTTGCAAAGTTATAAAAACATACAGATTCCATGAGTGAGTGAGTGAGTGTGTGAGTGAGTGTGTGTGTGTGTTTTGTGTGTGTGTGTGTGTGTGTGTGTGTGTGTGTGTGTGTGTGTGTGTGTGTGTGTGTGCACAAAATGTCACTGAATAAGTTGACAGTAGCATTACCATTGTATGCAAAACAAGATATCCTTTTTCACTTTGTCTGAACATGGGTATAGAAGATGTTGCAGGAGCTGATGTAACAAAACTGCATTCATGTTTAATTTTTTTGTGCAAACAATTATGAGGAGTTACATAAATTTAGAAACAAGTGTGTTCAATGTTTCATTTTAATTTTAAGAAAAGATTAAATAAACTACAGCATTTCTCATTTTGCAACATTTTGTTAAGGCTACTATGGTTTACTATTTAATATTTTAATAAAACGTTTACACTTAATTGTCTATCACAGAAGGGGGGGAGGGGGGGGGGTTGAAGGGAGGGTATGGGGACAAGAAGTAAGATGGGGGTGGAGGGAAAGGGAAACTGGTCCACTAATTAGGCAGTTATTTGCAAAAAATTTTGGTAAAATTCGTTTAGTTTTTCTCTTGAAGTTACCTTCACTTTTCATATTATACCATTATTTCAACAATCTGATAATTTTCCTTATGATCGTATGTAACAATTGTTTACAGTAGATAACAGAGAATCTATCCATTCCAACATTTGTCAGTGAAAACATTACTCTGACTGGGTGTCAAAACAGAGAAGGTGTGTGTGTGTGTGTGTTGTGGTGTGTGTGTGTTGTGTGTGTGTGTGTGTGTAAATGTCATGTGCACCATGAACATGAAGTTATGAGCAAACCATATCTGTATCTATTATGAGCTTATCCACTCCATGAAAATAATGGCAATCTTTTGCAGTCATTTGATAATCTTCAGTTTAACGTTACAAGTCTTTGCTTTTTTCAAATATTGAATTTTTACCTGAACACCGTATATTCGTCGTAAAATTATCTTATAAAGGGGGGGGAAAAAAAATCTTATTTGTGACAATTATGTTCTCACTTCTAACCTGATTTTAGTCTAAAGCAAAACGAAACTGAATGTGGTCTTGAATATTGATGCATTCATTCATTTGACAAAACAATGAAAATGTTGTTTACAATTTTAGAATTAAGGCGAAGCTATGCACTAAAGTGATGTTTTCTGAGCGCTTGTATGTTCTAATGCCTTAAGTTCTTATCTCTACATCTGAATTAGTTTGTGAACTGCCTAATAGTGATACACATGTATCGATATCCAGTTTTATCTGAAGTTGGAAAAAAAACCCTGAACAAAGACAAATGAACAATAAGATCAATCAAGTGCTAAAACATTCATCAGTTTATCTGACTGATTTATGAAAAAAACATAGTATCCGCCTAAAAGATAGATGCTCTCCAGAAGATCAGACTACAGACCAACCTGATCATAGTCAATTTCTTTTTTCAATAAATCTCTAACAATAGCATTAGTTTAAACAAACTCGCTCCGTTTTTTCAATGAAGTGTGGAATCTTGGGCCAAGGACAATCATAATGCTAATGACAAATCTTTAAATATTTCTTTTTTGCTTTGCAGGTGAGGCAATCTAAAAACACACCCCAAAACAGCCTGACAGAACTTTTGACAGTTCAAAAATCAGCTGAGAATGGCAGAAAGAGGGGCAGCAGGTGGGAGACGCTGGTGACTGAGAAGATGGGGAAGACAGACAGGGTTAAAGATCAAAACAACCAATACACATGCATGGTCATCAGCCCTGGAAGTCAGTGTTATTAGCTTTTGGCCAGCAGTTCCAAAATTTTACAAGCTGAATATAAAAAGTAACATGCCAGAGCAATATAAATGATTAGCAGGTAAATGGAGTTCATTTCACTCATTTCACTCTGATAATGACATGTGATATTGTTTATGTAATCAATTTAAATTTTGTGTTGACGAATGTTTAAGGTCTGACACACAATTCTGATTAAAAAGTCTCCTATTTGATTCTTTCTCACATGGCCACTAACTGGACAGTTTTTCCACTTGATTTACACATTTGCTGGCTATTCTTGTTTTCAGAAGAGATATTCTGCTTCACGTGTTCAAGCTTTCAAGTTCTTCATCGCCTCTCCCCCCAGTGGTTTGATGACAGGAGGTAAAGTTGCAGAAAAACCAGCTTACATTGAACACTTAAACTCAGTGATCAAATCTGAAGATGGGTACAAATGATACTGCAAGCGACTTCAAACGCTTTAATTTTAGTTACGTACTGGACAGAAACTTTCTATTCACATTTTGTTTCACTTGCTATGATGAGGAAAATACCACAAACAGGGCCGATTGTATAAAACATTCCTTGTCTTAAAAGACATGCTTTAATTTTCTTTTTTTTCTCCTCAATGGCAGCATCTTTCTGAAAATGACAGAATTCCTACTCTGATCCTGTCAAGATTTCATAAGGATGCAGCGTGTTTCAACAGCTTCAGAGAGAGAGAGAGAGAGAGAGAGAGAGAGAGAGAGAGAGAGGAGAGAGGAGAGAATCTCAGAACAAAAAATATAAACCTGAGGTGAAAGGAGACTTAATATTTAAAAAAATACTCCATAACATTGTTAAAATAATGAACATTCCATATTTGGATTTTGAGACTTTCAGAACTTGGTTTACGCTGTGACTGGAGTCTCTGAAATGTCTTTCATTCAGATCTCTGCTGACTTCTGCCAGTACTGGACTACACTTGAAAGACTGAATAACACTGATAACACAGACGAGTTTAAAAAAAGAGTCAGATCACAACATTCACAGACAATAAATGGCAGTACATGCAACTCTACCCATCACTGAAGTCACAAAAAAGGGTACATAAAATAAAAGTGATCTATGCCAAGTTTCTCCTGATCTTGTTCTTGACCTGGTCCTGCTGCTGGTTTATCAAACAGAGACGCAAACCTACAGTGAGACAAAACAACCAATGAAGAGGTTTCCTGGCTTTAACTTACTGTGAAAGGTTTGAACCTTCATTAAGTTCATAGAGGATTTTTGTAAATCCATAGTTATAACTATTAAGTACAAAGGAAACAAATTCAAGTGAATTGTGTGCAAGTGCATGTGAATGTGCATGTGTGTGTGTGTGTGTGTGTGTGTGTGTGTGTGTGTGTGTGTGTGTGTGTGTATACTGTATACACGTGTGTGTGTGTGTGTGTGTGTGTGTGTGTGTGTGTGTGTGTGTGTGGTGTGTGAGTGTGTGAGTGATGTCATGGCTAGACTAACCAAAACAGTGCAAACGGGCTAATGACGAGTCAAGGTCTCTGTTAGACTAAATGTACTGGGGTTGGAGAAGTCTCTTCTTCAAATTTTTTTGCTTATACTGATAGTGAGAGGAAAATGCTTGCTATTAAAACAAAAGGCAAAAAGTAACTCCATTTCTTAAAACTTATCTTGCTTTGCTTTTAATTAAAAGAGAAGTGTGGGTCCATATGTGTGCATTTGAAAGCTGTGTGTAAGCTTGTGACTGTAATGTAACACCTTTTATTAGTTTCAGTGCAATCATACGTCAGAAACTGAGAAAGTGTATCAACTGATACAAAATTTCTTCATGCATGCCAGCTTCCTTGAAATAACAAAGAGGAAAAGAATTACAACTGCAGTGGAGAGAGTGGAAGGGGCAATGGAAGGTGGGAGTAAAAAAACAAAGAGAACAACAGGCAGACCTCTAAAGTACCCATTTCACATTGCAAAATAACAGATTTGCAACTTTCAAATACATTTCTAAAAAAGGTTTCATTCAGACTTTGGGTCATCCTTAGTAATAAAAATCAGTCAGTGGGAGTTTCGAGGATTTCCAGCAGCAAAAAAGAGGAAATCAGGACAACTGACATGCCCATTTATTTCACGTTTTTATTCTACTTTGAGCACCGACTGGTTCATGGATTATACAGATGTAGCAGGTAAAAAAAAAAACCAAAACTTTTTCTATTTTTTTTTCTCAAATGAAGACGGTTTGTTTTCTAATCATAAAACAAAAGACAACAACGTAGAAAAATACGTGTGCATAAAAAAAACAACATATGTACACACAAACACTAAAACCCAACATGCACACATACACACAGAACACAACTTTTTAATACGGAATATTACGTCTGATTAATGTAATGTAACAAACAGCACACATATATTCACTGACCAAGTATTAGATTAGATGTAATGTAACAGACACATAAAAATAATCCATCAAGAGTAGGCTTTCTGGGTATCTGAAGCGAGAAATAATGACTGACTGTTCCATAGTTGTAAGTTTTACATTGTTTGAAGACTTGGCATTTCTCAATTCCCAAATTGATATTCCTATCATTATTGGGTGTTTTTTTTTTACAGCACAAATAGAGTTAAAACTCTCTTCAAAAAAGCTCAAAAGGCAGGAGTATAGAGTGCGGTCTTGAGAAAATCTGGTAATCTATAGAGAACTGAAGGCATTTTAAAACAAATACGATAATCATTTTTTTTCCCAAAGCATTTTGCTCTGTGGGGCTGGATAAAAATAACTGTGAAACTTAAAAGTCCTTAAACTGTGGGTGATTTTAAGAGGATTTTAAGAAAAACATCACATGCATGTTAAACGTGGAAATGGCAAACATTAATAAGAAACAAACTGTGTTCAAGACAAAAGAATTGATCAAATTAAAAAAAAAAAGAGACAAGGACAGAGTGCGAGAGAGAGAAAGAGAGATGTGTCATTACAAACCCCTAAAACACAAAATTAGATTTAGCTTTTGATCCTTCGGATGTTAGGATTTTGAGTGTGCTCATTGAGCTGTTGCTTCTTATTTGATCCATACTTCAAGCTCTGCATCTCAAATCAGTGATAATTCTTACGCACAAATGTGCGTCTCTGACACATAAACTTCCCATCTAACGCACTGGAATTCAGGCCAGTGCATCACAAAAACATATCAAAATTTACCGTGACGCACTGATTTTCTCCTGTACGCAATACAATTCTGAGCAGCGCATCACGCTAAAGAGCTTTCGTCCTGTCCGCCACGATCGAAGTTAAAAACGTACATTTCCTTGACGATTTATAACGTTCTGAATGGATTAACAACTTCCGCTTGAGAACTCTCCTCCACTGAAAACCAACAACTTACAAGAGTTGTAAAAATAGACTACGCCTATCCAGTCTATGATTGGACCACAAGATCAGTGATTCAGCAAAGTGGGAAAAGCATGGAAAACCGTACGAATTTCGGCTTTTCAGAACCAAAATCTGACAGTGCAGCTGTGGCTCGTGGGTGATAATCCAGCGAATGGAACAGAAGTCGAACGATCTATGCAACATGACCAGTTCGGATAATCAAAATGGCTCTGTTCTGGACGTACAAATGTGTTGCTCACAGAGCAACAACGGCCAGTGTACAGTTTTGTCATAGGTTCCACCAGGCTTCTGATGATCATTGCATGGCGATTGGAATTTGGTCATAAAATAAAATATTTCAACATTGAAGGAAATGGCTCGCATAGCGGAAATTTTGTGATGATAATCGAAGAGGACATCCCACAAATCAAGTTTCACTGTTAAAATCCTGATAGTACAGGTGCTCATAATTTACTCATGTTAGTTAATAACATTTTAAAAACATCGGATCACGAATATGAATAAATAATATTTAGCACAGACGGGAATGTTTTATTAATTTAACTTTATTATAAGCACCTCTTTTCTAATGTATTTCTGTCTCTTTCTCTATGCATTTATGTGTGTGAGCCAGTGACAGCATGTTCATGTGTGTGTGTGTGTGTGTGTGTGTGTGTGTGTGTGTGTGTGTGTGTGTGTGTGTGTGTGTTCACATTTTCTAGCAGTTATTAATGGTGACCCCTAAATATTTGTGTGACCCTCTGAAAATATGGAAGCCAGTTTTTTGTACCTAGTCTGACCCCCTAATTTTTAGGAAATAATTATCACTGCAAACTACACATCTTGCAGCAAACACGATTTAGCTTCTCAAACCACTGTTAGTGATAAGTATTCTTGGCATTTTTTCATTAAGCTCCCAGCTGCATCAATCTTAATACAGAGTCAATCAGTCATCTTCATCATATCATGGCAGGCATGTTTCAGCCAGCAGATTAAGAACTGTGGGTGAAGCAGTGTAAAGCTGTAATCTTGAATGACTCTCTCATGGTGTACAATATATGGGCTGAACTCTGCCAAGTGCCATGTGTTTCTGTTTTCGATTCTCAGTGCCGAGGTGATTGTTTGGGGTGCTTCAGTAATTTGCAGGAAAAAAAAAAGACACTCACTTCTAAAAAAGTGTATAAAAAAAAAGCTGATTTGGGTGCCAAATGGAGGAACTTTCAGCCATGCATTAAGGAAAGACATAATACGAATGTATCGAGTTGAAGATGCCATTTTCTCAGGTTCTTACAATGGCTGTTTTAGGGATTTCTCACTTGGAGTCAAATGACGTCTGACTACTTCCTTCAAATATGCTGAGGTCAACAGAAAAAATGTTTGATTATTTCCTTCAAATAAGCTGAGGTTCTAAATGTGACTGCACACTTGACACCTTCTGAATGTAAAATCCCATCACTAACTTTCAGAAGAAATAGCAAGTTTGATTGTTGGTGTGAATGACATATATATCATTCATCCTTCACGAAAAATCAAAAGAATGAGTGAAAAACTGAGTGATTGCTATTCTACTGAATGACACAGGAAAACAAAATATGTTTAGTGCTAGAGGCCAGCTGTTTGATTGGCTCTATCGAGGTAGTCAGCCTGTTCTGTAAATGATAGCATGGATTATAAAGCACTTGGACAGAGCTATTTGTAAAGTGTATCAAGACCAGACCTACATATACTCTCAATAAAAAAGACTAATAAAAATTCATAATACATATTGAAAGTGCTGAGGGAAAAAACCTCTTCTCAAATAGAAAATGACTTACAAAATGAACAATATCATATTTATTAATGTAATGGTAAAATAAGAGATAATAGACGTGAAAAAAATTGTGGCACAGTTTCTGATATTGCGTGTCTCAAACACACTGAACCTAATCATAATGTTATCAACAGCCCTCTACAATATGAAATAGTAGTTTGGGGCTTATTTCAGATCTACCTCTGAAAATTTGAATTATTAACTGTAATATCTAAATCTACAGATGGACTCATACCAGATACTTTTTATATTCTTGTTCTGTTAATGAATACTTTTTAACAAAAAAAGAACACAGAGGTTTTTGATCAGAACAGGCTTTTCCCCCAAAGGTTGTTCCTTAGCATTAGCTTAACTATAAACTTTCACGCTTCATCACAGATTTAACTGATGCAAACTTAATTCTGTTGAAAATACTGTTGTTATTATATTATTCTTTAAATAATCAAGTTCTGTTAAGAAAATGAGCAGAATGATTATGTGCAAGATTTTATTCACAGAAAATTGAGAAATGATATCCATCACACCTTATTTTTTAACTTTTTTATATTAGTATTTTCAACAATTCTTTTTAAAGTTTGTCATAGAACTACATTTTTTGAGTGCTGTAAAGTAAAACAAAAAAAGATTCTGAGCTGGATCTTTTCTTATGGCTGAACTGTTCTGAAAGGAGCCTGCCAATCACTGATTCATGCACACAACTTAATTTGAATTACATATTTAAAACAAAACTGATAAAAACCACGAAAACAAATATACTCAATAATTTGCTTTTCCTATTCATGTTTGTTATTTGCTCAGACTAAACTGTCCTCATAATCCGGACATCAGACAACCTGTTTTTGTTCTGATTAACAAGAAAGTCCCACCTTGGTAACATTTCTTGACATCAGCACTACAGTTCTGCATCTTGCCAATATGAGTATATGTGAAGAATCTCAAATCTAATATTCAATACCTTTGCCACCTTTAGCAGTTTTCAGAATACTGACCAAGTATTGATAACATTCATTAATTCATACAGCCTTTTTTCTGGTATTTTCTAATATGTAAGAAAGATATAAATTCCTGCACAGAAGCGATTTTTCCAAATTACTTACAAATACTCCTATAAAAGCAAGCAGAGTAAGATTTCAAAACCTTTAACTTTGAAGCAACTTTTCACCCATGACACCAGCAAATGTAAATCCTAGATTTCAAGTATGTAGTAATTATTTACTAAAATAAAAAAATAAAAGGATAAAAAAAAAAGCCTGTACATAATCATTACACCCTGTATTCAAACAAGAAAACCTTCCTTTAAAGATGTAACCATCAAAATAAAAAGTTAATTCTATAAAATTCTTGTATCGATCAAGCTTGCTCACATATATGGATGCAAACACAGTGCACATGTATTATCAGTGGAGTGACAGAAAGATGGAAATTCTATGAATGAAGGTCAGTAATCGCATACTAAAAAGAAGCTAGCAAAGGCACATACCAACAACAGAACTAGAATTGCAAGCAGAAGTAGCGGAGACCTCACCTCTTTCAGGGCATAGTTTTCACTTTGTTTCATCCCCCTTACAACCACCATACAGCCCCCAACCCATTGTGTGGTGTCCATGCTGTGACGAATGACCCCTGGCGGCCTGCTTGATCTTTGACACAGGCTCCTCCTCCCATGGTGACATGCTGATGGTCCTTTATCGGCGCATGATGAACTTGGTATGGAGAGGCCCAGCTGCTGATCCCAAAGTATTGCTCAGCAGCAGGCCTCTTGGCAGCTTCTTCTCTAGACCAAGCAGACATCAGCTACGCACAGGCTGTAGTCTGCAAAATGCACTTCTGCAGGAGGCGTCGGTGATTCTTCTTCTTCCTCGTTCGCCATCCCGTTAGATGAGCAGCCCGGTGTCCTCGATGAAGGCTGCCGTCCGTCGCAGCTCCTCCAGGGCGTCGGTGATGACTGCGGGCGTTTCATAAATTGGAGAGGTAGGTGAAGGTGTTGGCAGCGGCAGGAAGCAGCAACCCCTGGCTGTTCAGGTACAGCCAGAAAATAGCTTCCACTGCCAACACACTACCCCTTGACGGCTGTGCAGATGGCAGGGAGGAGAGATCACGTGCTGATGATGACTGCAGACGAAGATAACCGGACGAACTCATGTGCTGACATAAGAATCAGCAACCGACCCCATCCTGTAGTGCTGAGGGCCAGTTGCTGATCCATTTTTGTGCAGCAAGGATGACACTCAAGAAATGGACGAAGGCCGACAGGAGTGCCCCATAGCCAGATGAAGGCGTGATGACTGGCCAGGGCAGCACTTCCCATCAGCAAGATGATCACACACACCCTGGGACAGCATCACGCATCATGCCCTTGGTGATGAGAATTTGCGATGACAAACACACTGCAATGAAGTACGTACCCTTGAAGACTGGAACCTGGACGTAGATTGTGGCCTTGATGAAGAGATGTCCTTTATGCAGACATCACAACCATTGCTGAAGACTGAAGCAGCTGACGAAGACAGCAAGCCTTGATGAAGAGCATGGTTGAAGAGATGTGCAGCGCCTGACACTGCCAGACATGAGGCAATGTCGGCTGACAGGGCTGAGACAGCAGCAGTGTGCTGTCATGTAGGATGGAGGCACACTTCCTTCCAGTTGAATCCAGAGCCCAGCTAGCAGAACAGAAGGCTGATGCAGCAGACTGCAGCATTCTCTCTGGCTGAAGACGTGCTCCACATGGTGAAGGGAGTTGGATCTGGATCACCCACCCAGACTGGTCACAGAAGTGATGATACCTGTGATGATGGGAGACGTGACGGACACAGACCGCTAGCCAACAGCAGTCAGCTCACGGCCTGTGCTGATGACTGAAGAATCAGCACTGCATGCAGGATTCACAGCAGTGATGGAGATGTGATGTGCAGCAGGTGACAGCCGCTAGGGCTGCCGCTGGAAGATGAAAAAGGCGATGAAAGAACCAGCATTGCATGTAGGATTCCATGTAGCGACAGGGATGAGCCGTGGAGCATGTGGCAGCCACTTGGGCTGCAGCTAGCAGCCAGGTGAAAATGGCGACTGAAGAACCAGTATTGCATGTTGGATTCCTTGCAGCAACGCCGATATGATGCGCCGCAGGTGGCAGCCACCAAGGCTGCAGGTGGGAGCCAGATAAAACAGGCTCCCTATTCCTGCTCTCAAAGTGAAGGATGCAAGCAGAAAAACACAGCAGTGGGGAGAGGCGCCACACTGGAGCGTGGGGGTACAACCATGCCCTGAACATGACATGGGTGTGACCACTGAACCATAAAGACAGTGGTTATGCTTCCCAGGCAATCACTGGCAGCACTAACCTCTTTTGGATGTTTTCATCCTGCCTCCACTGAAAAAACAACATGTCTTCATCAATATACACAGGCATGACATAATGCTAACTCCAAAACTCTGGTCTACACACACACTTCATACAGTATCTTATGGTGGGACCTGTCTCTGACATACTTGATCAAAACACACTGATTAAAAAATATATTTGTATAATTTCACAAATTTCAACTGACACAAGCCTTGCAAGTACAAATCAACCCAAACTTTAAAGAGTCCTTGATATCTATATGCTTCACTTTTAAACTGTGGTTCAACTTGTGACACACTGGCACTTTCATTAAAGACAGCGAACAACTGAGAAAAAAAAAATAACGAAAAGAAAAATATTACTTTGTTAAAAAGAACAACAATAATAATAATAATTTTAAAAAAAGCTCTCACAGCAGGTTTTCTGAAAATGGAATTCATGTTTCTTTGCACTGATATTGTTTTCCTATATTAAAAAAAAAAGAAAATTACAGAAAAAGTGAGAGAATATGTCTGCTACAGACCTCAATCAAAGACTGAAAATCTGGTCCTTAAAAACAGAAAGCCAAAACATATACATGTACCAGATATATGAAAACATTTAGCATATGTCTTCTTCCTTACAGACTAATCTCAGAGGAAAACATATCAAGTCATGATGTTTAAAACCCAACTGAACACGGTGGTTACATTAGGGCCGAAGAAAAACAGGCCACTTCTGAGCTTGTCTGCCTAACACTTATCCAAGACCTATTTCTTGTTGCAGAAGCACTGAGTGTCAGCACTGAATTAGCATCAAATCATAGGTACCCTTCTTTTACAGGTACTAAACAATCATTTTATACTTTCTTCAAATTTGTAAACTGTAGTGTGATTAACCCCACTGAATTTTCAGTAAATTTCACTATTCTGAGACAAACTGCTCTCATTCTCTGTTCAGATCAACTTTGGAATTAACAGAGTTCGTAATCTGTACTATTTAGATCTATTCTAAATCTGATACCTCATCTTCAAAATGCAATACAAGTATAGTGCAATGCTGGGAAGAGGTGAGGGGGGAGGGAGATAGGAGCCAAAAAACAAAAACAAAAAATGACAAAAAAAAAAAGCTAACTAGAACCAAGGGACTGTTCTCTTCATAGTTCCCTACCAATCTGTCACCTTCTCTACTACTATTGCGATCATGTATGACTGGTATGCCCATTTAAGTTTCAAGTGACAACTTCCAAGCAGTTCAGTTTGAGCACTGATACATCAAACAAATATATTCATCTTGTTTCAAAGTAAGGCAGTCATAAAATCAGTTCCTAACTAAAACAGGCGGCATAAAGAGGGGAGCTGAGGAGGGGGTAGGGGGTGGGGGAGAGTGAGGGGATGATAGGTGGAGGAGAATCTTCTTTTTTTTTAATTAAGAAAAGTTATATCATAAAGTGTGCAAACAAATTTATCAGCCAATTATGAAGCTCTAACGTTTCATAACAACACACCATAACTTGTTTCCTTCCAGCATTTGTGGCAAAACACAAACTTACGGTGCCCCAAACAATAACACACATTGAGGTCATGAGGAAGCAAAGGAGGGTGGAAGACTCTTGCACATCACAGACAAAGGCAGAACACAGACACAGAACAAAAGATAAGAATATTGCCTTACTGAGAGAGAGAGAGAGAGAGAGAGAGAGAGAGAGAGAGAGAGAGAGAGAGAGAGAAACACGAATCTTTTATTCAGATCAGGGCCAAAGCCCCATACTGAAGCTCCCTCTCTCTCTCTCACTTGCTCTCTCGTGAAATGATCTCTGACAAATTAGAAAGAGAGAAAGACAGAGAGAGAGAGAAAGACACAAGAGAGAGAGAGAGAGAGAGAGAGAGAGAGAGAGAGAGAGAGAGAGAGAGAAAGAGAGGTAACTAGAAGAGAGAAATTCATACACATCAGTGTGATAGTGAAGTCCAGAATCTAGGTCAACAGCTTCATCATGTTGCCAGAAGTGTAGCACAGGAAAATCCCAATCCAGTTTACACATGGTAGAAGCACATTCTCGGATATACACACTGAACACAGCAAAGTAGTCTCTGAAAGGTGTCATTTGGAACATTTCACACATCTGCACCGGGATCAAGAGCTTCAACATTATAACCCAGCGTTCATCATTCTATGCTTAACCCAGCCAAAAATTCATTCAGCAGTGATGTTTGATATCAAAACTTCCAGAGCACCATGGATATTGCAAGCAAAAAAAATTGAAAAGAGGTGGTAACAGGAAGGCAACAGTTTTGTCATCACCTAGCACTTTTCTCTCTTGCAAGAGTATATGCACACACACACACACACATCCCCCCCTCCCAAACACACCCACACCCATATGTATGCATACATTCATTTATTCTGCTTTTTTCTCATCTAGCACATCTTAAAAAAAAAAAAAAAGATGGAGGCACGGAAATATGAGAAGATAAGAAAAAGAAAAAAGAAAAAAAAAGAGAAAAAATGAAACAACACAGTAAAGATCTATTATCTCTACAGAGTTAATCAAATGATTAAAGTGCTGTGTATGTGTGTGTGTGTGTGTGTGTGTGTGTGTGTGTGTGTTTGTGTGTGTGTGTGTGTGTGTGTGTGCATGCATGCGTCTGTGTGTATGCATGTATCTACGGTGCATATATATGTGTTTACACATGCACACACATTAAAGTACTGTCTACATGTTGTTTTCAACAGCCATTCATAAATCAATACCTGATTAAAAAGGTTGAAGTGAAGACCACATTTTTAAAGCTTGAAAAAATCCCTCTCCATCCATCCAGCAGCTAATGGGTATCTGATTCAGTTCAGGGAAAGTTAAGGCAGAGAATGAAGGATGGGCTCAGTCTTTCCTGTTATGCCCTTGGTATAGTGAACCTATATGGCCCATGGCCATACAGTTTTGAGACTTTAACTCAAAATTGTTCAACATAAATATTGTACAAATACTTATTCAATTTCTTTTTGAAGGCATTACATTTTTCTCTCTTTCTTCTTTCTAAACTCTCTTTATGATGTCATGAGTCTAAACCATTTGTGAGGCTGGATTTTTTTTCAGCTTGAAAACCCTCTCTGTCCACCCAGCAGTAAATGGGCCCGATTCAGTTCACTGAAGGCTAAAGGTGGCAGAAGGAGAGGGATAGGTGGGCTCTGCCTTTCATCATGCCGTGACTTAAGACACACAGGACCTCTGTTAGTTCACTGCCCCTATGGCAACAGGCTAGTCTTTAACCTTTATCTTTTTCACTTTTGGGGTAATGAAGTTAATATGTGCAATTTGGGCTCATATTTGAAAGGAGGGGGCAGGGGGAAGGGGTGGGGGTGGGAGAAGGCTGATACACAGAGGCCAAGTCAATCTTAAAAGAAAAAAAAAGTAGAAAGGAATCATGAAGTGTGTGGGGGAAGTATACTTACTTCTATAAGCCTATGTGGGTCTGAGCAGTCACTGCATCTCATTACAACTGCAAGGTTCCCACTCCGAAAAAAGCGAACTTCCTGGGATTCAATTGGTGTCAGAAAACGTGTCCCTTTCCTTCTTCCTCCAGACCCTCCCATCTTTAAAATATTTTGAAAATTTCATACAAAATGTGTGCTTTTGATACAAATCTGTAGCATCCATTGGCGAGTAACATCCACTTTTCTGACTGACAATGACCAAGACCAACTGTTCACAGTAACTATCATTGGTCTCCTTCACTTTTGCTACGTCTTTGCCTTGAGGATTTCAAACAATATGTAACACTATTTTTTTTTGAAAAAATGAATAGCAATATATGTCTTTGAAAACTGACCAGACAAGTGACTTCTCTGCAGTTGTCAGGTCATCTGTTAATTGTCTTAAACCCGAATCTGGCCACCAACAGATGTATTGATCTTACCATTGATTCCCCTTGGGGAGACCTCAGTCAGCTTCTGGCCACATTCCTTCAGAAAATTGATGGCCATCTCCACAGAGTTCTCAGTGGTGTTCTCCAATAGTAGAGTCAGGATCTCCAGGGAAATCACCTCATGGGCCTGTACACAATACACATACCCAAGTCACTACAGACACACAAAGTCCAATAAGCATATTCTTGGACATACTGCATACACAGGAGTGCCAAAGAGCCTCAATGACCGGCCTGAAAATGATTCTCAATTTTTCTAGGCCTGAAAAGTGATCCTCTCAATTTTCCTGCCTGAAAGTAAAAGTAGGGGTTGCTGCGGAAGGGAAGGTGGAGGGGCCTTTCACCTCCCAAAAGTTTGAAAACGAAGTGGAGGACTGGGCAGCCAGTCTGACGACATGAAAAGTGGTAACCTTACTCCAAATTTTGTTCTTGATTTTGTGATCACTACACTCATCAAGGTAAGACTACTTCCCCTGTTTTTCACATCTGACTGAGCACCAAAGTATCTTTAGTCTTATACACTAAATTTTTCAACACTATTAAGGCCTTATACATCAATTAATATATTGAACTAAAGAGCACAAAGCAGAAACTGCAAAAACAAAGATGGTTCTTACAAATACAATGATGAAACTCGGTTTAGATCAATGCAAATGGGGGTTATTTTTTTCTCTTGCACACATGTCAACAAGTACTCCATTGTTGGGGAAAAACTGGGTCCTTGAAGGGATAAAGATGAGAGCAATTCGACTGCAAACTATCAGTGACTTCAATTGTTAACAACAACAACAAAAAATGGTGTAATTATCCCTCTTAGGACCTCGTTTCCTTGCAAAACGAGGGACAAGTCTAGCATAGATAATGAAGTTCTGGTAAGTTCACATAACAACAAGCACATTCAAGCAGTCAAGGTTGAAGGGATTTTTTTTCCATGCCCCAACTGCACAAATTTTCACTGTGCTGGACAGGCAATTTTCAGATATTTCATATGCAAGATTTCTAACCTCAGCCTAAAAGTGGCATCCGTGTACACACATTTTTCCCCTGCTTACATTCTACAGCAGAGGTTCCTTTTCCCTTTACAAGTAAATCTTCAATCAGATCTTTCATTAGACTCTGACATGCTTTATAACTAAGTCTTTCATTTATAAGTACTATCTTCATTAAAGTCTTTCTCAATCATCCAAGAAACATCCATGAAACATCTGAAAACACAGTCCTCTAATAATCTCCAGCCTCATTTCTTTTTTTCCTTCTTTCTTTTTTTTCCTTTTTGGTCCTGGCATGATCATAAAGCATAGTTCAATACTGTCCCCTCCCCCCAAAAAAAAACTATTTTGGCAACTCCTCATACTTGAATGAGAAGTGTTTCTAGTATCCACTCAGGTAATGCCAATGTTTGATTTATTTCATTTCCATTTATCCAAAAGTCTTTCTTACATCTAACTATGGCATACATTCACTCTTTATTGTTTACACAAAACCATTCTTTTCTGACCCAGACCTCTTTTGTATCCAACACATGACCAGTTCAGATCTTTACATTGCAATGATGCCTTAGCAATTAGTGAAACCAGAAAAAAAAACTCATTCAAAACAGTATTTTTTTTTGCCTCTATACATACTCACACACACACTCTCTCTCTCCCACACACACATACATACACAGGTTTATCCACTTATTCCCACTTTCCCTACCTACTTAGAATGTTCATAATTTCAATTTAGCTTCAGGCACCCCCGGGTGACACACTCTTATTTGCAACGATTCTGTTAATTAATACTGTTCACTGCCCACAATTTCTCTCACTTTTTTTCTTAACCCTATGTCTCCATAGCAGTAAGCACATCTAAAAGTATTCTGAAAACTTATGCTGGGATAATTCAGCAGAAATAACATAAGACTATTTCTGGTAACACTAAAGCAGTAAACAGAAATGAACAAAAGTTGTCTCACCTCAGAACATCCTGACTTCTGAAAAGGAATCACTTATACATAAGAAATATCAAACTCAATCAATTGTTTGTTTACAGCAAAAGTCATTAAAAGAGGAAAAAACAAATCACAATCCCTGATGTACAGCATAACATACCACTTGCTGGTTTACAAGATGAGCAATGAAGCGTGTAGATGACAGGCACAAGTTTTTATCATTTCGGCGAAATCCTCGTTTGAATTGTAGTATCAGGCGCCCGAGAATAAGTTCTCCAATTTGAGGGAACTGGAATAAGACAGGCAAAAAAACGGTTTACATCTGAGCACCTCTAAAATGACGTATGTGAATAAAAGGTTAAACCACTAAGCAAGAATACAGAGAAATCAGCTGATTATAAGATTTCTATGCAAAAATTTTTGTAATTTCATAAAAGACATAATAAGGTAGAAAATCTGATTATCTTAGAGCCAGTCACTGGAAAAATAGCCCGCTGTATATTATCATTTCCTGGATGACCCCTTTCCTACCCCCATACATCGCACAGACACTACAGCCAAGTCGATTTCTTGTAATGCTTCACCTGTAATACGCTTGCTATCAATGATACATAAGCATTATAATGCAAATTTAAATACTGAGGGCAGGACAGAGCTCAAGATAGGGATATCGTTGGAGAGAGAGAGAGAGAGAGAGAGAGAGAGAGAGAGAGAGAGAGAGAGAGAGAGAGAGAAAGAGAAAGAGGGAGGGAAGAGAGACTGAGGGTGGATGTGGGGATGGGGGAGGAGAAGGTTAGAGAGAGAGGAGAGAGAGAGAGAGAGAGAGAAGAGAGAGAGGAGAGAAGAGGGAAGGAGGGGAAGAGAGACTGAGGGTGGGAGTGGGGGGGAGGAGAAGGTTAGAGAGAGAGAGAGAGGTTAAGAGAGAGAGAGAGAGAGAGAGAGAGAGAGAGAGAGAGAGAGAGAGAGTTTAAAACTATTAGCTCAACATGTTGTCAAATAAGCCTTATGTCTTATATTTATTGTATTTTAAAACAATCAACAGCAACTGAAATAAACTGCATCTGTTTTATGTTTAGCGTATTTCAAAGAGCAAATATAAATGTTCAACCTCTCTAAGTACTGATGAAGGGAATCAACAATAACATTCATAGTAAAACCTAGTTCTCGCCATCTATAAACATATATCCCATTTCTAGAAGTACCATAAACAGAATCCCATTCTATTGAATACTACTCTAATAAGGGTCCCATTTCTCTGAGACACTTATCTGATGCATTTTTAATTGAGAAACTCCCAATCTGTCCTATTCTTTATCTTAACACATCAAAAATACATTTCTAACAATACATGGCTAGCATTTCTCACAATGACAGATTTGTACATTTCTTGCGCATCCATCAAAACCTATCCTAATCACAGTTGCACAATTTTTTCATAACAAGATGATTATTTTTCACATCACAATAGTGATAGTAAACAATACAAACAATGACAACAGGCTGATTTCGGTTAAAAAAAAGAAAGAAAAGCACCTGTATAACTACTTTACTGTACACACCATTCCTCAAAATCAGTAACACACCGGCACATCTTTTAAGTTTTGAAACACAGTGATGTGTGTCTTTTTCTTTAAAAAAGCAAACAAACAAAGAAATAAATAAAACACTGACATGCATCTTATTCCTTGCAGTAACAGCCATCATTTCCCACACAGTTTTCCCAAGAAACAGACATATACCTTCTTCATTCCCTAAAGTACCACACCACAGATATCCTAGTTCATAACGAGCAGGACTGAGACATGCAGCTGACAAACCAACACACTGATGACTATTTGAAATAAAAAGACACTAAAGTATTCAAACCAACACATGAAACAGTCAGACATGTAATGCGTTGATTGCATCTGATTTCTAAAGGTCATACATACGCGTGTTCCATTTCTCGTTTCACAAAGTCATATAAACATTTCCAGCTTCACCACACCGACATGCAATATTTTCCTCACAACAGCAGACCGACATGTTATTCTTTACTGTAATGCACGTCTTATGTTCTTATTGTTATAGTGTCATATCTGTCCTGATCTTACTATTAAACTCAGTAAAACATTGAAATTGGTCATATTCCATGTGCGAGTCCACTCTTTGTTATGACGCACTTGACAAAGGACCTTTGAAAAAAACACACACACAATTTCTCCAGTCACAAACTGACATGCTGTAAGGCAATGACTAATAACTCCTTATCCTTTATAAGAAATTGTCATTTTCTGCAAAGAGACATAACATGTTCTATTCATAACAATTTACAAGCTGTCTGTTTCTTGCAATGACATCAATCATTTCTTAAATGTGTCCAAAAAAAACACACAAAAAAAGAAGAAAAATTTACAAGCCACTTTTCTCAAAATCATACTATTAACCCGTTCACTGCCTGAAAATGTTACCAAAAAAATGCTTTCCCAGTGCCAGGGAAATCTAATGATTTGGGGGTAATAATTAACAAAAAATTCTAGCTCAGAAACTACAAAAGATATAAAAATGAAATATGTATGATTTTTGAAGGAAATTGAATGAAGATTTTGAATCTGGGCTTCTTTTGTCTTAATTTTGATAATAAAAAAAATATTTAGGCATTTAGATTTGGATATATTTTTTTGCACAATCAAAAACATATGTATTTACCACTACAGCTTCACATCCAAAAAAGAACACAAAGCAAAAAAGTTGAAAATAAAGTTTGTATTGTCACACTACACCTGTAAATGAAAGTAAAACAGTTTAGAAGTCTATCAAGACGCTCACACTCTATGCAGACAGGTCAGTTCACGACCACGCCCCCCTCCCCCACCACGCCCCCTTGCTCGACTTCAACCCTCTCTTTCACTCCTCCTCTTCCCCTACCTTTCCCTCTGCCCCGTGTCACGCCGCGAGCAGGCCGTGCTCCCCTCTCGCGCTGACTATCACATCACTGGCCACTGGCACACAGTGCAGAGTACACACTAGGCTAGCTCGTTCGACGCTGGCAAGCCGTCAGTTGAACACACACTGAGGTCACACAGCCCGACTCAATAACTGACGAATATGGTCGGCAATTCCATCACTATCATCATCTCACCTTCATGCTCGAGTAAGTCGTTGAATAAAAGATTATTGTCTTTGTCAAAAATGATTACCAGAGCCTGCTCAGCTGTGTAAATATGTTGATTTGGTCGCTACGCTTGTCGAAGGTTGCGCCGCCATCTTTGCAAGCGAGACGAAGTGCTGGCTGGTCATCCAGTCAGTGATGAGAATAAATGGTCTTTCCCATCACGTGTGGTCATTTGCATA
Organism: Conus canariensis; assembly: GCA_033310375.1. Taxonomy (NCBI): domain Eukaryota; kingdom Metazoa; phylum Mollusca; class Gastropoda; order Neogastropoda; family Conidae; genus Conus; species Conus canariensis. The sequence goes on from CM065714.1 coordinate 84,337,550, forward strand.
TCATTTTAATACTACAGACATATAAGGCTTACTACGCACACTCTATTTAAGTCCGTTAATAGAAATAGTAACGAATGAAAATTCAAGAAAAATGCATGACGTCAGTGGACGGCCCATAGGCACTGGGGAAGCATTTTTACTTCGGCGTCAGCTGACGGCTTAAAGGCACTCTTCGGGTTAATCATGTTCCACACAAAACAGAATAAACATCTGATCTTTTTCCTTCAACTGAGAAACAGACATCACACACACATATACTAAAACAAAGCTAATGTCTTGTTTCTCGCAATGACATCAATCATTTCTTAAATGTTTCGAAAAAAATTTACAAGCCACTTTTCTCAAAATCATGTCATTACTCACTTTTAACACAAAATGGAATAAACATCTGATCTGTTTCATTCAACTGAGAAACGGACATCTGTCCCATTCCACACAGACACATACTAACAACAGTCTCTTTGCTCACCATACAACTATCATATTTGTGCCATTCCACACATTTCCCTCCCTGTTACTGCATCTACCTCTTCCTTCTGTTAACAACTGCATCTACCTCTTCCTTCTGTTAAACTATCTGCCCACCTGCCATCACTTGTTAACTTCAAATTTACTCATCGTCATACTGATGTGGGATTGGTGACCCAGTTTTGTTTCAAAATGTTGAGATGCTTTAAGATCTTCAGATGTGGCTCTGGAAGGCACTTGATAAAACCAAAATGGCTGCTGTTTGCAAAGTGCTTTGACTGCAATCCGAAAGTTATTCTGCAGCAAGCAGAAATGGGGAGTTTTTATTATACTCCCTGTTTGGCTAGTATACTTACCATGTCAGACCACAGCATTCTACGGCAGTTAGTCAGCTCTGCCAGGCTGAAATTTTTTGTGGCTAATGCAGTAATAAGACAGTCACGTGACGGCCACCCTACTTCCGCCGTAGGAAGAAGCCGGTGTCCGCTCCCTGTACCTCATTCATCGAGGCCTGCGTGCAAGGTAACCCCGAGAACCTTGGCGCTAGAGGGGAAGGTAGGGTGGGCATTAGAGTCTGACACGGTAAGTATACTAGCCAAACAGGGAGTATAGTAAAAACTCCCCATTTTGGCATCATATACTATACCATGTCAGACCATAGCAGAATTTATTGGAATCGGAGGAGGGCCAGTGCCCTAGTGGTTCCTGGGGTTAACCGATATGGCTGCATTAGCCGCCACAAAGGAGATCCCTTTAGAACCGTCAGCCCTGGTCATGCGGATGTCCCTTAACCCGTTCGCTGCTTGAAGCTGCTTGAAAATGTTACAAACAAAGGCTTTCCCAGTGCCAGGGAAATCTAATGATTTGGGGGTAATAATGAACAAAAAATTCTAGCTCAGAAACTACAAAAGATATAACAATGAAATATATATGATTTTTGAAGGAAATTGAATGAAGATTTTGAATCTGGGCTTCTTTTGTTTTAATTTTGATAATACAAAAGTATTTAGACAATTAGATTTGGATAGATTTTTTTGCACGATCAAAAGCATATGTATTTACCACTACATCTTCACATCCAAACAAGAACACAAAGCAAAAAAGTTGAAAATAAAGTTTGTATTGTCACACTACACCTGTAAATGAAAGTAAAACAGTTTAGAAGTCTATCAAGACGCTCACACTCTATGCAGACAGGTCAGTCCACGACCACGCCCCCCTCTCCCCACCACGCCCCCTTGCTGGACTTCAACCCTCTCTTTCACTGCTCCTCTTCCCCTACCTTTCCCTCTGCCCTGTGCCGCGCCGCGAGCAGGCCGCGCTCCCCTCTCACGCTGACTACCACGTCACTGACCACTGGCACGCAGTGCAGAGTACACACTAGGCGAGCTCGTTCGACGCTGGCAAACCAGTCAGCTGAACACACATTGAGGTCACACAGCCCGACACAATAACTGACTAATACGGTTGGCAATTCCATCACTATCATCATCTCACCTTCATGCTCGAGTGAGTCGTTGAATAAAAGATTATTGTCTTTGTCAAAAATCATTAGCAGAGCCTGCTCAGCTGTGTAAATACGTTGATTTGGTCGCTGCGCTTGTCGAAGGTTGCGCCGCCATCTTTGCAAGCGAGACGAAGTGCTGGCTGGTCATCCAGTCAGTGATGAGAATAAATGGGCTTTCCCCTCACGTGTGGTCATTTACATATCATTTTAATACTACAGACATATAAGGCTTACTACGCACACTCTATTTAAGTCCGTTGATAGAAATAGTAACGAATGAAAATTCAAGAAAAATGCATGACGTCAGTGGACGGCCCATAGGCACTGGGAAAGCATTTTTAATGCGGCGTCAGCTGACGGCTTAAAGGCACTCTACGGGTTAAATAAAAGTTTATAAAGGGATTTTCTGAACGCCAGTAGGCTGCCTCTAGGAGGTGGCGCAAGGGCAAAGATTGCTGGAACGCTGCGGAAGTGGCCAGGGCTCTGACCTCATGGGCCCAAGGGGGTATGACGGGGAGATCCTTGGACGCCTGGGCGTAGGCAGATCTCACTGTCTTGGAAAGCCACCTAGAGATAGTGCCAGCCGAGATGTCTTTCTTATTGTTGGTGTTGATAGAAATAAGGAGACGTCTCTGGGAAGCGCGCCTGGGGCGCGAACGTTCCCAGTAGTGTCTCAGACACCTGGAAGGGCACAGATCCAAGTCTCCCCGTCTCCCCCACTGTCCCCGCCTAGGATGTCCGCCAGCGAGCGGATGACGATGTAGGGGGAGGGACTGCCCGGTTCCTGATTCTTAGCTAGGAATTCGGGAAGGAACTTAAGAGAGACAGAGCCATCCCTGTGGAAAGCAATGTCTCTGGGGTCCCCGCTGTGGGCGTGGATCTCGCTTCGTCTTCTGGCTGAAGCCAGGGCGAGGAGAAAGGTGGTTTTCTGGGAAAGAAGGTCAAAGGGCAGGGTGGCAATAGGCTCGAAAGGGGGTTTTCTGAGAGCATCGAGAATGATAAAGAGGTCCCAAAGGGGAACGTGCCTAGGGGACTGGGACTCACGTAGAGCCACCCCCTAGAGATCTCTCTGAGAAGGAAGTCATTCTCAAAGGAGGGTCCGCCGAGCTGGCGGATGGTCGTGCAGATGGCCGACCTGTAGCCCCATATGGAGCTAGCCGAGAGCTTGAGGCAGGAGGATAGGTGGGATAGGAAATTTCCTGTCTGGATATTGGAAGGGTGATCATGGGGAACAGAGTTTTCTGAGCACCAGGAGACCCATTTCTCCCAGCGGCAGTCGTAGAGGGACTCCGTGCTTGCCCTGCGAGAGGCCGTCGCTAGGTCCCGGAGGTCCTGCGAGGCCCCCGCCCCTGAGAGAACGTTTAGAACGGACTGGGACCTGTCCGTCCGGGAGGTAGAGGCAGGTGCTCGCAGTCGGGCTGGCACAGAAGCCAGGCGTGGAGGCGGAGCATCTGGGGGATGGAGTGAGGGCGACCCGAGCGGGACTGCCTGAGCATGTCCCACCGGGTGTTCAACTGGAGGGGGGGTACATGAGAGAGGGACTTGAGGTCCGGAAACCATGACTGAGTGGGCCACCATGGGGTTATGAGAATGAACCTGGGTCTTTCAAGTCTCGCCTTCCTGATCACCTTGTGGAGGATTGGGAAGGGAGGGAAGGCGTATGCTACGAGGCCGGTCCAGGGAAGGGAGAGAGCGTCGATTGCATAGGCCTGGGGATCTGGGACGGGAGAGACATACACTGGCAGACGATGATTGAATCGGGTGGCAAACAGGTCGACCATGGGTCTGAACCAATGTTCCCACACCGAGATTAGTGTGAGCCTGTTGAGGGTCCATTCCGTGTGGAGGACGGACCTGGAGCGGCTGAGAGAGTCTGCCAGGATGTTGTGCGTCCCCGCTATGTCTCTCGCGCGAAGGGCGATTCCAGCGGAGGAGAGCCTCTGTCCGGAGGGAGAGGCTGATGGAGCGTGCCCCCCCCCCCCCCCCGTTGACACAGCAAGACACCGAGGTGTTGTCCGTGAGTAGGAGAACAAGTCGGTGCGAGACCGGGGTCTGGAAGTGGAGGAGGGCAAGCCTGACCGCTTCCAGTTCCAGGATGTTGATGTGGAGACGGGCAGTCTGTGGGTCCCACACCCCTGAAGCATGACTGTTCTCCAAGTGGGCCCCCCAGCCCGAGTTGGAGGCATCAGTGAAGAGCTCCAGGGCCTGGGTTGGCAGGGAGAGGGGAACCCCGGGGCTCAGTGTGGAGGGGCTGAGCCACTCCTCCGTGGCCCAAAGGAACCAAGGCCCGAGGGGAATGGTCTGATCCCAGCGGTCGGAGGTCTGGGACCAACGATGGCGGAACTCCCTTTGGAGTTGACGCTAGGGGAATGAGGGACGATAGTGACTCCATCATCCCCAGAAGGGAGGAAAGTGGACCTCTCTGGGGTCGGGGAGACCTGCATGGAGATCGTGTTGAAACTCATGCCCAGAAAGGCGAACCGCTGACTGGGGCTGAGTTCGCACTTGCTGGGGTTGGTGAGTCCTCCTGTCTGGCGAGGAAGGCCATCTCCTTGACTACCTTCGTGAAAATGAAGGGTGCCAGGGAGAGGCCGAAGGGGAGTGCCTTGAACTGGAACACCCGCCCCCGCCAGACAAACCGAAGGTATCGTCTGGGGGGAAGGTGTATGAGGATCTAAAAGTAAGCGTCCTTCAGATCTACTGAGGTGGCCCAGTCCTGATGGTGGATGGAGTCTCTGACCTGGGTCTGGGTCTCCATCTTGAATTTGGTGGGTCTGAGGAACTTGTTGAGTGGGGAGAGGTCAGGATGGGCCTCCAGCCTCCCGAGGGTTTGGGGACCACGAACAGGTGAGAGTAAAACCCGGGGTTGGGATGGGATATCTCCGAGATAGCCCCTTTTTTGAGGAGTTCCTCGACTTCTGGTGAAGTGCCTCCGCCTGGGCAGGAGGGGGTTTGCGGGGGGTGGTGGTGGTGGTGGTGGTGGAGAGGCTAGGAGAGGGGGGCGTTTGTGTGCCCAAGGCAGGCGGAACCCCTCCTGTAACACTGCCACTATCCACGGGTTGAGGCCCATATGTAGCCACTGGTGGGCGTGCCGGGATAGGCTGCCTGCCAGAGGGGCTGAGGGGCTGGGGGAGGGGGGCGGGCGGCGGCAGCGAGATTTCTGCCAGTTCCAGCTCCCCCTGTAGGTGAGTCTGCCAGTCACCTCTGAGGCCATTCCTGCTGGCCGAACCGAAAATTCTGCTGGGGGGTTTTCGGTTTCAACCTAGAGGCGGTACTGGGGCGCCTGGCGGGCCGTGCGGTGCGAGAGGGTGCCTGTTTGGGGTAAGGCTGGGGTCTGGAGAAGGTTTGTGCGGAGCGAAAGGAGGGTCTAGCAGGGCGAGGCTGGCGAGGGGGCCCGACTGCAAAAGACGCCGCCTGCCTGCGTTCTTCGACTGTGTGGGTAATGACCGCAGTCGAATAGTCGCCGAAAAGCGACTGCTCCTGACCCGGGATGCACCGCAAGGCCGCCTTAAGCACCGGGAAGAGAGTGGACTGTGACAACACAGCATCTCTCACGGCCAGAAGACAGTTGTAGTGACTCCTGGCTGTACTGTCCGCCGCAGCTGAAAGGTGATGCGCCATCTTGTTAATAAGAAAGCGCATCAGGGGATCACCAAACAAGCGAGAGTCTGTCTCGGGGTGTGACTCAGAGTCGTTCGAGTCTGAGGACACAGAGACAGTGCTGTCCTCCTGTGACCATACCTCTTCCTCTCGCTGCAGGAGCATGTCGAAGAAGACATGCCCCGCGGAGGTGTGAAGGAAACCCGTCCTAGCAATCCTGTCCCACTCCATCAGGTTCTTGATAGAAACAGTGGTGGAGGTGGGGGGGGGGGGGGGGGGGGGGGGGACGGTTGGGGGTAAGCCGGCAGTCAGCGGGGGAAATGGCCATTTCCCTGGTGACTGGTTTGGCGGAGAAGAGCGAGAAGACATGGGGGCCCTGCCGCGGGTCCTTGAGGAAGGATCCTACTGGGACCGCGTTAGGGGCAGACAGGAAGTCAATCCCTGGCGGAGGAACGGCCTGTGCACCTCTGGCAAAGGTTGCCGATCTGTCCCACAAGAAGGTGAGGGTCTGGGGGGCGACTATCCTTGGCTGAGATCGCTGGGCTGGGGGGGGGGGGGGGGCGGCGTACCGGTCAAGGGAGAGAATGTTGTGAGAGGGTGGGGATTCCCTAACAACAAGTTCTGGTCGCCACCGTTCCACGATGGAAACGTCGCCAGACTGGGGGAGGGAGTCCTCTACCCTGTCCTCAGACTTGGGGGCAAAGTGTTCCTGAAGGGGATGCTCAGATCCATCTTCAGAGGCAACGGCAGGGGTGCATGGGAGTCCCGCCCTAGCTGGGTAGTAGTAGAATGCGAGGGCGGGTCCCTGGTGGCTCCATAATCAGCGGGCAGACTAGTGGGGGAGCGCCGATCGGACAGCGCCCGAGAGGGAGGAGGACCCAGGTCGAGCCAGCTCGAGGAGGCTGGATGCCACATTCGACCGTAGATGGAGTCACCTTGGGTATTGCTTCTGAGCCACTGGTCCCTCTCGGGGGCATAGAGCCACCGGTCCCCGGGGAGTACGGCGGGCTGTGGTGGCCCTGAGGCAGGATTTCCTCGGGGACCTGGGTAACCTGAGGCACCAGGGGGTGTGTAGCGAGAGAGCGTGGTCTCTCGTACCCGCCCTGGGGAGTGCACTGCCTTCTGCACCTCCCTGGTGCGATCCGTGCCGGCCCCCTGCGTGGCAGGGGGGACGGTGGGTGGCATGGCAGCCGAGCCCCCTGGCCGCATGAATGCAGACTGGGATGGCTGCGGTGACATGTCCACCTCAAGGATAGATAGGTTACCCGTAGTCCCGCTGGTCGATCCTCCCCCGAAGGAACGGGACCGTGGATGTTGCCCAAATGGGGAGCGGAAGAAGTCCACTCCCCAACGTCCTGTACCCCTAGGGGAAAATGCGACAGTTGATCGGGGTGGGTCGACCGTCGGGGGTCAGGGCGCAGATCCGACTGAGTCGATGCCTGCGGCCGAGACCCGGAGTTATAGTCAGTGGGGGGGTCCCACCAGAGACTGGCCATAACTCCTCCACCGGAGTGTTGACGCTCCTCGTGTCCGGGTGGTGGCTGCACTCGGACATGGTTGGGGAGAGCGTAATGAGGCTGCGTGACGTTAGTGGGGGGAAAGCTAACGCCACGAGGCTCATATGGTCGAGTGACGGGCGGTGATTCCGACTGCGAGTCGTCACCCGTGCTGGTCTGCGCCTCAGCAAGGTTCCCTGGGGGCCGAGGGTCGCGAGACGCAGCATGATAGAAGGGTGTCTCTGTGTGCGACTGAAGGCAAGGCGAGGCGGCCGGTGAAGGAGACAAATTTGGATGAGAATGTTTGGAACGGGCTGGTCCTTTGAGAGGAGCCTTGCCTTTAGATTTTTTGGATTTTTAAGTGTCAAAAGACAAACAGTTCGAAATAACGGCCGTCTGCTTGCTCGCCTTCGGGCGCAACGATCGTGCGTCCGCCGGTTGGGCAGAGGAGGTATCATAGCGATTGTCGTGCGTCCCCTGCGCGGAACCCTCCTCCACACCGGCCGTACATTCATCACAGGTGCGAACGGATTGTCCCGAGGAATCGACACGCGGGTCCTCCTGGGCAGTGAGTGACTCCAGAACAGAGGAGCGGCTCGACCCGTTGGTGTCCTGCACCATGTTGGCCACTGGTGGCGGAACAATCATGGAACACACGATCGTAAAGAGGAGACAAAGAGGTGGATTAAGGGATAAAAAAGAGCTCGATCGACCTTGTGAAAGGCACTGGTAATGAGAGAAATAAAGATCAGATCGAGCGAAAAGGTGCTCGAATTACCAAGAGAACAGTACTAAAAGTACTGTTTGATCGAGGAAAACTCGATCATACAACGCACGCCGGTAATGGCCGGTCGAAATCAAAATGGCGGAGGCGACTGGTGAGGAGAAATGGAGGCCGAGTGACCGACGAGAATGATCGTCGAGTCAAGGCGGTAGAATAATGAGCGAAGCAAAAAAGGGGGATCGCCGAAAGGGAGCCGATAAAGGCTGAATGAAGGGGATGAGTTCCAAGAAGGAACAAATTAGTGGACCCGGCGATGAAGTTCCGAACTTGCGAAAGGCACGGAAAACAAAGTCGCGAGTGAGGAGCGTGAAAATAAATAAATAAAACACGCCAAACCAAAGCCTCACACGGCAAGGGTGTAAGGGTCAGTGCGCAAGCCACAACAAAACAAGTAAAGGAGCAAACACAAGGCAATCTTTACACAACAGCAAAGTAAAGGCGAGACAGAGCACAAGACTTATCTTGCTTGGACGGCAGGCCGAAGAAGAATGAGGTACAGGAAGGGACACCGGCATCTTCCTACGGCGGATGTAGGGTGGGCGTCACGTGACTGTCTTATTACTGCATTAGCCACAAAAAATTTCGGCCTGGCAGAGCTGACTAACTGCCCTAGAATGCTATGGTCTGACATGGTATAGTATATGACGCCAAAAGAGCAACAATGAGTGACACTGATAGCAGACTGTCCATTTAATACAGTTATGGACAATTTGGCTGTACGGGAGCCAATGAATTGATAAAAATGGCTCAGGAAGCAATGCTGACTGTGTTAGTGTGTTTGCTTTAACTGCAAATTTCAGTGGCAGTACGTGAAATGACCAAAAGTGGTGAGTTGACACTGTCTGACAGATTTTTGAATTTTCATTCTGAATTTTCAGTTGAAGATGAATGCACCAGACTGATCAATCATAAACATCAACACACAGAAAAAAAAAGTAAGCACAGCGAACTACACACCATTCTAGATTTTTTTAATAAAATGTGCTTGAGATTTTTCATTTATGATACTTTTTTTTTTCTAATGGTAAGCTCATTTAATGCTCAGTAAAAGTAATTGGTTTCGGGTAGTCAGCAACTGTTGGGACAAAAACTTTCCAAATTAAAAGGTTATCTTTCACATACAGAAAAAGATAATGTTTGAAGAAATATTTTCGATATCTGTTCCTTTCCAAACAGTAATATACCAACATATTTTTTCTCTAATCCTATTTCACTTAATTAACCATGATGCATTGTCATGTACACTATTCCTCACAAATACAGCAACATGTGCACCATTCTTCAGACACACACAAATGACATTTTATCTTATTTGTTACAATGTCTATTCCATTCATGATAGCTGTGTCCGACATCTCTTTTGTTCCTTATACAAGCACAACAATAATGTCGCCCTACAACAAACAGAGGTATTCGAGTTACTGACTGGTATTGGCCAGACTCACCTTGGTATTGATGATGGCCACCAGAGCTGCATACACATGGGTAAAAGTAGGGGAGGCTGCCTGAGCTTGAATCACAGAACGAGCCAAAAGACCTCTGGAAACCAAATACATTGAACATCAAGACAGACAGATGCTACATCAAGTCATATTTCAATGTCAAAACAATCATCAACAAATACATCAATATCAAACAAGCATTTGACCATCATATGTCATAATTTTCAACCGATATTCATTTCACATTAGATAAATAACATCTGAGAAAATGCTGTGTTTTCATCACTATGTACTTCTTTAATTTCTGAGAAGATATATCTCTTACAGAAAGTAAAAATACAAACTACCTGAACTAAAAAAAATCAACATTTATGTTCCTTCCATTATTTGAACTAACAGTTAGTTTTCTCACTGGATTTTAAAGTGATAGTCCTTGATACCCTGTTCCAAAAAGTTTGAAGGTTTCCTTACCAAACTAATAAGTCCCAAAACTTGTACCCCCTCCCCCCAACCATACCCCCCAAAAAACAAAACAAAACAAAGCAAACAAACAAACAAAACAGAAACATATCACTAACAAAGATGTTATTTAAACAAGTCTGTTTGTCAATGTCAGGTCTTACTCACACTCCATTATAAAAATCTTCCATCACAGAGCAGAATATAAAGCCAAAAAGAAGACAAGCCATGCCTGTAACGATTTTTCTTGTGAACTCTACAGCACTTACACAGCCCTTCTTATCATCATTTGCTCTTCTCACCTTCCCCTGACGATGTTCTCTTGGAAAACCTCGCGAACGATGTCGACAATATTAGACACATTGACTTTGTTGACCAGACCGTTGATGCTCTTCTTCAGAGCTTCCCACGCCATGCGCTGGTACTCAACACTGCACACACACACACACACACACACACACACACACACACACACACACATGGTGGTAGCTGTGAGGTCAAAATAAGATGCAAAACAAAAACAACTTAAGACAGAAAGGATGACTGCAGGATGCAAGTGGGAAGAGAGTCCCTGATCCTGAAACTGAGCTGTGGCCATCTTTGCAATCATGAAAATGGACTGTGACCATCCTAGCAGTTTTGAAAACTATCATGAAACAAGATGCCACCCTGAAACAAATTTCTGGCATCTTAATCTTGTGTAACTTCAGCTAATTCAATATATACTTTTAAAAGCCTTAAGAATCTTTTAGAGTAACTACATTAACCATCAAACTTGCAACAATGAAAACAAGATTAAAACATCATTTCAGCCAACTTTTATATTCACTGATATCCAAGATATGACTCTGTGACAGATCAAATAATCTTTACTGTTGAGCAAGAAAACACACATGTACACACACACTTCACACTTGTGAACATGCTGATCTGCTTTCTTTGTTTTGTACTGGTAAAAGCTTTGTGCTGGACCCCTACAGCCTTAGTATGTAGATGATCATGTTATGTATATTCTACTGAATCATTTGCATAAGAAATCAACAATTATTTTCCTTCCGCTGAAGCTAAACTAAGATGTTTGACCACATGAAGTACAATCAGTGATGCTGATCTTGTGGCAGGAAATTTGTGCACCAGCCCAAAATCACCATTCCCATTTCCTGAAATTCTCCACAAGGTTTTCCCTTATTTGCTTGAAGACACTGACATAATTTTTTTTTCAAGTACCAGATTGTTTATATTTTTTGTCTCTCTCTCTCTAATTTACTCAATCAGTCGCTTTTTGAAAAATCACCGTCACTGTTTGTACAAGAGGATACATGGGTTGACAAATCACTTTTTGAAACAAGACAACTTCTGTAACTTCCTATGTAGTTTCACAAAAACACAATAATTTTTATGTTAATAAAATCTTATATCCAACATTTACATGGGGAAAGTCACAAACAGTGTTTTTTGGTTTTTTTGTTTTGTTTTTTAAAAGATTTTCATTTATTTTGCTACCAGGCTATACAAATAAATTGTAAAGGAAGATGACTAATGAACAAAATATTGCTTCTGTGCAAATGTCGAGGAACCAGGATGTAGCCCAGCAAAATCTAAAGTTCTGGAAGTGGAAGCCACCAAAATTTAATCTCACCTATCTGGAAATGAAAGAAACAAATTTTGGGGGATGGGTGTTATTTTTTCTCTCCCAGATTTCCAGTTTATTCTACAAGACTCGCATCCTGTGATTGTGGGGTCAAACTGCTTGTTATTAATGTTAGATATTTAAGGGTGGTTTTAAGATGTAAAACCAAGTCAGCATGACACAATAAAGGAGCCGGTTCTGGATGAAGGGAGCCTGACAGGCGAATGTGGTCCATATGACTTTGTTCGAGAGGAAGTGATCCTGTAAACGCTGATGTCAGCAGAAAAACTGAGAAAATGTGAACTGTGTAAAGTTTGTAAGTTCAGTCAGGTATGATGGAAACCAGTCATAACTGATTTAAAACACTGAACAGAGAGCTTGAAGTCTTTGTTAAACAGAAGTCAGATATCACTATGGAGAGAAGCAAAATGATACGGTAAAGTTAGAAGGATCTGAAAACATAATTCTAGCTGAATTATACAGACACACAAAGGATCTGAAAACATAATTCTAGCTGAATTATACAGACACACAAAATACTATGAGAATGGGTACAAAAATATCTAATGGAGCGAGTTAAAAGATATTTTCAGACGACGTGGTGACACTTATTATTTTTTTTGTGTACGCTATAGTATGCTTCATATTTCATTAACACATAAAAATTACTAAATCTTTCAGGGATAAAAAGAAAACTTGTGAATATATGACTTTGCCTAATGGAAACAAAAAGAAATGTAATTAATTCTCCATTTTCAATTTTCATAATAAATGAATGCAAAATGAACTAACCTATTCTTAATAATTCATACAGTTCTTTCTTTCCACACATTTTCTCCATTTACCTGCTTTTATCAGTAATCTGAGCCTGCATCATACGAAGTTTGGCTGGCGGAATGTAAGCACCGCCTGTACGAGTTGTAATGTCTCCAATGTCCTTGGTTTTCTTCTCTGGAGGTGCTGTGTCAACTTTCTCCTTCTCCCCCTCCGTCTCACCACTTTTCCTTTTCTGAGCTTCAGCCACACTGTATCAGAAAATAACTCATATGTATATGCAAGACATACATGCGTATACACATGCATAGTTCATTCAACTTATCACTGATTACAAAACACACAATGTGCTTTTGACATCTTGAAACAGTCAGACAGCATAAAACACAACATGCTTTTGAAATCTTGGAACAGTTTGACAAAGTGATTGATATTGAATGAATGGAAAACAAAAGCAGGTGTGACTGGCAACACACACACAACACACACACACACACACACACACACACAGAGAAAAACACACACACGCCCACATACATACACACTCATGAAAACCCTGAGCACTGGTAAACCACCTCTCCGACAAGAGTAAGAATGAGAATACAATAAGTGTTACTCTCTCTTAGTGTTTAGTAATGTTTAACAACAGTGATTTAAAGAAAGGAAAACAACAAAACTTCAGCATCGTGAGTCCTTGGTAAATGTGAAGTTCAAAGTAAAGGTGTTCTGACTCACTTTTCATTCTTCTTATTTTCTTTATTTTCCTCACGTCTGCTGACTCTGTCCTTTTCTCTGTCATCTCTGTCTCTTCTCTTCTCATTCTTATGATCAGACTTCCTGTCATTGTCTCTCTCTCGTTTCCTGTCGTAACGATCCCTGTCAGAATCACGACGACCATCACCACGGCGATCCTCATCCCTTCTCCTACTGTCTGTCCGTCTTCGATCCCCATCACGCCAACTTCTACCTCTTGTAGTATCTCTGTCATCTCTGTGCTGTCGGCGATCTCGTCGATCACTGCTTCTACCTGATGACCTGTCTTCTTTCCAGCGTTTGCCACTGTCTCTGTTTCTGGGACTTTCTGAGCGACTACGCTTTTTGGAACGACTTCCTCCTGTGTCCTCACGCTTGTCTTTGCCAGTGTCAACTTCAGGACTACCTTTATCCCCTTCGTCTCGCTTCTTGCCTTTGTCTCTGGATTCAGTTGATACTTTCTGGAAGAAAAAAAAAATTCTGAATGAGAATTATCATGAAAACAAAATGCTGCCTTTTGCTAAAAATCACTCAGACATAAAAACCTAAGGATGACCACAATACAGAACCCAGAGTGTTTGCACAGCACTCTCTACGCGGCCAAAAATCTTACTGAAAATGGCGCAAGAAACTAAAACAACATAATACTTTCATAGCAAATGCAGAGATATCCAAAATCAAAATATTCTCAAGTGTTCTTGACAGCACAGTCAGAATGAAAGCGTTTCTAACACCTTACTTCCATCCCGCCCCCCCCCCCCTCCCCCCCACCTTCCCTGACTTCTATTCAAATCTTATTTCCTCAGCATTCTGTTGCTCTTGTTCAGCATTTATATAAATTCCCTGATTTTTATCTAAAAGTGCCAGACAATCAGTTATATGGCTCAGTACTGAAAGGGGTAATCAGTTACCCTTCACAGTCATTAGATAGCTGTGCTTAACTATTGTAAGCAGATGTTAACTGATGCATGCAGCATATTGTGAATTTATTAGTGTTCAGTATCCTCACTGAGGTGGCAGATAGTATGATAGTTAACACAAAAATGTTCAGTGTCCTCAAGGTGATCTGTGGCAGGATAACTGACAGTGATCAGGTCTTTTTTTTCTCCTTGAGTGCATAATCATGCATGTAAAGTTTGGTTTGGGGAATTATGCTTGAATAAGAAAGGTTCTTGTATACACTATCAGGGTCTGCAGAGAACGGGGAATTTTTTCCAGTTCCTGGAGAGTTTGAGAAAATATTATTCCGAGGAACATAGTATGAACATGTAAATACAGTGTACCATTTTCCTTTTACTACTGATACCTTTATCCACTCGTTGGATGCGACTACGTTTTGTTTCGATACAGGGTCTTCAATTTGGAAAGGGATGAACATTCACACACAGCAATTAGTGTACACTGCTCCAGCTCTTGCAGCCACCATTTGCAGTGTACTATGATTCAAAGCAAAAGACTCTTAAAACAGTATTTTGTTCTGTTTTTTTTTTTTTGCTGTCCCAATTTCTGTGCCACCTCAGTGGCAGTGCACCCACGTCGCTCATTCCGACACCTCGTCCACAGCCACAGCCCAGTCGGTCCCGCCGCAGCCCCGGCACGGCAATCCACAGGGAGCAGTCAATGTCAAGAGGCAACTCACCGGAGGAGACACTGCACTGCTGAAGAGTCACTTCGGTGGTGTTCAGTGGCACCTGTTCTGATCCAACAAACGCAGGACACCACCTACTAAGCCCCCTACTGATGACAATAATTGCTTAGTTGCGGAGCTGGCGTGAATGAGTTCTCCCTTTAGAGGGCGCCACCACGTCCGTCCAACGAAAGCTCCCACGGACTCGCCGATACTGGTGACCCAGACGGTACCAAACCAAGGTCACAGACGTGGAGAGGACATTGAAACCGAGGTCACCATGAGAGCAGGGCATGAATGTCCACAGAATTTGAGACATTTTTTTATGTTGATTGATGAGAATGAGGATGACAAAGATGATGCTACGGATTTCCATTTTGGTCTGAGACTGCATGACAGGGCTGTACTCTATCTAGCTTCCTTTCATAATATATCCCGGCATCAACCAGGCCCGAAAGATACAGACACCTGCAGCGTTGGTCATGAAATCTGAGCAACACTCTCAGAGACGCATCCATTAAGTAGATGAAACTCAACTGTGTTGTTCCAGTCTTCCCAACTGAGCCCGTAGCAAACTCAACTCTGGGTAGGAGCCAGTCGGGGCAGAAAAATCCCACATGACTCCAATGGGAATTGAACCTGCGACCTCCCAGCCGGGAGTCCGCAACGCTAAACACTTCTGGATCTTCACAAAGCAGCTGAACGACCACAGTGGAAACCATATCCACCGACAACACACAGACAAACACATGCACTCCAAACTACATTCACTCACTTTTTCTGTACAAAATTTGGTGCAATCTGAAAGACCTGTCCTTTTTTTCTTAATTAAAAACCAACCAACCCATTTTCCAAGTTTGCCTGATGCTTTGGAATGTTACTTATGTAGTCAGGTACATGTAAAACCAAAACAAAACAACACACACCCACACACACAGAGTAGATAAAAAGTTAATCCATAACCCAGTCAGTTTTTCACGAAGTGCTCCAGATTTTGACTCACCTGCACAACAGTGCTCCTTGGTCCAGATCTGGGGATATGCTCTCCATCACTGCTGCTCAATTCTCCACTCCCTGTTTTCCCTTTCTTGTGCCTATCTTTGCTGTCATCATCTTCTCCTCGCCTACTTTTTGCTGGGGTGGAGTCTCCACCTTTCATCTTTGAAGCAGAAGTGTCTTTCTTTGGAGTCCTTTTGGCCCCCTGCTTGCTGTGTTGTGTGGCACTGCTGTCAGACCCTGAGCTTTCCCCTGAGGAACTCCCTCCACTGTCATCACTGCTGCTGCCTTTTCTCCTGTGAAGAACAAAAGAAGAATACATTTAAGTTTGTTTTTCTTGATATGTACTGTTTAAAGGCTCCAAATATGACATGCTCGCACAGAGTCAAGAATTCCCAACAACATCCGCAGCAAACATAGTCTTGCTTGATAACTCAAGAACAGAAGCGTGACTGTAAATGGTCTAAAGGCACAAAAATGAAGCATCATAATCAGTCATCAATGCCATGAATGGTAATGATGGTGAACAAAGTCAAGTACTTTAAGAAGTATAATTCTTTGTTTTTGTTTTTTGTTTTTGGACATCATTAAAGCAGACATAGATAACAGATGAATGCATGGATGATGACTGGATAACGGACATTGAAAAACATGCCAAGAGAATGTCACTTTTAAAATAAAGCGAGTCAAAGGACATTACAAAACTGTGCATAGAGGTAGGACTAAGATTCCTTTTCTTGTTTAAAATCGGTTTTTGAGCATAAAGACACTGTAAATTTTGTGGACCTTTGGACATCATCGTCATATATTTTGTTTTTGCTTGAAGGTTCTAAAATTTTCTATTATAACAAAACAAATACAGAGATTTTGTAGTCTTTCACGGTTTTAACAAGGGGTAGAAATAAAATAATCTTAATTAACCAGTAGATTATTTTTGTGTCATTTATTTCTTTATACCAGTGTTCGTCCACTACATATCTTTTTTGGTCTTCATGGATATCACAGACACTGGACTAATGAGGTCACCCTCCAAGGTTTCAATTTCTTTGTGAAAATACCCTCTAAAATATCAGGTTGGAAGTGAAGCCACTCGCTTTACCAGCAATTGAGACAAGAGCCCAGTCAAGTGAGTGTGAGTGTGTGTGTGTGTGTGTGTGTGTGTGTGTGTGAGAGCTGTGGGGAAGGGAGTGGAAAAAAGGAAATGTTTCCTTTTTGTTTTTTTCAAATTATGATCAACATGATCCATTATGAAGCCCAAAGACAGTGAGGTCAACAGCTCCAACAATTCAGGTCACACATAAAAAAAGGATGTAACATTAATCTAAAATTTTTCCATGCGTCTTGTCAATGGTCAGAACAGTTCCACTCATAAAAAAACATCAGTATTTGACACTCAAAAAGAAAAAAAAAATAACACAAACAAATGGGACAGCAATAATAATTGTCTTTTTTCCCCTAATTATGTAAACAATGGTAAATAAATCATAAATACACATTAATAGATAATTTTGATCTTACACTGAAGCTATTCATTACACATTGTATACTAATTTGCACTAGCAACTGATACATATAGTAAAGAAAAGAGTCTGCTTAGACTAGAACTAGGAATTCCAATATGAGCTGTTTAGTTTCCTTGTTCAAACACTGAGAACTTCCTGTTAAAATCATGAGTGTCTGACTTACGTCTAGCCTGCAAACTTGCCAGAAGCAGGCACATATGTTTTTTAAGTCATATGCTACAAATTTTACAGCCACCACTCCACCACCCGGAGTTCTAGCTGAGATGGCAGCTGTGCAAGGGGGACATGTAGCTCAGATGAATTCAGCCCTCCACAATAATATTGTGTTTGAGCGCAAAAAACAGAGAGGCTGTTGTTAAGACCTAATGTAAGACTGAGTTGACTGGGTCACCTGCCGCTTGTCTGCCTGCCCACTTTCCCTCAGACCTCAAATCCTCTGGGTCACTTTGGCCCCTGCCCTCCAACAAAGTCTGCAGGGGGAGGACAGTGGGAGGAGGGAGAGAGGGATAAGATAAGATAAGATAATGTTGCTTATAGCCCAGCCAACTGCAAAGGGCCACATCAGGGCTGTCACTACGTTAAAATCAACTCACAAGTCATTAAAAAAACAAGAAAAAAAAAAAACAAGAAAAAACAACAACAACAAAAAAACACCTTTCACACATCTCTTTAAATGACATCTTCTAGAAATGCACCAGAAACTTCATTAAAAATCTTTCATCCGTAAAATCTTAAATCAGATAAAAAATGTTAATCTCTCTCAAAAACTCAAAGATCACGTCAGGCGGGACATCCCTGAACAGGATTTTCATGGACTCCGCTGTAAAATGTTTGTGTCTCACATCGTGGAAGTCCCAACACTCTAAAAGAATATGTTTCATTGTGAGTGGCACATGACATGGAATGCACCATGGAGCTTCTTCACTCTTTAAAAGGTACGAATGGGTAAAATACGAATGGCCAGTGTGCAGCCGGCATAGAACTGTTTCTTCTTTGCGACCACCAGACGTAGATGGGAGGAACTCCTTAAGGTTTGGACGGATCTGAAAGAGTTTGTTATCCGTCTGTGTATTCCAATCCTCCTGCCAGAGGTCTCTCACATAATCGTTAATTTTGGGTTTCAGATCTGAGCAGGGGATATATATGTTGGACAGTTTCTCTCTTGTGGCATTCTTGGCTAAACGATCAACCATTTCGTTCCCTCCGATGCCAACATGACCAGGAACCCAAGCTAGAATAAATTATAATGTTGTAACCATCCGCTTTCAACTTGCTGAAAAGTTCAAAGAAATGTAAAAGTTCTGGATGCTGAAGGTTGCGGCCAGCTATGGCCTCCAAAGCTGACAGCGAATCCGATAGAACCAGAAAGTCCCCTTCGTAGATTGTGCGATTATCCTCAGCGCCAGAACCAGAGCAGTAAGTTCAGCAGAATAGACAGAAGCATCTAGAGGTATATGTTTTAACAATATCTGAGAAGGAGCACCAGGGCAATAGGCTGCACAGGCCACTCCATCCTCAGACTTGGAACCGTCAGTGAAAATTTTCTGAGGGAGAGAGGGGAGGGACAGAGCAGGGAGAGAGGGGAGAAAATCATTTTGTAGTTTCTGGAGTCAACTGTTATAACAAAACACTCCTTATTGTAAATATTTTCATGTAATGTGTGTGTGTGTGTGTGTGTGTGTGTGTGTGTGTGTGTGTGTGTGTGTGTGTGTGTAGTGTGTGTGTGTATGTGTTTGTGTATGAGAGAGACGAGAGACAGAGAGAGAGAGACAGAGAATGAAAATATATGTGCGTGTGTATTTACATTCTTTATACGATTGCATGTGTTATGTTCTTCATAACAGAAAATGGTTGGCAAAAAAAAAAAAGGAAATGGCAGACAAGCAGATATAAGGATCAGTACAGTTAACCTCCACAGTCATTAGATACCTGTGCCGAACTACTGTAAGGGAGAGGTTAACTAATGCATATCATGAATTTCTTAGCACTCAGTATCCTCACTAAGGTGGCACTGGCAGACAGTATGGTAGTTAACACGAAAATGTCCAGACTCCTCTCCTGACTTGTCCGTTTTTTACTACCATTGTTTTGTGGCTAAACACTGGATACAGCTGATATGTTGCATTTTTATTTTTAAAATAATCTGTCACCTGCCACTGGCATATCAGTGTACTATATATCACCATAATTACTGTACACACGTGAATGTACAAACATAAGCATACCTGTACACCTGCAAGCACAACCATCACACACACATATACAAAAACTACAGTTGTGGTGCAGACAACAAAGTGTCATAGTATGCAAGGTCCAACCAGCACATTGGGTTAATGCATGTCAGGTATTTGCTTTGTCTTGATGTCTTAGTCCTGATGGCTTAGGTGATGTGGGTTACTGTATAAGGAACAGTTCAAATGCAATGATGCCTCCTTCATAAAACTGAAATTTTTCCCATCTCATGCCTATTACTGTATCAGCATCATATTCATGGCTTTGAAAAGTGATGTGGTAATATTTGGCGTGGGTGATATTTAACATCCAGGATTTGAAGCTTTCACTTGACCAGGGGCAATGATGCTGCCTCTGGTGGAAGACAATTTACGAATTCACATCAATAACTTGCTTGGAAATCTTGAATGTCAAGAAATCTTGAATGCTTGAATCACTGAGACTGGCCTCATTCATTTTCTTAAAATTTCCCAATTATATTCAACTCTTGGGTGATTAATTCGAAATACTCTACCTTGTCTTCTCAAAACCAAATAAGAAACACTGAATTACGTATGTACCAATTAAATTGTTGCTTTTCTAAGTGCTATCAAACAAGTCAGATTCGTCTGTTTTTATCAAGTACTTTACTATTAACTCGTAATAATTGTTAAATCTACTCTTTATCAGTTTCTTTATCAGTTCTGTCAGATTCACTATCAGCTTTGGAGGCCATAGCTGGCCGCAACCTTCAGCATCCAGAACTTTTACACTTCCTTGAACTTTTTACCAAGTTGAAAGTGGAGGGTTACAACATTATTCTGGCTTAGGTTCCTGGTCATGTTGGCATCGGAGGGAATGAAATGGTTGATCGATTGGCCAAAAATGCCACAAGCAGAGAAACTGTCAAACATGTCTATCCCTTGCTCACATCTGAAACAAAAAATTAATGATTATGTCAGAGACCTCTGGCAGGAGGATTGGAATACACAGACAGATAACAAACTCTTTCAGATCCGTCCAAACCTAAAGGAGTTTCTCTCATCTTCATCTGGTGGTCGTAAAGAAGAAACAGTTCTATGCCGGCTGCACACCGGCCACTCGTATTTTACCCATTCATACCTTTTAAAGAGTGAAGAGGCTCCGTGGTGCATTCCATGTCATGTGCCACTCACAATGAAACATGTTCTTTTAGAGTGTTGGGACTTGCATGATGTGAGACACCAACATTTTACAGCAGATTCCATGAAAACCTTGTTCAGAGATGTTCCGCCTGACGCGATTTTTGAGTTCTTAAAAGAGATTAACATTTTTCATCCGATCTGAGGTTTTACAGTGGAAAGGTTTTTTTTAAACAAACCTTTGGATGGGTTTTTAGAAGATGTATTTTAAAGAATTGTGTGAATGAAAGACTTGTGAGTTGATTTTAACGTGGTGACAGGCCTGATATGGCCCTTTGCGGTCGGCTGTGCTATAACAGTATAAGTAACATTATCTTACCAGTTTCTTCTACTAGTACTAATACTAGCCAAAACTGAAATATGTTATATCTGTTGTCTACAAATCAGCACTCTCTCATTTTTGTGCTTTTTACCATTAAATCAAACATCAATGAAGATCCACATGATGTGTGAGTGTTTGATGAGTAATCAATGGATCAGCATTTTGTACATGTATGTATGTATGGACATCGTGTCACCCTCCCGACTCGATGGCCGAAAACAGGGACGTCATTTATTGTAGCGTATTAAGCCTATCCAGTATCCGTCTCTCCACACTTTAGTTGACGCGCTAAGGTCAGTTTGACATACTATCAGTGAATTCGCTGTTAAGAAACTGTATAACTTCTTTCGAATTTAATATTTTAAAAATAATCAATACCAAACATACTCCCTTGGCATGTTGAACAATGCTGCAGATCAAGCGATCGTTTCACGCCCTTTGCTTGTCGATTTCCTCTGCAAATTATGTGGTGAAATATCTCATGGTTTCTCGCGGAAATGACACAAACAACGTGATTTGGCGAAGTTACCTACGGACCAATGGCAAGCAAGTATGAAGTACTTCGCGCCAACGTAGTCACGCTATGCCAAATAGCCTTGTACGCGGCAGTCTGTGGACGAGAGAAAAAAGTTTGGGAAAACCGAAAAGAGCAAGAGCAGGTATTTCGACAGTAACTTGAGAATGAGCCATGCTGTATGCAGAATGTTTTACATGTAGAGCATTGTTAATATTTGGTTTAGTTGATCAAGAAATCTGGTCTGGACTATGCTCAACATCATGATTTATCATCATCAGCCGTATCACAATATCAGGAATAGACAGGAGGAATGATAAATTACTAATAAATGAAAAATGACCGATTGTTTGACAGAAACCGGTAAAGAACTTGATTTACCAGTCCTCGGACTAACTCACCCACTGATAGAATCCTGCATTTTTTTCTGCTTCTATGTAATGTATGGACCTGAGGAGGATGTGACAGCCCTAATTTGGCCGTGCTTCAGGCGATCGAGACTTCTGCACTTAGTTTATAAAAGAATTTTCTGCTTGCATGAAATGATGAAGGGAATTGATTGAGGAGATGAAAGACCTAACATGGACCTGTATATATATATGGAATTAACTGAGGACATGACAGCACATATATGGCCCCTTAGAACATCTCACTCGCTTGTTGATAGAATCCTACATTTTATTTATACTTACATGTTATTTAGGGAATTGACTGAGGAAGTGACAGCCCTGATATGGCCCCTTGCAGATACAAGAAGTCACATGTCATATTTTAGAGATGCAACTTGCCCCATCCACACTTTTCTTACTTCTCCATGCAGTTTCAAAAGAGAACATCATGCCGCCTTCTTCAGTGCTTGGTGACAAACCATTATTGTTATATTTATTTCAGCTCAAAGGACATGTTCAGCAAGCTGCACTAAAACCCACTCAAAAAATCAGACACTTCGACTTTGGAGTGTGATGGTTTTGAACAAAACATCAGACAATTAAACAAGGAGGCCTTGGTTTAGTCTTGTCATGTATGCAGTCATCCCCCATTACTCTCCCTCTTAAGTAGGAACTCCAAACCTTGCCATGACTAAGAGGCAGTGGGGCTGACTCACATTCAGCTGTTCCTTTCTCCAAATGTTCGTAAATTAATCAAAAAATAAAAATGTACCTGACTAAATCTGTTATGAATATATCTTCATTTTCATACATTGTCTTTTGCATATTTGATGGTGAATACATTTAACTTTAAGCCTGTGTTGAAAGGTAGTGTTGTTTACCGATTGACTGCAAGCCTCGGCCGCCATGTGCGTCTCACTCTTACCACCTTTGGTTCTCTGCACTGTGCATCAGGATATCGATCAGTTCTAAAAATAGTATGCTAATTAGAAAGGATTCACTCCCGCGTAGTTTCGTATGCCTAGTGTTGGCATTGACTCGATTGAGTAAAAATTTCAAACTGAAAAAATTTCAAACTTTTTAATGTTAAATTTCCGAAATTATATGTACTCATGCAATTCTTCAGGCTTTCAACTATAACTAAATAAACTTCAGCTTGTCCGTGCAATTCCTGCCAGTAAGGGGGGTGGGGGTTGGGTCACAGTAGAGGGATGAGTGTTTTTTTTGTAATGACATTGTTATAACTTACATTCAGTTTTTCCTGGCGCTAGTTTTTTGTTTCTTTCATTTTAATTGAATCTTCTGAGCATTACTTTTGATGCTAATGTCAATCATATATACTGTTCAAAAAAAGTTAAGGACCAACATTTCACTGACTTATAAAAAAGAAAATTGGGAAGTGATCAATCTCCAAGTGTAACATGAATTTATTGAATATGTGAAAAGTGTGTAATGACAATGACAAGTCCGAGGAATCGACAAACTGGAATCGAGCTCAGTACAAACACCCCCACCCCCAAATATGAAAGTCACAGGAGGAGTGTTTGTTCAATGTCGTGGTTAATAACGTGTGTGTCCCCTGTTATTGGCAAGGCATTCAAGGCAGCGTTGTCGCATGGAGTTCACCAGTGTGAGCAGAAAGGCCTGGGGGACAGCAGCCCACTCCTGCTGGAGTGACTCAAACAACTGACCCAGGTTAGCAGGAGGACGACGCTGCTGCAGTCTCCGGCCCAGCTCATCCCAAAGATGTTCGATGGGGTTCAGGTCTGGGCTGTTTGCGGGCCACTGCATTCTGTTGACACAAGCAGCTTGGAGAAACATGTTTACTGCTCTGGTGCGATGGGGCCGTGCATTGTCGTCTTGAAAGACTGCCTGAGGTCCAAGCTGTTGGAAGGGCTGGCAGCACCAGGCGTTACAAAATCTCTGGTAGCGAACACCATGCTTATGCCGCCCCAAATCATAACGGATCCCCCACCATAGCGGTTCCTTTCCAGGACAGCTTCTTCTGCAAAACGTTCCCCACGGCGTCTCCAGACCCTGTTCCGTCTATCGGTGGGATCCAGGCAGAACCATGACTTGTCTGTAAACATCACGTTAGCCCACTGTTCATGTGTCCATCTCACGGTGCTGCGTGCACCATACTCGGTGTGCTGCTCTGTGGGCATCAGTCAAACGAGGTCTTATGGCTGGTCGTCGAGCACGGAGGTTAGCGGCGTGTAAGCGGTTTCGTATGGTCTGATCACTGACAACAGTGTTGGTGGCATCTCTAAGGCGATGTCTGATGTTGTTTGCACTTGCTGTTCTTTCTTGTGTGGCCTGCCTTTCAATGTATCGGTCCTCTCGTGGTGTTGTTATTCTGGGTTGACCAGAGCGTGGTCGTTCTTGCACTCTTCCTGTGTCTTGAAAGCGTTGTCTGAGTCTGATAACAACAGAGTGTGATACCCCAAGTCTCCATGCCACTTCCCGGACTGCAACTCCTTCTTGGAGCCATCAGTCTTTGACGTGGAGGCATGCTGTTGCATTGCATTTTTCGCCAGTACAGTGGCTTTTAAAGACATTTGGTTGAGCATACTTTATGACTTACAGCCTGATCTAGCTCGTGCTTCACATGATTTTGACTCGGCACATGCTCCTCGGATCCCAAGCACATCAGAAATTCACCCCAATTTGTTCCAAAAATGACAAGTCGCGACACGTGTTTTTCAAGGCACGCGAGAAATGTGTGCCACAAAATTGCAGTTGCCACATTCACTATTTGTGCGTGTGGTTCAATTTGTTAGGACCACAAAGGTGGTACAATTGAATTTTTGTGAATTTTAAAAAGTTTTTGTGCATTCTCAATGTTGGTCCTTAACTTTTTTTTGAACAGTATATCTTCATATGGTCATAACAAGTAGGGATATTTGATTTGTGTATATGGCACACAAGAAGTTGCTTAACAGGGTGGGGGTGGTCTAAGTTCAGTCAAGGAGAGGATGAAAAAAAAAGGAGAATTGTTAAAGATGAATTATAACTTTGACATCTTATCAGTTGGTTTCATTGTTGGCCATTTTCAGTGTTTGTAGGTCAAGTCAAAACTGCTTTAACTAGTGAGATTTCCAACTTCTTGAGTCCATTATGATGTTGTGTGCAAAACAAAGTGTGACTAAATGTGGTGTTGAGTCTGACTTGCCACATCGCATAAGAGTGTTCATTTAATTTTTTAAATATCAGAATGCTGCGCAGCATGCTTTTGAGACCTTGGCAGCTCTGCAGTACGTGGTAGGCAGGTCTGTACCGTTTGGCAGCCAGTGGGCTTGAACAACTCCTAGTTCTACAGCAGAAGCATGGCAGAACAAGTCACTACCACTACCTGTTCTTGGTTAGAATGAACCGACAGATCAGCAGATAGTAGCATCTTTTCCTTTTCTGAAAGGCTTGAGACTGCCATTACTCCCATCAGAATACCATATCTCTGCAGAGAACACTGTTGAAAATAGTTAGAGCTTTGCTATTACTGGTTTACTGTGAATTATACCTTATGGCATGAGATAGAATGTAATATTATGTGTGTTTAAATGTGTGTAGTAATGCTGTGTGTGTGATAGACCATAATATTTGTATGTTTAAATCTGTGTAACAATGCATGGCGCTAGTGATCTTGAGATGAATATTGTAAATACTAGTAGTTGTAGAACTGTTTTTATTTCATGTTCAGTTCATGGTCTTACATATCTGTTGACATTTCACGTTTCATTTTTCAGACTGTGGCAATGGCAAGCAAAGTACAGCAGCAGATAAGTTTTCCAGTGCGCAAAAGCAGTCGACAGAGCAAACCCAGTCGTGTTTTGCAGGAAGCTAATGAACAGAAGAGCTCATCACTGCTGAAAGCAAGCTCAAAAAGTAAGAAATTTATTTTTCTTTTTACTTTTCATGACCCCCTTACCACCCTTTTCAACGTAATGAGGATGGAGAGAGGCAAGGTGAGGGGAGGGGGCAATAAAGTTGTTCTTCGATACAGTTTTACTTTAAACATAACCAGATTTAATCCGATATGGTAAAAGCTCAGGAACAGCGATTACCAAAATTAGATTTTTTATTTTTTCAGTATTGAATTTTAATCATATGAAAACAAAAGATGAGGAAGAAGGAAAACGTCAGTGAGAAACAACTGATGTACAATGTAAACAATAAATACTTAAACTTATACTGTAAAGTACAGAACATATGATTAAAATTAGTGATAATCTTACGTTTGAAATGTGTGTTTTTCTTTTATTACACACCTTTTTTGTGTGTGTTTTTTTGGTATCATTTGCTTTAATCGTGGGTTTTTTGTTTGTTTTTTGATTGAATACTGTTACTAATTTTTGTTTTTTAATTGAACAAAAATGATTTAATCTATGTCATTTAAATGTCAAAGCTGAGCTGCAAGATATCAGAAACAAGAGGTTTAGAAAGTAGATGGCCTAACCATTACGTTTTCATTGTGATAAAATCTGCATGATTGAATTTTGTAAAACGAGTAGTGAACTTGAAGCATTTGCAGATATGATACCAAATACAACACCAGTATTTGTTGCTGAATAATGTGGAAGTTGATAACTGTTAGGGAATTGAGGGCCATGGATGGTGAGTTACGGGGAGAGGGGGAGTAGTGAGAACAAGTGCATGCACCTCTTTTTTTTAAATCTCACAGATGTAAATTATGTTCAACACTGTGTGCACGTGTGCTATGCTATAGAAGAGATCAAATGAAGCTGAAGTTTACAGGAAGTGCTGGATGTAGCAAGCAAGAGTGTAGGAGACTGACGAAGAAAATCGAGATTGCATCCCATCATGACAAAAGAAAACAGCAAAGCTGCCAGGCCTTCAGTAAATGATAATGATGAATGATAGCCATGTCGATGAAAAGGACAGAAATATGAAAGCTTAGTTTATGCACAATGTGCAGTTGCACATTCCCCATCAGCATAGCTGCCAACCTTTCGGAATTTATCTGGAATGTACCTAATTTAGAAATTGT
This sequence comes from Conus canariensis, assembly GCA_033310375.1. NCBI lineage: Eukaryota > Metazoa > Mollusca > Gastropoda > Neogastropoda > Conidae > Conus > Conus canariensis. The sequence continues at coordinate 84,364,231 of CM065714.1, forward strand.
TCCCCAGATCCTGAATTTAGTGAAAAAATCAAGAAGTTTGTTTAAAAATGTAGGGGCCTTGGAGGGGGGGGGGGGGGGGGGGGGTAGTGCAGAGTAAAGCCCAAACAAAATTATGTGGATGTTGGCAATGATATGTAAGGAATTTTGCATTTTCTTTTTAACCCACACACGTCACCTGAAACAAAAAGGGGTTCAAAAGGCTTTCAGTCAAAAGCCGAACCGTCACTTCTTCTCTCCTCCGGGCTCCCACTTCTTCCCTTGATACCTGAATGTTACTCCAGAAGGTTAGCAGCTATGGATTGCACCGCACCACTCATGGTGGCCGTAAAGATGTGAGTGTGCGAACATGCATACATATATACATCTACACAACTTCACATTTGTAAGGATATTGTAGAATCCTGAAAATTGTTGAAGTTTTCATTTAGTGATTAATACATTGTCTGTTCCTGTTGGAAAGATTTTAGGATAGGCATGTCTGCATTAGGATTTAAGCATGACCTTTCATGAATGTTGGTGGCTGTTTGGCCATAATCTAAATGTGATGGTTTGCCACATATTGGACCACAGATTCCAACAGAGACAGCACACCTCAAAGGGCTGGCAGTGCTAGGAGAAAGCAGCAGGAATGCGCTTCATTTTCACCATGCAAAAGAGACTCTACCCCAAGAAGGACTGCCAGTACCAGAAAAAATCAGGAACGTCATACACGTTCAACTAGCCAAAGAGATTGTACACCTGTTAGAGCTGTCAGAAGTAAACAGAAGCAGTCAGAAACCTTGTCACCATTTAAAAGCCCAAGCAAAAGGAAAGCTGCAGATCTGCCATCACCACCCACTCCACCCAAATCACCCTGTAAATCTCTTGGAAAAAGCTCTGTTCAGAAGTCTACATCACGTTGTCCATCACCTGATATCTGTTCTGAAGAATCCGGTGAGTCATTTGTATTTAGCTATACAGTTTTATCATAGTCTAGTTTTGCATTTTAGGTGAAAGGTCATTCAGTTAATGTTCATGGTGTGCGTTTTTCTCTACATTTCATGTTGTGCTTTTCTAGCAAGCATAGTTTCTAGGGTAAAGGTCTGATGTTGGTTGTTGATCATTGATACATTTGTCTTTTCTCTCCTGAGTCCATCCCACCTGTCCCCCCCCCCCCCCCCCCCTTGCTCTTCTCATCTTCTGGGAAAAGATTTTAGGGTGATAAAAGTTAAAACTTTAATGCATAAAGTTGTTAATAGACCAGCTTAGCCTCTAGAAAATAGACATCTAAAACAAGTTAAAACCTGCATGCTGTCGAGAACAGCAGATATTAACTTATGGAAACACTTATAGTTGCATGTACATACCAGCAGAATATGGTTGTTGCTACTTTTTATTCCATTTGTCTGTTTCCATCAAACAAAGGGGCAATTCTTCATCTATGCCCATAAGACCTAACTGTCTTATTTAGTTATTACATTTGTAGCATCAGTTAGAGATTTTTGTGATCACACTCAAGAGTGACTTAATCTTACTGCTTTCCTGAATTATAAGTTAGCTTTGTGTTGATGTTTCTCTTTCTGAAGACAGATTTATGCGCCTTTGGTGTGTGTGTGTGTGTGTGTGTGTGTGTGTGTGTGTTTTGTTTTCATTTGATAACAATATTCTGAAAAATACTGATTTAGTTTTGTTGAAAATAGACAGTGAAGAGGAGGATCTTCAGTTGGTACCCAGACCTTTTGTTCAGCCGCACAATCGATGCCCTGATCAGACAACACCTAACAAAAAGAATGGTGCCCGAGGAACAGCACCTGGCTTGCCCACTCCTAATGCTAAGAGAGAGTTAATGTCTTCAGCTTCAAGAAACACAGGTAATTCATGAATGGATGTACATTTTGTTTCATGGATTTCATACTTAGTGGTTCTTGCTGATGCTGTAAATTTATTATTTTTTTTATCAGGTTATGAGTATTTGCTGAAAGGCTCATGACCTGTTTCACTTGTATTTCTCAGTGTCCCATGCCCCCTACCCTTCCATTCTCTTAATCTGTCTCTCCTTTTACTCCATGATATTGAAAAAGTAATGCAGTTTTATATTGAAACAGATGGGGGTGACTTGTCCAACAAAACATCAGATGGAGTGGCCATATTACGATCACCATGGAGGCAGCGTGAACTGAAAAGTCCAATGAAAGAAACTGTGTTGCCGCCTCCGACTCCTCCCCAGTCACCCTTTGTCACAGCACCTTTACCTCGCCAGTCAACTTCTAAAGGTCAGTATGATTTCTGGGTCATTCTTGTAATTTGCTCATGCAAACCTGTGCACTGATTAGCGCTTTTGATGAATATCAGGCAGAAGTGGAAATCAGATTGGCAATCTACAGTTTCCATTGAAGAACCTGTTGAAATTGAAGTTGTTTCCAAAATACACCAGGTTTTAAGAAAAGACCTTTAGATGATAAATCCTTCAACAGTACATTTTGGGTGCACAGATTTACTTAGGGCTTTTTTTGGGGGTGGGGGGGGGGGGTAGGGTGTGTGGTTCATTGATCAGTTAAAGGACCTGTGTGCTCTTCACAACTTGGCATCATAGTTCAGTTTCTGCGTGTGACTTGTTACCGAGTTTTTGTCTACATAGTTTTCTGTTCTTTACCAGGTAAATTTTGCTGGTAGAAAATTCAGCGTTCATGACTTACCAGTCCTTTTATTCATAGTTTATCTTATTGAAACAAAGTGTTAGTGCAATGTTTATTCCACGTCGATGTGAATTAAACTGTGTAATAAACATTGTTTTAAACTTGAAGGTTACTTGTGTGTGTCAATGCAAGAACACCTGTATGGAAAATATGTGTGGATATATGTGATCTGATGAAATCACTTTCAAAGGAATTGGTGTGTTTGATACCACCAGCTTGCATGTTTTCCAAAACAGTACTCATAGCTGCTAACTCTCCTGAATGTTTCTGGAATTCCCTGATCAGGAAACTATTCCTTAAATCCTGTGGGGAGAGGGGGTCTTTCAGGATGAATCCCAAATGATGTTGGCAAATGTATTATGTGGAAAACGCATTTGCCGTTTTTAGTGTGGAAAACTGTCCTTGAATCTGAGGATTTCTGAGAAAACCACTCCCCCCCCCCCCACCCCCCACCCCCCACCCCCGCCTTTACCCTTTTTTTTTTTTTTTTTTGTCTTTTGTTTTTTCCTTTTGTCTTTTGTTTTTTTTTTTAAAGGTTCTTTATTTTTGGCTTTTTTTTTTTTTTTTTAAAGGCGGCCCTTTTTTTTTTTTTTTTTTTTTTGTACCCTTCAACTCTCACGCACCATGCAAGTCTGTTTCATTGCTATTAATGGACACCATTTTGCTGATTTGAATGTTTTGGCTTTTGTTACAGCGCGTCAGGGTTTGGTTTTGTGCTAGTGTTTAGTGTTGTGACACTTTCACAGTGTGTAACAGACAGATAAAGATTATAGGAAAAAAAGAAAAGATTAAAAAAAAAAAAAAAGGCCCGGGCATCTTCCGGGAACCATCCTTGAAATGAAACACTAAAATAACTATGCAAGGATGATACCAGATGTGCGGGAAGGAGAGAAGGGAGGAACAAAAAACAAAGAAGAGAGCGAGACAGAGATAGAAAGAGAGAGCGAAGGGAACGAGAGAGAGAGGGAGAGATAAATAGAGAGACACAGAGAGAGAGAGAGAGATGTAGTAAAGAAATCATACATCTCGTCTCGCAAACTGGCCTATTCCTCTGGAAGGATATCCTTATAGTGAAAAAGGAAACAAAAGAGAGAGAGAGAGAAAAAAAAGACTACAAGGAAGACGCGAGGAAATCTCTGCAGCGAGACAATCAGTATCAGTGAGAGAGGGGGAGAGAGAGATAGAAAGAGCGAGAGAAAGACATGCAGACAGAGAGAGAGAGGGAGACATGGAGAGAGTTTCTATCCTTTTTCTCCCCCCCCCCCCCCCCCCCTCCCCTTTTTCTGCTCAGCCCAAAGTCTGTGTGTTTATTCTTAATCGATGGACATTGCTTGTTTCTTCTTGAGTGGCGATTTGTTACACAGTTATATGCCTGGTATTTTTTGACCTAGTGTATATAGTTCATGTTTTACTTGCTTGTGACACTCCCATTGTACATTCATATCTTGTTTTTGCTCATGCTTGTCTGTTTATGCATGAATTTTGTTTATGTGAATACATATGTACAAATACGTATCTATCAGCTTAGTCCAAATATTCAGGTCAAAATTGGGCACTCTGCCGCAGATAATAAATCAACATAATTTTTATTAACTATGTACACATCCTTACGGAGGATAAATCAAAGTAATCAATGTTACACATAAAGTATTAACATAAATTTCATCCTCCTTTTAGTATGATGTCATTTTCTTCCCATTATTTTCTATCATATTCCATCATATTCCTTCATATTCTGTCAGATTGTTCCAATATTGTATGTGTATATGTGTGTGTGTGTGTGCTTGCTTGTGTGTGTGTGTGTGTGTGTGTGTGTTTTGTTTTCTTTATACTGAAAGTTGTCTCATATTAATCTCTCTGTCAAAAATGAGCCGCAATGCTATAGCTGAAGCAGTTTTTTTTATAAATACATATACACATTTTACCAACCAGTATAATAGGTGATTTATATATTTGTATTTTTGCAATGAATATCTAGCTCTTGCTATCCCAAACAATACATCTGTAACTCTTAGTTTTATTTGTACATTTATTTTCTTATATATGGTTTCTTCAACATAATTCCATAGTGAACACACTGTAGGACATTCCCAATAGAAATGTTCCACAAAATCCACTGTATTCCTACAATACAAACATTTGTTGTTTTCTTTTACTTTCATTTTATTTAAAAGAATGTTTGTTGGGTAAATATTATGTAATATTTTCCACTGAAGAACTCTTAGTCGGGTTTCCTTTGTTACTTCTTTAGCTCTGACCCAAATTTCTTTATCTATATTCATTCCAAATTTTCTTAACCAAAACTGAGATGCACAAGGAGTCACTGGCTCTCTGGATTGTGCTATTATTTTCTTTATAGCTTTTGGTTTAGTGTTGTATTGACTTGCTCTGCATGCACATGTTTCCCTCTCTTTCCCCTCTTTGGACCCACCGGAGCCATGGTTTTGGAAAAGCATTGACTAACAGGTTGTGTTCAATGATAGTGTTTGGTTTATTTGGACCCAGTATATTCTGGATTTCCTCTGTGGTTAATAGTCGATTTTCATCTTGGTGAATAACATCTCTCACCTGAGTAATTCTTTTCTCTTGCCATGCTTTAAAAAGCAGTGTTTTGCTTCTATGGGTGATCAATGCATTGTTAAAAAGTAGTTGACTGTGGAAATTGTCGCTTGTTACTTCTGATAAAGAAGTAACCGATTTGCTTCCTAGATAACTACAAATAACTTCTTTCCAAAAGGCATTGTCTATTTCATCTAATCCTTTTACTTCACGTGCTTTACAATTGATGTAGAAAATACTGTCATACTTTGCCAGTTTTTCAATATGCCATTTTGGAATATACCCCCAGTTTACCAGTGACTTCAAATAGTTTTCCAGCCCATTGTAGATTCAAGTATTTTTGCTGGTCAATCATGTTAATCATTGTAATACCTCCTTCCTCTACTTCAGCTTCTATTATTTTTCTTTTTACTTTTTCAAATGCTTTTCTGTTGCTTTGTTTTTTCTGCCATAAGAATTTATATAAGATAGTATTAATTTTACTTAAAATGTTCCTTGGAATACTAATGGATTGCATTACATATGTAAACTGACTAATAAGAAAACTTTTAATCAATACCATCTTACCAAAAATACTTAGGTCTCGTTTGCTCCAATCCCTTATCATTCTATTTACGTGCTCTAACCTGTGTGTCCAGTTGTCTTCAATTTCTTTAGCTAATCTATGTGCTTAAAGTATATACCCAGTATTTTTTATCTTAGTAACTATAGTAAATGGGATGTTTTCATTACCATGTTGCCCTATTCTTAAAGCTTTTGTTTTTTGTGTATTCATTTTAAGCCCAGAAAATCTTTCAAACCTGGCAAGTATTTCAACCGATGTATGCATATCTTGCGCATGTTTCAAAAACAGAGTCGTGTCGTCAGCAAACTTTTATTTTCAAGTACATTGGATCAGTCTGAGATGTCATAGGTAACTTTATTCCTTCTATACTGCTGTTTCTTATTTTGATAGCGAGAAGTTCCACTGCTAATACAAAAGCCAGTGGGGAAAAGGGGCATCCTTGTCGAAAGCCACATAACACATCAAATGGCTCAGAAATCCTTCCTCCATTACTAATAGAGCTAACGGTCCCATTATTTAAGACATATACCCATTTTCTAAAGTCTGCTCCGAATCCAAAGACTTCCAATGCCTGATACAAAAATGTTTTTGATATAGAGTCAAATGCTTTGGAATAGTCAATTGCTAGAAGATACCCTGCTTTTTTAGTTATGTTAAGGTAGTTAATCGCATTGTCAATAGATCTTATTATTGTTGAAATATTTCTCCCTCTAATGTACCCCGCCTGATCTTCACTAACTATCTTATGTATTACATTACAAAGTCTTTCTGTTAATACTTTTGCTAATATCTTATAATCACAATTAGTAAGTGTTATGGGTTGCCAGTTTGTTAATTTGTCTCTTTCTAAATCCTTTCCTTTATGTAAGAGCGTTATTATTCCTCTTTTTTGTGTACATGATAGCTCCCCTTTCTGAAAAGATTCTGCAAATGAATTAGTAATCATATTGCCTAGTTTCCCCCAAAAGAATTTTAAAAACTCTATTGTTATGCCGTCACATCCTGGAGCTGAACCATTTTTTAACTTCTTTAATGCATTAGTAGTTTCATTTAAAGTGATTATGCCTTCACATTTGGTTGCGTCTTCTTCACTTAGTCGTGGAAACTGTTCATTTTCAATGAACATGTTAACTTCTTCAACAACATTATCTGTTGCTGTTTTTTGACTGTAAAGCGATTTATAAAAAGATGTAAGCTCTTGCATAATGCTGTCCTGCTCAGTTTCTCCCGTTACTTTTTGAAGCCTAGTTATAGATTTTTTCTTTCCCCTATCCTTTTCTAAGCTACAGAAGTATTTAGTATTGCGCTCTTCTTCCTCTATCCATTTTATTCTGGACCTAATCTGCGCTCCTTTTGCTTCATGTATCTGCTGTATTTCAAGTTTTTGCTTTAAATGTAAGAACTTGGACTGAGCATCTTTCTTTCCTGGATTATCTATTATTTCCTTCTCTTTTCATATGATTTTCATATATGTGTCTTTATACTCATTTTTCCTTTGAGTAGCTAAATTTTTTCCAAATTCTGTACACAAAGATCGAAGCTCAACCTTACAGTTTTCCCATTTGTCTATGTTAGACATATCTTCATAAACTTCATTATTTAAGAAAGTATCGAGCAGCATGTTCATCTTTTGCACAAATACGTTGTTTGATAAATAACTATTGTTCATTTTCCAGTATCCGGGTCCTCGCACAAATTCTCTTTCATTCAGTTCAATAGATACTGCCTTATGGTCAGAGAAAACCACATGACTTTCTCTGTTTTGAGGTACAAATCCTGCTGAATGTGTACTTTCATAAGCTACTCTTTTTGGTAATGCATTTTTTTCCACATCAGTTACGATGATTTTGATATGTATGTTGCAGAGAACAGCAGAGTACTTCCCAGAACTCCAACCAAGGCTGAACAGCTGTCCCGTTTGTCACAGAATGAAGCAGCTCTTCAGACTGGATGTTGCCATAGACTAGATCTGTCTTCTCAGAATCAGAGGACTCGTAATGAACAAAGTCCATTCAAAACGCCCACAGCAACACCAGAAAAACAACAACCATGCAAACAAATACTCAGTCCATGCAAAAACAGGTCATGCACACCACAGAAGGAGCAGTCCGGCCGGCTACTAAGCCCTTGTAAATCAGGCACGTCAACGCCTCCAAGGCAGCAGCCCCAGAGAGAAATACTTAGTCCAAAAAAGGTATCAACAAGCCCTATAAAGAGGTTGGGAAGTTTCCAGAAGACCTCTGCAAGCCCCAAAAAGATGATGACGCTTGGGAACGAGGAAAACTTCAGTCTGAAGTCACCCAAGTTGTTGCCCAGACTCAAGCTGGCTAAACAAGACAGTAAGTATGGTTCTGTCGCTGAACTGTCTTTGTCATAGGTCATATGCTTTTGTTTTTGTGGTTTCTGAAATAATGTTTATCATGGTGCAGATGACTAGACAAATACAAATATTCTGTTGACGTGCACAGGGGCAGTTATTGAAGTAGCACTAAAGGAAGAAGTTTCAAGTCTCCCCAAAAAGGATGAAAAGAGCTTTTCATGTCGGGAAAACTATAAGATTTCCTTTGCCATGATGAATAAGGAAAACAGATTAACATTTTTTTTTAATTATTGTGGAATTTCAGTTGCAGGTATTTTAGAACATAGGCAGAGTTTACAGTTTATGCATAAGGAACTTTTCTTCATTTTTCTTTCTTCTTTTTTGTTTTGAATAGAGTAAATAAGAATAAGGAAGTCAGCTTTTGGTTCCAAGGTGAAAAACTGTATGCTCCTAACTCCAGCACCAATTTGCCTAGCAATGATGCAGGCAGAAGAGATAAGAAAATCTGGAAATGCAAGGATCTTTTCGTGTTTCATGTACTTTGTTTCCATCTGTACTTGGTGAACTGGCGACATGAGCAGCATTAATTGGGAGTTTGGGGTATGTGGTTTTATCATGAGGCAAAGATTACTTTTTATGTCTGTCTCATCTTAAATTTCCATAGAAGAAAATCGTTTTAATGATCCATATTGACACACTGGATTGCTGGTTTTAAATTTGTTGGTCTTACCTGAAATTACACGACAGACCAAATGTTAGGAATATTGTTTAGGTTGCAGTTTTTGCTTTTGTTCTTTTTTTTTCCAATTTTATTTTATTTTATATTCTTGAACATTTTTTGGCATTCCTTAGTACCTATTGTCATGCCTTGGTGTGTAGTAGAAAGAGTGGTGGAAATGGTGCCTGTTTGTGTAGCTGAAAGAGTGGTGGAAATGGTGCCTGTTTGTGTAGCAGAAAGAGTGGTGGAAATGGTGCCTGTTTGTGTAGTAGAAAGAGTGGTGGAAATGGTGCCTGTTTGTGTAGTAGAAAGAGTGGTGGAAATGGTGCCTGTTTGTGTAGTAGAAAGAGTGGTGGAAATGGTGCCTGTGTGTGTGGTAGAAGTGGTGCCTGTTTGTGTAGTAGAAAGAGTGGTGGAAGTCATGATTATGCTTTTGTCTTCAGATATGCAAGTATGAATGAATGGTGTAAAGACTTTAGCACAATAGATGACTACTGTTTGTGTCAAGGGCATTAAGCGCAGAATGTAACGTGAAGATAATGTGTTACTGTTATGGAATACCCTTCGGTTTTGAGGTCTGCTGAAGATTATACTTATATATGATAGCTTATGATATGAACATATTCTAGAATACTCACTTGGTGATGTGCATGTACAGACAGTGGGTACCACCGTGCCAAGCAGTCACTGCACACTGCCAAGCCAGATCACCTGGTGGGTAGGGAGGGAGAGGTGAAGGAGATCTCGGATTTCCTCCAGACACATCTGGACAAAGGTTCAGCTGGTAGCCTCTACATTTCTGGTGCACCTGGCACTGGCAAAACTGCTGCCTTGTTACACATCATTGATGATTTCAAGGTGGGTGGCTGGCTCTAAGGGACAAAGAGGAGTAAAATGTGTGTTGAGTGTGTGTGTGTTTTCACCACTCGGCCTATCCCCTCCACCTGAAAATTCCATGTATTTAATTGGATGTTTTGTGTATGTGTATTAGTTATCTGCTTAATGCTGCTTTCGTAAGATTAAAATATAAACATTGACATTTTCTGTTGTCATGGGCAAGTAGATTAAATGATTTCTAGACGTGTGGTCCACTTGTCAAATTAGGATTTTGAAGCCAAACTCTGAAATACTGTTTAATGTTGGACTACTTTCAGAAGAGATGACAAAGTTCATATACTGCACATTACTTACTGTCTGATCTTTTGCAGCAAGAAACTTTTTTAATGTCAAAATTGACATGCCACAGCAGAAAACATTGGTTGAAAGTTTCACTTTGATAAAACGCTAGTGTCATTAGTCTTGTTAAAATCAGACTTGTCAGAGTGCAGCAGAAACATCAGTTAAAAGTTTCAGTGAAGTAAAATGTTAGTTTCATAAGTTTTATTGAAATGTATTGTTCAGTTGCAGACTCTGTTGCTGTTGAAAAGAGCGTTGTTTCTAATGGGAAAAAAGTATTGAAGTGGATAGTTTTACTCAAAAGGGAGAGAGCTTGCGTTTGAATGAGGAACAGAATGTGTGTATGTGACACTGATGTGTAAGATGGTATTATATCGGTGACAGGCTCAGTACACATGCCGCATTGCTTACTTGAACTGCATGATGGTGAAGGATGTGTCCAGCGTGTTCCGAAAACTGCACTCTGAACTGTCTGGAAAACCAGCCACTGGAAGAACTTCTGTCAAAGACATGGAAAACCTGGTGACATCCAGTAAAAACAGCATGTATGTCCAGATCTTAATGTTGTCTTTTCATATGTCTTATATATTGTTAGCTTTTAACAGTTTATTCTAAGCTTTATTTTGGTAAACATGGTTGATAAAGATTTATGAGGCAATTTGTTAAAAGGGAAAAACAAAAAGAAAGCTCTACAACAGATGTTGAGATAGCTCTAAAATTTCCTGCTTGCATTGTCTTTGGGCAGATAACTCACTGGCAGCAGGGAAAGACTGAAGATTTTTTATTTCAGTGTCTTTGGAATGTCTTGGTTTGCTTTTTTTGTATAATGTGTACACCATTGCAGTGGATAGGAAAAGAATACTAAGCATATTTGTCAGCGAAGTAGTGCAGTGTAATACATGTTATACGGAGTGCAAAAATTCAAGTTTCAAAAAGCCTGGAGATGCAACCAGGAAGAAAAATTGGCTGACCGTTTGTGTTTACTGAATATGGTAATTGGTTTGTGCAGGATTCTGGTTCTTGATGAAATTGATCAGCTGGACAGCAGAAATCAAGAAGTGCTGTATACCATTTTCGAGTGGCCTTCCCTCCACCGCTCCAAACTCATCCTCATAGGTAGGTGACTAGGAATACCCGGGGGGGGGGGGGGGGGGGGGGGGGATGCCAAGGGCTTTCAGTTAAAAAAAAAACCCTCCTCCACCAGGATGCTATATATAGTAACTTCCTCTTTATTGTCAATCTCTTTGACTGCCTTTCTATTCATTTTTGTCTCTTGATTGTGTCTATTTTTTTCTCCTTTGTTCTGAAAACCTGTATAAACTTTTTTCTTTTACAGCATGACATTCCAGCTTTTTGTTATCTGACTGTTAGGTAGTGAAGCTTGTGAACACTGTCAGAATGGACACTGTCCATTCTGAAGTATTTGCCCATATAGCCTTTTTTATGGCACTGATATGCTTCCCTTTTTTTTCACTTTAGGGAGAGAAAAAAAAAATCTCTGAATGTAAAAGTAAGGGATGTGCTTGTTCTCAGCATGACATAATGTTACAGCCTTGAGATGTCAGTTGATAAGCTGCCATGTCATAACTGCATGTTGTTGTTTGTTACCTTTTCAGGATATGTTTCGTTTTTTGTTGTTGGTTTGACTGGTTTTGTGGTCGTTTTTTTCTTGCATGAGTTTGACAGCCCTGAAAAAGGTTTGTGTGGTCAGCTGGGCTATAGTGATTAAAACTTAAAACCAAGTTACTGGGCAACTTAACTGAAAAGAAAAAAAAAAATAATGTTATGAAGTTGATGGGTGGGTGTGGGCATGTCTTTAGCCTAGATTTCATACATGTCAATGAATGTCCAGCCAGGCTGCCTGCCTGAAGAAGGTACTGTGTCAGAATTGTAGAGAGTGTATGGACATGAGTTCGTATTTCCTGAAATGCCATTTGCCATCAGATGTTTAGGCTCTAGATACAGCTTTGAAAGTATGTTATTTCCAGTATATTGATACGTGTGAGCTGCACGAATCTCAAGTCACAGAGTTGTGGCCATGCTATAAGATGGCATAACAAGAGTTGTTTTTGGTAGATGGTGTCAGTTTGACAGGCTGTTTAATCCTGTCTCATGATGTAAGACTTTGCATCAGAAAAAGAAGAAAAGTATATACTGTAAAGTTCGGTCTATTGAGCGCACCTGTATATAAGCCGCACCCACTAAATTTTTTTAAAATCGGAACTTTTTTCACAAATAAGCTGTACTGGTTTATAAGCCGCACAGTCCGATGTGCCGCAGGCGGCAGCTGGCCGAGCGTTCGAAAATCAACACATACAATGTGTTCATTGGCGTTTAAATAGGTCAGAATACAAGAGCATGTTTCCAGCTTTACTTCAGTCTTTTTTTTTTTTAGTACGATGTGTTTTAAATCAATTAGAATCGAAGTTTTTATGAGGCTTCTTACAAGTGTTGTCTTTCCAATATCATTGCTTTAAAAAATACCGAAAAAAAACCAACACATTAACGATGCACTAGAAAGGCAGTTCTCTCCTGCATTCATTGGTGTATCAAGCTAAGCGATTGGTTGAGTACTTGAAAGCGCAGTCCAGTCAAAGCAAAGGTATCAAATGCAAACCTTCACTCCCTGTCCACGATTTCAACAATGGCGGATCGAAGCCAAGGTCTGATAACGACTGAGTCGAATGCGCTAATCGTTTTTGAATTGCAAGACGCACTTGGTAAGATAACGCATATAATAACAAACCAGAACATTAATGAAACGATTCGATTGTTTTATTTCGCTTACTACCGTGCCAATGCTTAGTTATTTTGTTCGTAATTCAGCTAGTGTTAGTCACTTAGATTAAACAGGTCGGAAACGGCCCACACACTGCGCCGTTCGAAGCGATCGTATTTTTGTAGAAGACAAACTGATGAAAAAAGATATCAGTAATGGGCTTTACTTATGTCGATTCCTGTATTTCTGAACGGGTTACTGATTCCATTACACGATTACAGAGAAAATCGTGGTTAAAAGCATCATAAAAATTCATGAACAGTAAACACAATATGGTGAGTTACAGAGAAGCTAAGAATAGACGAGGGTGTGATGCTTCTGAAATCGGAAAAATCCGCAAATAAGCCGCATCGTTGTTTAAGCCGCAGGGTTTAAAGATGGGGAAAAAAGTCGCGGCTTATAGTCCGAACTTTACGGTACTTAGCTGCCTGAAACAAAACCAGCAGTAACTCAGGTGAGATCATTTCATACGACATAACAATATGAAGCTGGTTTATTATGTTCGTTTAAATGTGAACACTTTGCTGTTTAAAAAAAGGAGAAAAACCTGAGCTGTCACATGATTATACTGTAGAGTTTTAAGCTGTGTCACTGACTGCACTGAATGTTGACAGGGGTGGCCAATGCTCTGGACCTGACAGATAGAATCCTGCCAAGGTTGCAGGCTAAGCCTCGATGTCGGCCCAAGCTGCTTCACTTTGCTCCCTACACACGTGACCAGATTCATGCCATCATCAAGGACAGACTGGAGCAGGTACATCACTTTTTTTTTTTCATTTCTATTGCTGCTGTTCTTGTATTTTTAAATGGGAAGTATTCATTTTGCATTGATGCTTGTGCATTTTAGTTATGCACACATTCATACAGATTGTCCACTAGAAATCAGTATGTTGATGTATGTTATTTGATACTCCTCAAAAATTTACCAGCCATGATGAACTGCCTGAAGTTCAGACTTAATTTTTTGGTTTCCATAAGCATGCATGTGTCTGCTTAATTTTTTGTTTTGTTTTTTTTTTGCTTTGAATACTTGTATCTTCTACTGTACAGTTTTTAGTGACATTCCTTTGTGTATAATTCGTATTGAATCTCTTGAGGTGAAAAAGCCTAAAGTAGATTTATTGGCTTATACTATTTCAGTGACGTCATGTGCAAGCTGCATGACATTTTTGTTGTTGGCTTAATTGTGGAGAACTATCAACTATTTTCTCTGACAGACGGGAGACACCATTGTTGAAAACAGCGCCATCCAGTTCTGTGCCCGGAAAGTGGCGGCAGTGGCAGGTGACATGAGGAAAGCTTTGGATGTATGTCGGCGTGCTGTTGAACTGGCAGAGTCAGAAGCACGTTCCCAGACTGTTCTGAAAGTGGCAGGTAAAAGGTTGAATTGCGTTGTTTTGGGTGGAGATCTTTACCATCATGTCATTCTCTTGAATTAATGGGGATCTTTTGTTGTGTGTGTGTTTGTTGTTTGTGTTTTCCTTCCTTTTTTTTCTTTTTAGCGCAGTGAAGCACCTGTTTATATCCTGATGTCCTTCCATAGTGGCATGAGATTCAAGCAGTAGTTGAGGTTGGAGGGGTTATGCAATTTTAATGACATAGGTCAACCAGACGAGAATTCTGTAACAAATAGGTAAAAAAAAATTTTTTATATATATAATAAGTTAGAAGATGACAGGCATTTGGAGCCTCTTGTCAAGCTTCTGAGCTGAAAGCCGTAAGAGCTTATGGGGTCCCTTATCTGAGCCTTTTCCAGTGTGCTGGCCAGTTTCAGGTTCCTGTCATGAAATGTTTTGTTTGTTTGTAATGATTTTCTTATTAATGAATGGTTATGTATTGCATGCGATGGGACCCAGAAATGAATTTTTTTTAATGAAATGATGCAAATAGTTCAGAGATTCAAACAAAATAAAAGCAACACCACTGCTTAAAAGTGAACATTTACTAGTAACTGACATTGTCATGTCAACAGTTACGTTAAGAAGTGATGTTTAATGCTTGACATAATGCAGATTAGATTTCACTCTTTGTATTTTGCGGTCTATAGATTTTGGATTTATGTTTTCTGTCATTGATGTCTTTTTCGTTGCTGCTTCCCCTCCCAAAATTTTCAGGAGTTTCTGTATGTAAAAGACATGGAAATCAGGAATTTGAAACTTGATTTGAAATATGGAGTTTGGAGGCCCTCCCCTTCCAATTTTTTTTTATTTTTAAGGTTTGGTGGAAGATGGCAGAATAAGCTCAGATGATTTTTTAAGTATTGGAAACTACAGTTAGTTGACAACAAATGTTTTTAAACCTTAACAGTCAGCTTATGCAGTAGGGAGTCAAATGCTTTGAGTTGAAAGCCGATCTGCCCCTTCCCCTCCCATTCCTGGATTCTGACTTCAGAATGTTAGCTGCAATGCTTTTAGGCAGATCAGGGAATTTTGTATGCATGCTATACATATGCTTGCAAGCAAACACACTGAGAAAATGGGTAAGAAAAGGGCAAGTAGTATGATTAAATGGTTTGAACATGCATTTTCAGTCTCCAATATGAAATGGAAAGACACCTGTTGGGACATATTTTGTGCAGACTGCAACAGCCCTTCTAAGCAGCAGCCAGGGCCTGCAGTGAAGAGGATAGGAGTAAGCCACGTCAGTAAAGTGATGGGGGAGGTGTACGGGTCAAGTGTACAGGCCCAGCAGAGTGAGGGGGTACCCCTGCAACAGAAGTTGTTAGTGTGCACCTTGCTGCTGGCTGTCAAGATGGGAAAGTTCAAGGAGGTGCTTCTTGGCAAGGTGAGACACCATCATCTTTGACTTAGTTAATAGCCATGCATGACTAGTCACACAAGAACATAAAGACACACAAGAACAGTATCATTTTGTGGTGAAGTGTTGGAATTTGAGATCTTCACCATTTGAAATAAAGAATTTACAACAAATACCTCAGTTTCAAAGGAGGGACTTCACATAAAGGGCACCATCGGAACTGTTTACTTTTGTTAACTCGTGCAAAGGCACTATCAGATCTGTTTACCTTCTACCTTGGGTGTGATGAATCATACTTTTGTAGACTTCATTTCACCATTGTACATTCTTGCACTGCACCCCTACTTTAGAGATTGCCAGAATAATCAGTTTGGTGGACTCAATCAGTTCAAGATGACACAAGGAAGGTGGCTACACCAAGAATGTGAATTTGTTGCATTGCTGTAAGTACCATGGATGTTTTGTGGTGCATCCTGAGATTGCACTTTTCAAATTCAGAATTTGCATCCCCAGCTTGCCATATTACACCGACTGAGGGTCTCCTGAACTCAGCCGGGGGGAAAAAGCTCTTCATGGCAGCCTTTTCCTCTTTATATGACTTCCAGTCTCCGTATCTAGTATGCCCGATAGACCTGTGCACCTACGTGGTACCCTGTGGACACCATTTTACAACAAAATACATGAGATACATTGGCTTAAAGTGATGGAATAATGTGGTGTATTCACTATGATTTTTTTCCCATCTCTTTTCCTATGATTCTCCAGTTTCATTACTCCCATGGCAATCATTGCTTCCATAGAAAGCCTCAGCCCCAGCCCCAGCACTGGTAGTCTACAGGGAGCAATCGTTACCATCATGAGGCAGCTTGCAAGGGAAGATGCTGCAGTGCTAGGGAGTCCCTTTGGTAGTGGTAAATGGTGCCGGTCTGATCCAGTGTAAGCAGAACAGCACCTGTTGCCCTGTTATGATGACAGCAATTCCTAAGTTATGATGCCTGCTTATGGTGGTGTGTATTCATAGTTAATGTAAAAAGTTTTCTCTTTTTCTGTTTCTAGTTGTATGAAAAGCTGTCCTTGCAGTAGTTTAAAAGATGAGATCAGCAAGATGGAAGTTTGCTGCCGATTATCTCATAGCTGTTATTCACTGTCAGATAAATTGAATTTGATGGTATTGAAATGCAAATCATCTTATAGGGGTGAAAGTAGAGACATATATGTATGGCTTTTGTGAGGAAAATTGAAGTTTTAAAGGTACAAATATATTTTCTAAATATTCACAATAGCAAAATTTGGGGTACAGGTTGGCCTGACAAACTTTTCATGTGATTGTTGAGCATTTTTTGTTTGTTTTGCAGTTGTATGAAATGTACTGCAAAGTGTGTCGCCGCCAGCAGATGTCACCGGTTGATCAGTCCGAGTTCCACTCCCTTTGTGTGCTGTTGGAAGCACGAGGTGTGATAGGACTCAAAAAAGCCAAGGAGACACGTCTGATCAAGGTATTGTGTATTTTTCTCTTGGGACAGTTGGAGAGGGGAGGGAGGGGGAGACTATTCATGGTAAAAAGATGTGTAATCATTCATTGCTTTATGTCCATGGAAGGAGCACATTTTAAAGAGTCTTCTACTGTCTACAGGAAAAAGATGCATCTGAAGTAGTCTTCTAGTCTATTTTCAAGGGAAAGAAACTTGACTAGTGTCTTCAATTGAGCACTCGTCAACTTCCAGGAAAAAGATATCTGGAGTGAAATCTCATATGCACACTTAACCGCACGCCGAGTTTTGTTTGTGAGGCATACCCTTACGCACACTCTCGCATGCTCACACGCTAGCACACAATGTCACATATATAAATACACACTGCATAACAGTGAAGGGCTCATTCGTACAAAAGCAAGTGTGTGCAAGTGACAGCACTTTGGCAGTATTTCAGTAGGTATTCTGCAACTGGTCTCAGTTTTAAGAGCAGATTTGAAAGTCAAAAAGGAAGGGGCATGATGTCGTTGGAAACATTGCGAGTTCCAGAATATCGCCACCAAAAATGAGAATGCCCTAGAATCGTGCTGCTTTACGTTATGTGAGGGTTATATTTGCTGGTTTCATGAAGGGAATCGTTTATTTTTGTTGGCTTTCTCCATGGTAGGATGCTCAGAACTAAGACCTCAAAGGATTCAATAGTGGCCAACTGCAGTGCTGTTTTTATAGAGACTGGAGAGTAGGTGTCTTTGGTGTTTTTGAATCTCTGTTGGAAATATAAGGGTTTCACACATGCTTATGTATGATATATAAAGATGTCATATACTGATTCATAACTCCCACTACACACAAAGCAACACATATAATATATAGATTTTTTCCTTTAGACGTTATCCCTCTTATTTAGCTGCCTGTCCCAACAAAATAAAGTAGTTTCTAGGACCAGGAGCTGGAAGAAATTTTAGTAGTTTGTTTTTAGTGAACAGTATTTTACCAACAATTACCAGTTGATGCATCCAGTTTATATTGTGTGTGTGTGTAATATATATATATATATATAAATAAAATAAACTAATAAATTCCAAGGATAAGTACTGAGCACCATTCCAGCAACTTACAGAGCAGCTTGGTGTTGCAATGACTGCAAGAAATATTGAATTATAAACAAAGCTTGCTCTTATGTCTTAGATTGAAGAAATAGAGGGAGATTAGCATTCATATCTGCAGTGGCAGATGATTCTGCCTAACAGTATGTGCTTGAGTGGGTGAATGGGGAAAATAAAATAAATGCTTCTCAAAATGAGCCTTCAGTAAGCTTATAGTCTCCAAGGGGGAGACAATCTCCAATGGGGAGGAAACTCACTAACATATAACTCCTGGTCAGATACCGATATTTCGAAACCTGATTGTTTCTCCTCAGTGACCGCGGAAAGTGGTAACTTCACTCCTCTGCCTTTTCGGTTTTAAGAAGAATGCTATATATATATATATATTTTTTTTTTTTCTTTCTAGAGACTAAGAGAGAGAGATGCGTGCATCTTTTTCTATGTTGACAATGCAGTGACATCAAGAAATGATTCTTTCAGATTTTAAAATTGCATTAGTTTTGGCATACTGTGTTAATATACATCAGTGTTGCTTGTAGAATCACACACATAAGGTTGGGGAGAGATGAATATTGTCACAAAAGTGTTCACAGGAAGAAAAGGCAAATGATATAAACCAATGTGTGAAAGCTTGTCATTTGAATGGATATAGACAGGCATTCGTAATTTAGAATGAATATTGACAACCATGGTTATCCTCTCGGAGGAAAAGATTGCATACTATTCATCAACGCATGTGAGTAAGTTTGCAGCAAGGCCTAGGTTGTTTACTGACATTGTTTACATCGCCATGTGAATTTATATAACCACCCCCATCCCTCTGTCAATAATCTTGTCAGTCACAAGTGAAATGGCATGCCATATAAACCAATTGTTTTGAATGCTCAGTTGACATGGATTGTCCTTTCATTCTGTTGTGCTGTTGTGCAGATAACACTGCGTCAGGATGAGAAAGAGTTGGAACACACCCTTAAGGACAAAGTGCTAGTGTCTGCCATCCTTGCAGATGGCCTGCCCAAATGATTGGCACCAGTGGGTGAAAAAGACACGACAGTGAATCTGTTGTTATGGAGTGTTGAATTCTGAAACTGCTGTGAATCAGTTGATGTGGAATGGTGTTGAATTCTGGAATCAACTTATTTATTGTTTTAATGAAATGGTGTTGTTTGTAGACCAGCTGATTGGCTTGAATTCAGACTGTATTTATCTCCTCCCATGATTGCCATGATTATCAGAAACGTGTGTGTGCATTGTGATCCTTTAGACTGTTATGTGGCTGGATGAACAGTTAATCATGGTATTTACAGAGGGGGGCGGGAGGCTTTTTTTACAGTTTATGGAATTAAGATTAGCTGTCAAAGTTCAGTGGCCCCTCCCTCTCGAAACAGTATGACTTTTCAAGTGAAATTGGTAGAAAAGGATGCATGTAGAAGAGCAAGTGAGTTTTTATCGATCTTAAAACATTCATTACCTAAATTTATAAATTCATGTTTTTGAAGGATCACTTGTGATCCAACTGTTTATTTGGAGACAGATGTTACTACCTTCCAAGAGACTAACCTGAGCGTCAATTTAGATGTATATTAGTCAATTTCACACATATTCTTTGTCAGTGCATGGGTACTTGAATGTGTGTGTGTGCAGTTTATCTGCGTGCATGTGCATTTGGAATTCAAGGCATTAATTTATTTGTTGTTTTTAGTTCAGAAGGTTCACATAATGTGGGGGATTGAAAGCTGCTTTCTTGCATATTGAAATAGTCACTCGATGATTCAGGAATTTATGTCCTCTTTCAAAATGCTAACCATTACCCCTGTTAAAGAAAAAAAAAGAAGAGGAAAAGAAAAATACGGAACGAAGTTACAGCTGCAGGACTCGGGAGAGACTCCTCCCAATGTCAGCTTGTACGGAGAAAGAAACCTTAGCTTGATCACGAGAACTATGTGATTGTTTACTGCACACATGACAGTGATGGTGAAGTCCACTGGAAATCGACTCCGTATTGAGCATTTGAAATTGCCCTTTGAAAATAGTTCGATAAGTAAATTGCCCTTTGAAAATAGTTCTGATGTGAGGTTGTAAAGGAATTGGCAGTCGTGTTGAAAAGTTGACAATTTTGGTAAGTGATACATGGACTGATGGAGTGCATGTGATGCTGAACATGGAGTAGTAGTACTAATTATGTGTTAAAATCAAACAAGCATACACTGCTTGTAAAATGGTGTGTGCTAGGATCACCAATTCATCAGGTCTTTGTTCACTATTGAGGCGGCAGCCATAGTAAGCCTGTGCACAAGACGGCTGTGCTTTGCACGGCCCGGTTAAAAAAATCCTGCCTGGCTAAACTCCTGTGTGGCGTCATCAAGTACGGCTGCAGGTGGCCATAGTGGAGTGGGGCTGACCTGGAATTTTCAACCTGTCGTTCTGCCGGTTGTGCAAACCGTCCGTTTCACGGCTCTCTGGGTAAAGGGAAAGAATTGCGCTCTTGAATTTTCATTGATGAATTGCTTTCTCTCTCTCTAGCAAAGCCTGTAGGATGCTGCTAGATCTAGATTCACGCGACAAAAGAAACTGGGCTGTTTACGCTAGGATATGGTTTTGTTTGGACAAATCAAGGTGTAGAAGAAATAATTGCTTTTTTGCATGATTCTAGCAGGGTTCGTACGCCCCTTGAAGACCCTTGAAAACCCTTTAAATTTCAACTGGGTCAAAAAGGCCCTTGAAAACTGCAGATAACCCTACCATCTCTTGAAATCCCCTTAAAAATTGTTTTCGGACCAAAACTGACCGTAACATTTGAAGACGAATCGGAGAACAAACGCGAGCGAGACTTCGGAGATCGATTTTCGCCTCTCGAATCGTTTTGTGTGTCGTCTGCTTTTTAAGCAAAGGGAAGCAATTCAATAGTCGGTTATCGTTTGCGCATGCGCAGTTTGACTTCCAACAAAGAGTGCCATGCTCCCTCATCTTCGGCGAAGTCCAATACTGTTGCGTCTGTCATCATGCCTAAGGGAAATTGCACATTTGATCCGTTGTGGCTACAGAAGGAAGAATATCGAAGCTGGATCACTGAATGCAGAGACAACAAACATGCGTTTTTCTGTAAAGTATGCAAAAAGACCGTTGATGTTCGGGCAATGGGTCGAATCGGCAGTTGCAAGTCACGGAAAGAGGAAAAAATACGGGGAATCGGAAAAAGCGAGTAGGCTGGTCATTAGTCTTATGGACTTCGTTTGGCAATCATCAAATTCATCAACATCGGGTCAGACCCTTTCCTCAGTAAGAATCATCAGCCAATCCACAATAACAGCAAGTGGGACAGATGTGTTGAAAGCTGAAGTGTTGTGGACGATTCATGCCATCAACAATCATCACAGTTTCTGATCTGCTGAAGACAGCGCGGAACTGTTTGCAGCAATGTTTCGGTATTCCTCGATTGCGACGAACTATCGGTGTGGGGAAACCAAAAGTAGATATCTTGCAACTTTTGGCATTACTTCTTTTTATCTGTCAGAACTGAAAAAAGAGTGAAATCACAGACTGAATCTTCAAATCAATTGTCACATCGTCTCCATAGACTTTAAGTGACTTGTGTGTGCGCATTTGTTTAAAAAAAAAAAATCCTACTTTCTTGTTTAAAAGACGGCATTCATACCACACCCCTCCCCCCTAACTTACCTACCAGCTAGCCCACACACACACACACCTCAAACAAAAAAAATCTATTTTATTCACTTAATTTTTTTTTAAATTACAGTTACTTTCATTTTATTCATCTACTTTATTATAATTACTGCCACTATCATTATTATCATTACTGTCCCTTCTCTATATATATATATATAAATCCCCCCCCCCCCCTTCCCCTACTTAGCATTATTATCAATCCACCTTAACCATAACTGTCACAAGTATATTACATCACCCCACTAAACCAGCTACACAACCCCATTGTTTCACCACCCCCCCCCCCCCCCCCCCCCCCCCGCTTTTCTTCTCCCATAATCCTCACTGTCATTTCCGTCTGGTGGCCATTCTTCCTACCACATGGACAGATAAGTCACTCTTCGTTCTTTGTACTGTCCTAAATGTTAAATGTGATCTTAAGAGGTCAAAATGCATCGTGTCTTGTCCTGTGCTTTGTTTGTCAATGTCCTTGGAGGTAACTAACCCCCTCTCTTTCTAAATTTTGCTTCGTTCTCTGCCATCAGTCACTCCATTTTGAAACAAAAAAAACCCAGTTAAGTGTGGAGCTGCAGGAAGGCTGCCCACATTCACCTTTTCAAGAGGGGTTACCCCGCTCCCTATCCTGCCCCAGAACAAGCATTAGGCTAGTCCAGGCCCGCCAACCATTCACACACACTTCCACACGACAACACATACAGTGGCTGTATTTTAAAAGTAAAGTTTGCTGAGCTCCCTCCTGAAATGTGCCAGAGAGGGGGCCTCGGCTGCAGCTGCCGGCAGAGAATTAATGAATATGTCATGCTTTTTGATGAATCATTGAATAAGGACTTGAAACAGAAGCAGCTGGACATCCATGTCAGATACTGGTCCGGAAAGCAGATTGAAAGTTTTCTTTTTCCGATTTCTCAATTTCTGTGTAAAGACTTCATTTTTTTATTTTTTGTATATGAAGTTGAGCGTGGAAAAGACTACAGAAGTGTAATCACCTTATCATCATGGCTGGATTACATGTGTAAGGTTATTATTCACTCTTTTTTTTTTTTTAACTGTACGGCTAAATTTGCCCGGTAAAAATTAAAATATCCCCTTTAGAAACCCTTGAATTTTTTTCCTGTGAGGAAGTGGGAACCCTGTCTAGGGAAAGATTAATTTCATGTAGGTGGCAGGAATGGGATTTTCATGTCAAGAATACCGATAGATCTAGCACGGATTGTCAATGGCCGCTTTCATGGATCCGTTCTTCCGGACAGGACACGGCCATCAAAACCACAGCCCACTATGGCCGCCGCCTAAGAAAGGCAATTTACTGAAAGCAAAGAGTCCTGACCTGCTGTCAATTACCTGGCTGTACGTAGAGCAGCTGTGCAGATTTGCAAATCTATTACTAATGAATGTCATTTTCCATCCAGTGAAATTATATTTAGGTGGGTGGAACGAAATTGAAAGGGAACCAAACAGAATAAATTCTGCTAGAAAGGGGAAGGAAATCTTAAATGTGGCAGGGAAACAAAGTGTGAATAATGATGAGATAATTATACATGCATCACTTCAGTGAATGCTGCTTATGACACCAATCATCTGCCGCAAATGCCAACATAGAGCCCACAGAACAAACAGCCGGACATTCCAAGAAAAGGATATTCCAAGCCTGCCCAAATACCGTCATTTAAGCTTGCCAATCAAACAGGTATTACCTGTATTTGTTCCTGTTTGTCTATTCGGAATAATCTTTTTGATTTTGTATATAATAAATGAATATTAATTTGTGTTTCGTTCATCGTTTCCATGTGCCTGTCGGATACAGGGTTTATGGGCAAGCTTGGAACATCTTTTTTGGGGATACTCCTGGCTGGGAGGTCATGGGTTCGATTCCCATCAGAGTCATGTGGGATTTTTCTGCTCCGACCGGTTCCTATCCAGAGTTGAGTTTGCTACGGGCTCAGTTGGGAAGACTGGGACCACACAGTCAAGTTTCATCCACTTAATGGATGCGTCTCTGAGAGTGTTGCTCAAATTTCCTGACCAACACTGCAGGTGTCTGCATCTCTCGGGCCTGATTGATGAAAGGAAGCATAGAGTACAGCCCTTCATGCCCTGCTCTTATGGTGACCTCAGTTTCGATGTCCTCTCCACGTCTGTGGCCTTGGTTTAGTTCCATCAGGGTCACCAGTATCAGCGAGTCCATAGGGGCTGTCGTTGGATGGATGTGGTGGCGCCCTCCGGAGGGAGAGTTCACTCATGCCAACTCCGCGACTAAGCAATTATTGTCGTCGGTAGGGGGCTTAGTAGGTGGTGTCCTGCGTATGTTGGATCAGAACAGGTGCCACTGAACATCATCAAAGTGACTCGGCAGCAGTGCAGTGTCTCCTCCAGTGGGTTGGCTCTTGATGACTTGACATTGACTGCTCCCTGTGGATTGCCTGTGCCGGGGCTGCGGTGGGACTGACCGGGTTGTGGCTGTGGAAGGGGTGTTGGAATAAGCGGTGTGGGTACAATGCCACCGAGGTGGCACAGGAAATGGGACAGCAAAAAAAAAAAAAAAAAATCTTTTGGGGAGGATTTCCCCATGATTGTTGTGTGTGCTCAGTTCACAGTGTTTGGCCTATTCATGAATAAATCTTGATTTAGCTCCTGATTCAGTACTCGACGGATCAGTTTATGGTCAAAAACGGTAGAATTTATCGTCAAGAACTGTAGACATTCATTGTATCGTCTATCTTTGCTAAGATCCTGATTTGGTGTGGCGGATTCGATGGAATTTTTGTTGCGTAAGACTATCAGTGTTGTTCAAATGTGCCAAGTACTTGCAAGATAAAAGTTATTTTCTCGTAGTTATGTACTACATCCTGAACACGTGAAAGGTGAAAGGCTTGAAGCACTTCCAGAATGGAAAAGTACAGACAGAAAACCATCTGAAAGATGTATCAGACAGATAAACAAGAATATGCAACGGTATTGCTAAAAGTTATATGCAAGAACTGTTTTCCTCTTGGAATTGAAATGGCGTCCTTTTTTTTTTTTTTTTTAACCCCCCCCCCCCCCCCCGAAAAAAAAAAAAAGCATGTGATATGTTGTAAATTGGATACTGATTTCCATTCCTAAATATTGAGTCTTAAATTCTGAATTGTTGTGGAAAGGGTAAACAGACCTGCTTTGGCATTTGTGCTAAGCAATTTAGTGTCAGCAGCAATATTTGGAGTTTTGGGTGTATAATTACCTCATCATGGGAGCTAGGGGGAAAGGTTGGCAGCTTCCAGTGTCAGCCTGTTGATGAGTTTCAAGTTTTCGTATGCATGTATACATAGTGCGTTAAATTTTTTTTTTTTTTTTGTTCCTTGAGCTCAGACTACTTTTATGGAGATATCAGTTAGATGAATAATTTTGCATTTCTTGAGAAAGGGAGAAAATGTCTCTATTCAGAAAAGAAAAGATCCACGCGGTTAGGTGATCTGTTCTAACATCAACATTACTGGCCATGGTTATGGAGGCATCGGCATTTTTTAAATGTTCTTTTATGGGAGTTGGCAAGAGTAGATTCGAGTTCTGGATTCCTACCTGCATTCTTCCTGTATCTAGTCTTTAATGTTTTATTTTACTTCAAGAGAAAATGTGCTACAGGGTGCTGTATGCAGGGTTCCCACAGATGTAACCAAACAAAATTCCGTACTTTTTCCAGGGCTTTTCATAATTTTTCCAGACCCCAGAATGTGTGTGTGCGTGCACCTCTTATGTGATTACCATGCTAAACACATCAGAAAAGAACTGATTTAATGATAGCAGGGCATTCAATACTTACCAAAAAATTTAGTGTGTGTGTGTGCACGCACGCGCGTGAAAAAGTCAGAGACACACAGAAAGAGACGGAGACAGATATATAGACAGAGACAGTGTGTGTCTATGTATGTGAGAGAGAAAGTGTGTATGTGTGTGTGCGCGCGCATGTGTGTGTGTGTAGGTGTGTGAGAGACAGTGTTTGTGGGAATGTGTGTGAGAGATATGGTCAGGTCAGGTAATTAGGACACTAGGCCTCGCGGCCGGCCTCTCAACTGTCCTTTCATTTTAATTTGGATGTTCAACATGGCCGAGTACTTGTAAGCCAATGTGCTCTCTATTCAATTCCGTATTTAAATTTTGACATTTGGATAAGCGCGAGCGCGTTAGAGACAGTGTGTGTATGTGTCTAAAAATAGGCCAGTGTATCGCCCTTGGGCCCTTTGATTTTCTCTACCCCTCACCCCCACCCCATTCAGTGCATGATCGCATCCGATACTGAAGTTAAAAAAAAAAAAATCACCTATCACAATCCTTGGGCCAAAAATAATCGGTCACGGTCATTGTTGGAGTCCAAGTCGTTTTGTCTGAAAGCTGCATCATTTCTTGATGTTTCTTGCCTGCCGTGTGGCTTTTCAGAGCAGTTCGCCCATGTTCCCGATGTCGAAGTCTTTCTTGCACAGCAGGCACCGTGCTTTTGTCTTGCATGCTTTTGTCTTGCATCCATCGGCAGCAGGCGCAATCCATTTGCGATAATTTGTATTGTCTAGCCAGGCTAGGCTAAACATGCATTTTCCCATGTTTTCTTTAATACTTCGACGCTATTTTCCCTTGCAGCGCTGTTGACTCGAAAGGAAGTTGAGCAATGGTACCTACTGCGCATGCGAAACGCTTTCACAGTAAAGGGGAGCTACTCTGCAGAAAAAAATGTCGTCTGCTAAACCTCCGGCCAGAGGAAATCTGAAAACCGCGATCATTGTGCGTGATTTAATTTCTGTTTTTATTCCTATTTCAATGTTTTTGTAAAGAAACAAAGCAAAATTCGACATCATGAAAAAGTTTGCACATCTTTTACAAAATTCCAAGACTTTTCCAGCCCTGGAAATGATTTTTTCATTTCTCCATACTTTTTCCAGACTTCCAGGACTGTACGAACCCTGTGTATGGAACTGTTCTGCACAGGAGCTGATATTAAAGAATTGTGAGAACTGTATGCAATGCCAAGTCAGGCAGTTTTGAACAAGGAACCATTTCCTGCATCGAGATTTTGACTGGTAAGCCCTCTCGGGTAACCAACCACATATGCCATACTTGCCTGCTGCTTTCTTAGGAATCTGTTACCTGCACATGAACTGTTGACAATTTGACACACTTGTGAAGCATGGTAGACGGCCAACCAACCAGTGAACAACAGGCCAACACAGAGCCATATCCGACCAATAGGAAGTGGTACATGTTTCCAGTGTGTGCACTAGAACTCGAGCCAGCAAAAGGTGAAGATATTCCTGTACCCTCTACGTTTATTTCAGTTTGCTTTCCCTGCCCAAAATTCTCCAATATGTTCGCTAGTCTTTCCAAAAGCATGCCAAATCATGAAGAAGAATGGCGATGGCTGTTGCTCAAGTCCACTTGGCTGTTGGGACAACTGCTTTAGGAGAGATCTACATTTCTGTTTCAGAGAATTTTGGTCTTGCAAAATGCTTAGGCCTACCCTTCTCTCAGCTTTGGAGATTGGTGTGACCGGAGAGGGTACACCCCTCTCCCTGGTCCAGTCCTTTCGGACTGCAGTGCTGTTTGTCATGTAGCAAAGGGCTGCAGCTTACACCAGAGATAAAAGGTACGGGTTAAAGGCTTTGGCTGTTGTACACACAGCTGACCTGCATGTGTGAATTATTCTTTGAAAGGGAACCATTCTATTAGAGAAAGAAACCAGTGATAATAGCTTTAACAAACTGCTAGGTGTAGTACTGTTCAGTTCTTTCTTTCCAGCTGAAACCCAGATTTATCAGAGAATTTGGGGAGGAGGGAGGGTGGGTTTAAGATGGCTGAATAGAATCATCAGTGACTGGTTTTGTTACGTGTACTCTTTCAGAAATATTTAAATGACCTTGAAACTAGCCACCTGATTTTGTCTAAACATATTGGCGATTAGATCTTGCTCGTTTAAAATTGTAACTTTTGCCAGCTGTAGTAGAACAAAACCTTGTTATACACCCATGTAGTGTGCGTCTTACTGGCAAAAGGAACTTGGTTAAGGGGATACTTGCAGTACAAACTCCCTTGCAGGATGAAAGTTTTTACTCGCAACTTCCTGTTTACTGCTACTCTTTGACTGCCCCCCCCCTTCCTATTTGTCATCCTTTCGTGGCTAGTTTTTCTGCACCATTCTTTTCTGTTTTTGCTCGTAGGAGGTTGTGACATGTTAGCTTTTGTATTGTAATCTGGCAATGAAAATTGTACACACTATCCAAAGTAGATGCAAGTGGGTTTTTTTTTGTTTTTTTTCCTGTTTTTAGTTCATGTTTTGTTAGTATTTTACATTATTTATGTTTTAAGAGATTTAAAAATCTCGGAGCAGTAAATCAGTATGTACTATCAGATGTTAATTCTGAGCAATGATGTCATGCTCCCTTTGTTTCATTTTGTGGTATGACTTCTTTTTCCCCATGTGAGTTGAAAAGCCCTGGAGAGATTGTGTGTGGTAGGCTGGGCAGTAATGATTAAAATTTCAACCATGCTTCATCATCATCTGGGGATCACGTTCACAGTCATCCATCACGTCGTGATTCCTATTACGTTCAACATGTGCATTATGTTGTACAAGTTAAAGATATAAATTATTTCTATCACACCATGATAATACTTGCCAAATATTTGACAATAAATTGAACAAAACGGACAACTGAATTGTCTTAATGTGAAATCCTTCGTACTTACTCTGTCCTATCTCATACCATCTGTACACTCAAGATAAAATGTTACTATTCGAGACACAATCGCATGGCATCTTAAAGGTGCTGTTCCATAGTTATTGAAGAGAGAAAATAAAATTGTAATTTCCAAGGAATAAAACCTACTATCCAGCCAGTGAACAGTTCCATGACCACTAACAAGTCAATGAATTGCTTCATGACCACTGGCAGCTCTTTGAGGAGTGGGGGGTTCTCTTGCTCCCTGTTTGGCTAATTGTATTTACCATGTCAAATTGTTGGAAGCTCTGGCCAAATTTGTACGCAGAAATAAGATGCCTTGCTTTCTGTTTTCTATCTTTAAGAGACAAGGTTGTTTCCTATACTATAGCAATATAAAGGCAGGGTGAGGAGGGTTGGGGTAAGCGATCAAACTGGGAGCATGAGAAAAAAATTCCCCAGGAGATGGCGTAGAGGACCAAGTGCTTGAACAGTCAAAGTGGCAATCGCTCTGACCTGAATCTGGTCGAAATCAGAAGCATTGATCTGAGCCTGCCAGTACCACCATACAGTGTTTGAGCCACGTGGAAATGCCTGCCGATAGATCCACCCTCCTCATTATGTTGCAGATGAGATAATGACGTTGGGAGTTGCACCTACTGCAGAACATAACCCAATAACAATGCAGGCACCTGAATTGGCAAAGACTAATGTCCCGCCACCAATCCTGAACCAAAGATATCAGAGACGGTCTTAATCCGGAGGGGGTGTCCAGCTCCTTGTTTTGTGCGAGGAAGTGGGACAAGAAGCGCAGGGTGACTGATCTGTTATAGATGCAAGGCTCCTCTTTTTGAGTATGAATCTCAAAGTGACACTGAGCAGAGGCAAGAGTGAGGAAGGGGATAATGTAAGGAAAAAAAGCGGCTCAAAGGCTGGTTTCCAGAAAAAACCCTGGACCTAAAAAAAATCTGGATCTCACTGAGAACTTCCTCAGAGACTTTAAACAAGATGAACTTGGTTTGGAAGGCAGGATCTCCTATCTGCCAGATTGTGGCACAAATGGCTGATCTGAATGTCTTAATGGAGCTGGGTCTATATGCAGAAAGATCCAATACCTTTATGATCTGAAAGGGTCTACTGAACTGAAAGCTAGAGGTTTTGAGAAGCTTGACAGATCAGCATGCAGAGGCACTTTTTAAGTATACTTTCAAAAGCAGTGGGTGCGACAGACCAGTTGTTCCCATCAACCTTTGTGCGCACGCACCAGTAGTCGGCCTTGAAAGCAATGCCTAACAAAGGAAGAATATGCATACTTGGTTCTCTCGCCATGTCAGCATTCACATATCCATGTGCGCACAAATGGGAGCAAGTACATAGGAACATAGCAGGGACACGGACACTGTTAATAAGGCTATTGAGGCCCAAGCAGCATGTGCATGTCAGGCACCCCTGAACAAGCCTCCTTTCCAGTTCGGTTGTAAGAACTCTGTGCATTGTGGCTGCAAGGCTTCCCACATGTGAAATGTAAACAGACGAGCATGCACACCATAATGCCTTTTTAATGAATTTGAAATGTGATGGGAATAAATTTGGATGAAGTTGTTTGGGAGGGGAAAGAAATATGGACCAAAGAACAGCCTGTATACATATGGTGTATATGGTTTTGAAAGTGCTGGAGTCTCCATAACAGTCAGTCAATGCACTTTGACATAAGAAAGTTGGTAGCTAGGAAACTTAAAAAAATATCGCCATTCACCACAGGACCAAGGTAATGAATCCAGTCCAGTCCGGGCAACATACAATCCAATCTTTGACAATGGCCATTCATGAATTCTGTCTGCCTCTGTACTTCTGTAGTCACCAGGGAACCACAAGATGATGCCCATGTCCGGCAAGCTGACAGTTCTGGCATCTACAAGGAGAGGTCCAGACTGCTAACGCCAGAGGTTCCCATCTGAAAGCATACAACTCGTTGCCCCATGTCATTTGTCTGATGTTCACTGTAACATGGCGTAAAAGCTAACAGGAGCATGACTTTTTGTGTTCTCAAATGCAAATTGTTTTTCACAAATTGTATCACCTACATCCTATGCAAATGTTTGTGTGCAATTCTTCACCTTTATTTGCTACTAACTGCCATAATGCAATCATTTTAGATTTAGAACTGGGTTTGTATTCTATCAAAGCCCTTTGGTATGTGTTGCCTGTATTTTTGGATGCCTAGGTTGTGGTTATAAAGAAACTGACAATCCTTTCAGGGAGCAGTGATAAGCCATGTCTACAGCTATTATTCCATTATCCTGTTCAAACACACACACAAAGCATGACACATCTAAATGACCCTTGACTCAAAGTAAAACCATATAAATAAAAAAAACCCATTTTAAATGCAATGTGCTTAACTTGATACTGACATACTATCAGTGGTTTCTGGCAGTGGCTTTATCAAGCAGCACACACCAGAAGTCCACCCTACGATCTTTCCCTCAAGAACACACGATGTTACATTCAGGAACAATGGGAAATATTTTGTGTATAATCCTCTATATTCGTGCTTATTTGAACAGTCACATTATCATGGTCACCATGATTGATGAAGAAACAGAATGAGAATGCGTACTGGCAGATCCGTGTACAAATCAGTTTTTCCCCTTTGTCTTCGTTGTAAACATAACAATTTTTTGTCTTTTGTTTCCTGAAGGTTGGTGGCACTTGCTTCTTTTCACTTTTTCTTTTTCCAGGCAGGATTTGGCTGCAGACTGCATATTACTGAGAACATACCTCATCATGAAAACAAATGGGAGCATTGTTTTTTCTCAGGTGAACAAACTGGATGGTAGACAAGGAAACATAATTCAAGCACTATGCACATGTGCAAAAGTCCATACTTAGCAACTGAAGATACTGAACTGAAAGTTACGAGGAAGCGCTAAACATATAGCTAGTTCTAGCAAGCAGATCAGAATGTGTAAGCCTGATGAGGAAACTGGGTTACAAATCCGACCTAAAGTAGCCATCATTTTTTCGGAACAAATACAAGTATTCCGGGACAGCAGGTATTACTAAAACAATTTGGATCACTGAGCCACCTTAGCAGTCAAGCAGACTTTACTCACGGAGTTTAGTGCTGCTAATGATTGTAGCAGACCCTGCCCAGCATGCATTTCTGCTCTGTTGCGTGTTAATTTGTTCTCTGTGTGTTCCATCTGTATGTGTGCTCGATGAATGGGTGGGTATTAACCATAAGCAGCATTAAGCTGAAATTCTGCGTGTAAAGAAATTACTTCACCATGGGTGTAAAGATAATCTATTTGGGTAACAGGACTATTTTCCTGCTATCTTCATTTTTGAGACAAACAAGCACATTTTAAAAGGTCCTTTACTTCTACCGCACAGTATATGTTTAATTGTAACAAATACTATTCAACACCTCCAGCGAGTTGGCTCTTCTACTTTATCCCAAGCAGACTCAACACTGACAGGTGACACAGAATCCTGTGAATCAGGGATGGTAACAGCATTATCCAGGATTAAATGAATACGATGGAACTGTACAAGTAGGATCAGGGTCCTAATGAATGCCATGAAAATATATTGTCACAAGATAAGGCAGAAAGAAAAAAGGAAAGATGCATGGGAGCATTTATACACTGTACCTATTGCATTATTCTCATACACCAAACAATATGCATAGACAGCAAGACATTAGCCAAAGTTTATTTCTTTTCACAACAAATCAGCGAGGTCCCGTACCGCCACCCCCTTGTCCTCCTTGGCCACCAGGACGCGGGCCTGCTCCCTCCTGCACACATCAAAAACGTGTGTAAACATGTAAAGTTTTCAAAGGCCCAACAGTCTGACAGCAGTA
Source organism: Conus canariensis (assembly GCA_033310375.1). Classification (NCBI taxonomy): domain Eukaryota; kingdom Metazoa; phylum Mollusca; class Gastropoda; order Neogastropoda; family Conidae; genus Conus; species Conus canariensis. The sequence continues at coordinate 84,396,593 of CM065714.1, forward strand.
CAGTGCAACAAAGGATTTGAAACTTAGAGTTTACTTAGATATACTTACCTGTCCGATTAAATACTTTATTCACACCCTACTAAAATTGATAAAGAGAGGAGCTAATCCAAGTCTCCACCCCTAATGCTCCAGAGTGATCTCCCTTACAAAGTTGACTTTTGGTCATAATAATCTTCCTTTTCTTCATGACCTACACCAGGTAGGGATCTGAACAGGTAGGTTCGTGGAAAAGCTTAACAGTATGTGCGCATCCACTTGCTTTCACAGATCGGGCTTTGATCATGCCAATCATGCAATGAAATACCAGTTGCGATTGCATGTTAGTAACCATGTGTTGGTATGCTCTCTCAAAGATGAGATGTGCGAGAGGTGTTGTTGAAGTGGTTTATGTGTATACATGTGAATGAATGCAAATATATGCATACATGTGTATGTTGCTTTGTGTGAGTGTGTGTGCGCATGAGACATTGCATGTAGGTATGTTTAAGCATGCACACTCATTCATGTCGTATGCATATGTATGTGAAAGAGAGAGAATGAGCATTCTACCTGTCTTTGTTATTCAACTTTAAAGTGTGAACATGCTACTGTAATTTACACAGGGAGTGTGTGATGAGAACTGCGTGATCATGTATATACATGTACTGAAACCAACTGGAGAACAGCTGACTTGAAAAATCTGTGAAAAAGGTCAGGGTCCTGGGGCCACCAAAGCCCTGGTGGGGTCCAGGGGCAACGCCCTGGTGGGAAGCCCAGGGAAACAAAGTCTCCCAGCTGAAATGGAATCTAAGCAGTTTTGAAGACTTTCCATGGTCTATGGTGCAAGACAATTACTATGAAGAAAGCAGACAAAAGAAAATACTAACTGACACACACACATGATTACACACACAAATTTCACTAGTTTCTATTTACAAAAAATCAGGTTCGTTTTGTGTTTGTTGCAACAGTCATGCAAATAACTTGTTAATTACACAACAATATCCTTTATTGTAGACACAATTACCATCACTTTGTACACCTCCTTGTTTTTAACCAAGACCATCTCACAGGGGTACATATGACATCACTTGTCAGCACTTTCACACCATCAAAATATAATAAATCAGCACTTCCACACCATCAAAATACAATCATACATATTCATTTAGTAAAAAAAAAAAAAAAAAGAAAGAAAAAGGACGGGAGGGGATGAAAGACCTAAATCCGGTCAAGAAATCCAGTCTGCTCTGATTGCAGTCTAGTGTTCTTGAAGCATCGACATGCTTCTTGCAGTGCTCATCTTCAAAAAGTGCTGTTAAAACCAATACTGGTGTAGTTCAGCTTTGTTTAACAAAGTAAAACTAACAGCGTGCTGTTCCCGGCTTGTACACTGTCTGAAAACAAGTTGAAAAGAACTGATCAACACTGCTCAGTTTTAGTCTTTGCAGTCACTTCCATCTCCAACAGCTGACAAGTGTGCCACCTGAAATGTCTTACCTCGATTTACAATATTCACGGACGCAAAATATCATATTTGCCTCTGAAAGTTGAAGCCTATACATCATACAAAAGCTGAAGCCTATGCATGATGTGCAACCACTGAACGCAGAAGCACTGCAATATAAGTACTATGACGACTGTGGGTGGCATTTTGCTGAATGCAGAATCATGGAACCTGGATTGTAAAAACTGGATACGTCACAAGACTTGGAATGGTTTAGCATTTTGTGATTTTTCTGTCCCAGCAGACTTCATTTCTTTCTCCGATGTTCACTTTTCCTGCCTCTGAAAATCAGGTGGTTTTCTCAGAAATCCCAAGATCCAAGGAGCATTCTCCAGCCTGTAAAACATTCACTCTCAAGATGTACGGCCACATGTGACATACGCACCATTCACATGTTTGTAAAACTAAGTGAAACCAGCCTGCACACATCTTTGGAAATGAGCCACTTTGATAAGTTTCAGATTCTACATCTTCAGAATGCATGGGTCTTGCACACACGAGGCTCAATGTTTATTGTTTGAATTGAAAGTATGGGGTCTACTCAGACCCATAACCTACTGGGAGTTTTGCTTTTCTCTTCGTTTATTATCTACTTTTGGTATTGATACGCAGCCATGCTTTAATGACAAAGACAAAAAATGTTGAGGAGACAGCTTAAAAACCTTCTCACTTATTAAGAAAAATAATGACTGTTGAAATAAAACTATGTACAAATTAAACAGTATATTAAGACTAAACTGAAAATCAACCCCACACTTTGCAACCAAAACTGATCTAAAACAAGGTCAAACCACATTTAAAGAAAGTCAAAGATGAAATGGAAAAGCACTGAATGCCTTTAATAAATTACACACTAACTGACATAATGCTCAAACCAGCTCAAGCTGCTTTTTTTTCCTTTTTAAAAGGAGGTGGGGTAGGGATAAAAGCTACTCCTTTAGACCTGGAACCACTGTTGCATTGCTATTCATGACACAGCCTTTTTTTTTTTTTTTGTTTACTACAAAACACACAATTCTATCTGGATGACAAAGGACCCATTTTCAGCTAAAATAAAAACAATGCCAAGTCTGCGGCAGGAAAAAAAAACCTCCGTTGCTATAAACTGTTTTGCTTCTTTGTTCACTACACATTTCTAACAGTTCTTCATTAGGATTTCAACTAATGATCAATACTGCAACAACTAAACAAGTGTCATTTTCATGGTCAGCTATATTTCCCTTGGAAAAAAAAAAGTGACAGAAACAGCATGTTTGTAATTTCAAACTTTACTTTGACACTTCAGTTTCATCATCTTGTCAGCATTCCTTAGTTTATAATGTACAAAACTTACCGAGAAATGTTTAATTTCAGGAATGTTCTTGCAAATAAGAAATGCAGATCAGTTCAGGTAACCGACTATGCAAAGAACACCAGAGCAGACCAGTAAAATTAGGCAAAAATGTTCTGTGGGAAAATGTTCATAAATATGACACTATGATAGAGGTTATATACCCCGAACCATGGAAATGGCATTCTCATTGCTGCTCATAAACATCTTGATTTTTGACATCTGAAAAGGACATGCTCATCTTACATACCAAGACTAAATATTATTTGTAGGTGAGGTGCTCTTTAATTTTTAGACACAAGGCCTAAAAATAATCTTATTTAATATTTTGCTGTTTTTGAAACTGATTTAAAAACAGGGTTCCCACTTCCTTACAGGAAAAAAATTCAAGGGTTTTTCAAGGGTTTCTAAAGGGGATATTTTAATTTTTAAGGGACAAATTTAGCCATACAATTGAAAAAAAAGAGAGAATAATTACCTTACACATGTAATCCAGCCATGATGATAAGGTGATTACACTTCCGTCGTCTTTTCCAAGCTCAATATCATATACAAAAAATCAAAAATGAAGTCTTTATACAGAAATTGAGAAATTAGAAAAAGGAAACTTTCAATCTGCTTTCCGGACCATTATCTGACATGGATGTCCAGCTGCTTCTGTTTCAACTTTTAAGGCCTTATTCAATGATTTGTCAAAAAGCATGACTTGTATTCAGTCTGTGATTTCACTCTTTTTTCAGTTCTGACAGAAAAGAAAGGAGCAATGCCAAAAGTTGCAAGATATCTACTTTTGGTTTCCCCACACTGATCGTTCGTCGCAATCGAGGAATCTGGAAACATTGCTGCAAACAATTTCGCGTGGTCTTCAGCAGATCGAAAACTGTGATGATTGTTGATGGCATGAATCGTCCACAACACTTCAGCTTTCAACACATCTGTCCCACTTGCTGTTACTGTGGATTGGCTGACGATTCTTACTGAGGAAAGGGTCTGACCCGATGTTGATGAATTTGATGATTGCCGAACGAAGTCCGTAAGACTAACGACCAGCCTACTCGCTTTTTCCAGTTCCATGTATTTTTTCCCCTTTCCGTGACTTGCAACCGCCGATTCGCCCATTGCCTGAACTTCGACGGTCTTTTTGCACACTTTACAGAAAAACGCTTGTTTGTTGTCTCTGCATTCGGTGATCCAGCTTCGATATTCTCCCTTCTGTAACCACAACGGATCAAATGCACAATTTCCCTTAGGCATGATGACAGACGCAACAGTATTGGACTTCACCGGAAGATGAGGGAGCATGGCGCTCTTTGTTGGAAGTCGAACTGCGCATGCGCAAACGATAACCGACTATTGAATTGCTTCCCTTTGCTTGAAAGCAGACGACACGCAAAACGATTCGAGAGGTGAAAATCGATGTCCGAAGTCTTGTTCGCGTTTGTTCTCCGATTCATCTTCAAATGTTACGGTCAGTTTTGGTCGGAAAATGATTTTTAAGGGGATTTCAAGGGATGGAAGGGTATCTGCAGTTTCAAGGGCCTTTTTGACCCAGTTGAAATTTAAAGGGTTTTCAAGAGGCATACGAACCCTGTAAAAAGTAAGGTCAATTCAAATCAAATGAGTTATGTTACCCTGCTTATTTAACACTGTGAGATGAGTCGTGCAGATACCTACCCTAACAGGGCGGAAACGGATGGGTGGAGTCCTGTCCTTCCTGGCTTCACGTGATCGGTTTCGCACCACCTTAGAGTGGATGGCACAGCTCACACAGTACAGCAACTTGGCATACAGCTTGGGAAGAGCATACACTGAAATAACAAGGCAGCTGATGTTACATGTATTTTAATTACGTTGATAATTTTCATTTTCATACAAAGAACTCTCAAAACCACCTAACTCTCAAACAGTTGTTCCGACATTTCCAGTATACTAATGCAGGAAAACATGCAAGTCAACATCATGACAGATGTACAAAGCAAGTCACATCATAGATTTAGCTCACTGTCAATCTATTTGCTTGCGAACCCCAGAAATAAGACTTTTGACAGAACAACAGAAATCTGGAAAGGGAGAAATTTTCAAAACCCTTATTTCTAAAGTATAAAATCTATATACAGCATAAACTCATAAAAAGAAAGCTAAATCAAGTACATACTTGTGAACTAATACTACACTTCAAAGATAATGGTACAAAGCAAAACGCTGACTACCTTGACAAAGACATTTACTATCACATATTTTGCCTAATCAGCATCATGTATTGTGGTCTAGTTTTCAAAACAATAAAGAGAACGCTTTCTTAGAACACATTCTGGGGCGATTCCCATTTTTCTATGACATCCCCACCTATCCAACCCACTTCTCTTTAACATATTTGTATGTCTTCATATTTCCCCAAACACACTAAAATAAGAATTACGAGATGGTGCTGTCAATGGCTACCAACAATCCAAATATACACATCAGTAAGGACTTAACAGAAAACAGTGCTGCTAAAGTCTTTACCTTCATAAACACTGGCATCTGATATGTCTCTGACAGCTGCTGCCTCAACAATATTTCTGATGACAAACTTTTTGATGGCCTTGTCCTTGGGCACACAGCGAGCACAGTTTGTGCAACGCACAAACTTCACATGCCCACGACCCTTCTTAGATCGCCCGTTGTTTCTCCGCTTCTGCGTCTGAAAGAAACAAATACAAATATTACATTAACACAGCAATAAAATGTTTCAGATAATGAAAGCACCCAACAAACAATTCATTTAAAGTAAGGGAATGGGGAAATGAACCTGCAACTCTAGTAGAACAGAAAAAAGCTATGCAAGAAAGAAATTAACTATGCTGCTATGAAAGCTAATGGCCTCACTCTCAAAATACATTACTGCAGCTACTTCCCACTGAAATATGGTGTATTAGTGTTAGGCATTTTGGGGGGGGGGGTGTGGGAAAGGGATGAGGAGCACGTGTGTGTGTGTGTGTGTGTGTGTGTGTGTGTGCGTGCATGGGAGTAGGAGTGTGCATGTTTGCGCATGTGCATGTGTTTGTGTGTGTGTATGCATGTGTGTGTGGCATGTGTGTGTGTGTGTGTGTGTGTGTGTGTGTGTGCGCGCGCGCGCACGCGTGTGTATGCATGCGTGAATGCATGTAAATTCGCTTTCCTTTTCTTTATGTCCATGAGAGCTTTCATCAAGTTTTTAGACATTCCCTCCTGATGGAGAAACATTAATGTTTTAAACCTTAAAACAAATATATTTCGTTGAGACTTTTTTCTTTCACAAAAAAACAATGCCATATAACAATAAGAATTTAGTCATGCCTATTGCGAACCTGAAGAAATGAAGCCGAAGAATGAATCTGATCAGGAGTATTATACAGTCCGACTACTGAGTATTTTTTTTTTTTTTTTTAAGAGTATTCAAAAACACAATTCTGTTTGGCCCTGTATTGGTGGAATATTATTAATCCAGCTGGACAGAGATGGAAGACGATAAGTAGTGTGTAATTGAAGATTAGCTCCATCAAACTTTCGTCAGGCCCGTTCTTCACTCAATCTAAGCTTAGAATACTTTCAGTGGAGGGTTTGCAAGCCAGCCATTGCCTTATCTTAGAGTCAATATCACAGATTTTTTTCCTTAAAAAAAAAAAAAAGAAATGGAGGGACATTCAAATTTCTATGGATTACTTCAAGTCATATACACAAGTTATAAATATAACTTTGAACAAACTTTAGAGGAGAAAAAAAGGCATTATCATCATCAACAACCAGAATTTGCTTCCTAAAATTACAACACCAATTTAAAGCAAAGTTTCTCAGAATTCACACGCACACAAGAAGACACATACACACACCACACAAAAAAGAAAAAAAAAAAAGTGGCATTTGATTCAAACCACATAAAAACTGTAGCTATAAATTGCATATATGTATCAAGTGGAACGTCTGTCAAAAATAGTTCTGATTTAACTGAAGCTACATGGTGAACACCAGATCTTAATCACAATGTCATTATACCATGCATACATGTATACCTTCTGTGTAAGGTGAGGAATGATCAAAACATTGAATCAAACTACTTCAACTTGCCCTACTTACCTTGATACTTGCTTTAAATTTCAGACCTGCTTACCTGGTATATCTCTTGTTGAAGTCAATCAGCATTTCAAAGTAATTAAAAATTAAAGCCAATCGTTATTAACACTGATGACCAGATTTATATGCTGACTGTCATGATACATTATTCAGCGTGTAAGCTATGCACATGCATAATGTGTGTGTGTGTGTGTGTGTGTGTGTGTGTGTGTGTGTGTGTGTGTGTGTGTGTGTTGTACACTTGAGCAAATGTGTGTGGGATTCATGCAACTTTTGTTTCGAAAAAAAAAAGGGATTGGGCTGGGGGAGGGGAATATACATTCTTGCATTTTCCTTGCACCAGTAAAAGATACAAACATATAATACTTTTTTTGTATTTAAAATACTAGGGATGTAGTTAAAATATCCTTCACAAACAGGTATACAGGTACAAACTGAAAAGGAAAGAGGAAAAAAAAAAAAAGCGTACAAAGAAACAAAGTTGTAACTTGTATCAGCATGACAGTGCAAAGGTGTGTTTTGCAAGTGGGTCTGGCATGGTGAATTAGGATGGGTGTTGGAGGTGGGTGTATTGTGATAGTTCAAATAAGATCCTGCAGTTAACATTTTCTTTGCTGCCTTGCATCTCCTTTTTTTTTTTTTTTTTTTAAACCGAGAGGGGAAGTGAAAGTTTTCAGGGGAAAAAAAAGAGGAAGAAGGTGGTTGAGACTATGACAGGAATCTGTATGGCAATAATCTGAATTTACCAGGAAAAATGTCAGCATGTAAGGAATGCATGTAGGGCACTCAAACGGGAATGCGTATCCATGCATACCACTTTATTTGAAAATTCTGCTTCATTAAACTACATTCCAATCACTATTTCAAAAAACCTGTCTTTCTTTCAGAAAGTTTTCTGGATACCTGTGTATTTCACCTCACATAAAGAAATTCATACCTGGAAGGGAAAAAAAAAAAAAGGCAAGATTCCTGGCATTTTTCTTTTTAACAGACCAGATCAGAAAATTTCATGAAAAATAAACACCAATAACTTTACAAGGCTTTATTTTGCCCTGTATCCACTCTAAAAACCAATAGTATAAGCACCTATGGCACGACAGTACTAAACTTGCAGCTAGATTGTGGCTGAACTAAGCTATTGCAAAATCTGATGGAACACCCCTGAAAAAAAAATCAGCATGGAATATACTGAGAAGTTTTTATGTCATGTACATCATGCTCCACATTAACTGTTTAAAGTTGTCAGATATTTTTATGACGATGTTCACACTTTATAATTTATATGCAGAACTTTTCTTCTTTCTGTCAGCATCATCCATGCCAATAAATCATTCAGAAATTGGGGACAGAAAATGTTGTACGCTGTAAAATTAGGTGTAGAGTTGCGATCATTATTCTAAACCTGTAGTGTCATGTGCAGAAATCATCACTATGCAAAGTTAGGTGACGGTAAGTACATCTCCATGTACAAAATATATATATATATTTCATTAATCACTTTTGGACATGTTGCGGCCATTATTAATCGCCATCTCTATCCTGGCATCTCATCTATACTACGCACAAAAAGTTAAGGATCGGTATGTGAAAACAGGTGCGTAATAAACTCAGTTCGCTACTGTTATTTATTTCTTAGTCCAGCCAAATTGTCATGAATTCTTGTTCAGCTGTAAGTGGGCGATGTTGTGTTAGTGCGAAAATTGCACGGGATTCTCTACTACTGAGCTGGGCCGCAAACGGAAAAGCGGAAACTTGCGAAAAATGACCTTGTTTTGGACCGTTCTGCCTGAACACATTGCACTTGCCAGATGGAAAAACCATTATGCATGTGCAAGCACTGCTGTTTATGTGTGAGATGCTGTCGCTCGCTTGGCTATATAAGAAGACATTCCACCAGTAGTAGGCCTGATCTGACAATGCCTCCACGACGAAAATTAAGCAAGTTGGATAGGGGACGAGCTGTTGCATGGTTCCAAGATGGTGTTCCCAAGCGAGAAGTGGCCAGGCGACTTCATGTGTCCATCTCGGTCATTGTCCGACTGATTCAACGCTTCACAGCCACTGGGATTGTCCATGAAAGACGCAGATCTGGTCGACTGAAGAAGACAACCCCACGTGACGATCGTCTCATTGAACGACAAGCCCTGCAGACAAGAACAGCCTCTTCCAGCATAATTCAAAGGCAGTTCAGGGTGGCTACTAACATCAACATCAGCCAGCAGACCATACGGAACCGCCTACATGGGTTTAATCTCCGTTCTCGTCGCCCAGCAGTACGGCCACGCTTAACTCCAGCCCATAGGGCAGCACGCCGCGCCTTCTGCGCACGTCACGTGAGGTGGACACGTCAGCAATGGTCCCAGGTCCTGTTCAGTGATGAATCACGCTTCACCCTTTACCACGACAACGGCCGACTGTGGGTCTGGAGGCGCCCAGGGCAACGCTTTACTGACGCCACTGTCCAAGAAAAGGTGGCCTTTGGTGGAGGTTCTGTAATGGTCTGGGGGGCCTTCAGCCTTCACCACAGAACACCCTTGTATCATGTACAGGGTAACCTGACTGGCATCCGATACCGGGATGAGATCCTTCGACCGCTGGCTGTGCCTACACTGCAGCAGATAGGACCGAGGGCTGTCTACCAGGATGACAATGCTCGCCCCCACAGGGCAAGGGTGGTCAACGACTTCCTGCAGCAGTCTGGAGTCAACAGAATGGAGTGGCCAGCATGCAGTCCCGATCTCAACCCGATTGAGAACCTCTGGGATGAGCTGGATCGCAAAGTGAGGAGCCACCCCCCTCCCAGGGATGCCCAACACCTCTACCAGATGCTGCAGGCTGAGTGGCAGGCGCTTCCACAGAGGATCTTCACCAACCTGGTCAACTCGATTAGGACTCGCTGCGTCGAGTGCCAGAACAGCCATGGTGGTTACACGCATTACTGAGCTTTTGGGAGCATCAGTATGCCCTGTCTTGTGATTTCAATGACTTTGGGAAATCAAATTTGGATACGTACCCACTTTAATCAAATGTACACACCAAACGATTGCTCGAGATTGAAGGCAATTGTGTATCGTTATCACTAAAGAATGGAATTAAATGTTGGCCAAACTTCAACGCATTGACTTTCTTATTTTGACAGTTATGAATGTTTGTGAAAGTGATCCTTAACTTTTTGTGTGTAGCTTATAAGAACAACTGTCACTGGAAGCAACTCAGTTATATGAGGATAACCTGCTGTTTTCCTTTGTTGATTACAATGATTCCTTTTTATTTCTGTTGTTAAAAACTGAATGACAAAAAATCAATTTCTGCTACATTCTATCAGTTTCAATCTCTGAATTGATATAAATAGCTTAAAAAAAATATTTTCAAATGGTGTAAATGGCGTTAACTGATAAAGACCATGGAAGTTTATTCTTCTGTCACATTGATCTCGTTCAATGATTCATTGAGTCACAATCTCATGAAGACTTCAAAAGAAGGCAATGTCCTAGTACTGAAAAGCTCCTTCGCACACAAACATTCCCCTCACCCCTTAGAGCACGAATCGATGAGATTGACGCATGCTATGTGTATGTGAATCTTGCTTTAGTACCACTCCTCAAATGCCTAATGCACATGTATCTGCAACATTGGCTGTCCATTGCAGGCAATGTGTGACACTGTACTGTCGCTCACAAATAATTCATGATGCCCAACTAACTACGGCAGCATGACAAAGTGTAAAGAGGTTTCTGCATGCCGATCAGCTCAGGTAGTTTCAGGCATAGTTAACATATTCATTCTAAATTCCAAAGTGTGTCTTGATCTCAGCAGCCCAAAATGCATTGATAACATTGGTTTACCTTTGTCTATGTATATAGGGTCTAGGATGTAAAAGAAGTTAGACTGCCTGGGTTCTTTCAAAGCAAGATAACAAAACAACGGAGGGAAAAAAAAACTTCGAACCCATTGGAGAGATGAGGAATTGAGTACTTCGACTCGTAGAGTCTTCAAAGCAATGACGTAAAGACCACAATTTCATCACCACTGCATTATGACGTAATGCATGTGAACACAAAGTAAATAATCACCCCCCTTATGACGTAATGCATGTGAACGTAAAGTAAATAATCCCCCCCCCCCTTCCCTCTCACTATTTACATTCACATGCATTACGTCATGATAATGCAGTGATGATGAATTTGTGATCTTTATGTCATTGCTTTGAAGACTCTATGAGTCAAAGTACTCAATTCCTCATCTCTCCAGTGGGTTCGAAGTTTTCTTCCTCCATTGTTTTGTTATCATATAGGGCCTAGATTTTTCAACTGCTGTGTCTGCTTTGTTTTAAACTTTTATGTGAATAATTAGATTCGGTTATATCTTAAATTTTATCCAGAAAGTTCGAAGTGCTGAGCTGGTGGGCAAGAGATTGTGATCTATTATTTACTTCAAAATTACTTGTTAGCCTGCTGTGTCACCTTCTGTCACCTGTCATGACCTGTTTCTGTGGACCCTGACATGAACCAATTTTGTGCCTGCAAACTTCAGGTGCATAAATTCCACCTTTTTTTTTTTCTTTCCTGAGGGTGAAATTGAACAGCTTAAAAAAATCATAACTTTTTTCTCAGATGTCTGAGACTCTGACAGAAATACTTTCGGCACAATTTATTTACCACTTTTTTTCTCTTTCTGATGGGGTGCTTATTGTCATATCTACAGATTTCTTTTAAACATATATCTCACAAAGTAAGTGGGGCTTCTGAACTACTCAAAAAGAAAAAAAAAACCCAACTAAAATGGTCTCTGGTGTCCACTGGACAGTCCAGTAAGTGGAAATGTCAACAAACCAAACCAGAATAAGATAACAGAATAGATAGGAAACTCGCCGGTGGCCATTATCCCGACTGTATTTTTCAAACATAATACCTTAGCCATGTGGAAAAAAAAACAGAGAAAATGTCTCTGGGTTCAAAAGCTGTCATCAGACCTCCAGATAAGTTCCTGAGGCAATGACCCCAAGGAGTGCGAGAATGAACTATGAAGCCTGAAGCTGAGGCTTCCCCCCTCCCCATCAGACTTGTAAATTACTGAGTTTAAGGGTATCCTCAAGCCATTCTACCTTACAATTCTTGATCCTGCAAACTTGCGAATGTTTCTTGGTAGTCCTTTTCTCAGTCTAAGAAACATTTTCAGCCCCACATATTTTTTTGCTACCAAAAGAGTTCTGGAGGTGCTGGCAGAAACATGACAAATCAAAACTTTATAAATACGTATACGTTTACAACTGAAAATGGATTCTGAACTTGAAACCTGATTATTTTCATCTTCCACATCTCCCCGTTTTCTCAGCAAAATTCAAGAATGGCCCTGGAGACTGTCACTAGTGTCGGGAACCTAAACGGCTAAAAACATAAAAAAAAATCACGTGTCTTGACTAGTTTAGTACAGAAAGGCTTTGCCGGGAAGCCATTCTGTCCGAGAGCGTTGACACAAAGGAAGGCCTTCAAGCTTAACCAAAATTCGTTGAAACATGAGGGAAGTATGGAGAGGGGAGGAGGTGCGCGTCATGGGAAAAAAAAAAAGGTTCGTATCATTATGAGGAGCGTCGAATTTAAGCCACGAGTTACCGATACGCATCATACACGTAGGTGCTGTAAATTGTGAAGTCCTGTGATATTTTCAACATAAGGTCGTCAAACTTGCTTTGATACACTTATAGTAAATACGACGAATTCTAAAATTGTCAGTTTTCATAGAGTCTGCATGGTAGCGAGATCCCAAACAAAAAACCAACAGAAACTTTGACCAAAACTACGAAAGAAAAAGAACTCACCATGCTGCCTCCGTTTTCATCTATAACAGGAAGTACTTATTCAGGGAATGCTGGGAGATGTTTCTACAAATCGGAGTCGTAAATTTTGCAGAACGTATACTTTCACAATAATTGTTTATGAATTGAAAGCATAAAAAAAACTAAATAATTCAGAAATCAAATAAGATTCTGATTAAATTCGAAATCTGACTATAAAATAGTTATCTCTTCTTTCCCCCGGATTTACGTTTTGGTCATGTGATTAAATAATGTGTTCCTTTCTTTTTTAAAAACAAAAGAAACCGAAAGTAAACCCAGAGGCGGGCAGGTTGCCTCTAAGGGATGAGCGCTGCCGCCGGTGTGCCAACATCGAATTTCACGCCTCAATAGTGCCAAGTCCTGTCAAGGCAGCACTCAATGTGGACGCCATACCTGGCAATATTGCTATGGAGTGCAGCTTGGCAAGGAAAAAGCCTTTGATACCAAAGATACAGGCCATTCAGCCAGGTCAGACCAGACCAGGCGGTTTTCACCCCAGTCATGTCTTACCCTCCTTGGGAGACGGAGAAACCACAGATCCTGGTATCCCACGCCACGGGAGCCACGAGTCACGGACCCGTTGCGTTTAGCCAGCGTGGCAAAGGTTTACCGCACGAACGCTTTGGCCACCACCTCCACATCTACACGGACGGCTCTGTGCTGGAGAACGGGGAGGCTGGATGCGCCTTTGTGATCCCAAGCCTGAGGATCTCAAAGCAGTAGCTCCTGATCAAGGGGGTGAGCATCTTCACTGCTGAACTGCACGCCATCCTTATGGCATGCACAGCAATGAACGATATGCCTCAGCCACCAAGAGCAGTGATCATCCTGTCTGATTCCAAATCATCAATGCAGCCACTAGCAGCCGCAGGAAGGAAACACAGGAAAGAAATCCAGGCTGAAATCCATTTCTGGCTCACCAGATTATGTGTAAGGGCACAGACCTTACATTCATGTGGCTCCCGTCCCACACTGGCATACAGGGCAACGAAATGGCCAACTGAGCAGCCAAGGCTGCAGCAGAGAATGGCACACCCACCGATCTTGGGCTGTCAATGACCAAAGATGTGAACCATACTTGAGCAGCTATTCACAGAGAGTGTGAGAAGACCCTCAGAGACCGTTGTGAGGCAAGGGGATGGCTTTACCTTACGTGCGCAAGAAGAGGAAACTAAGCGGGAAACTCCCCAGAAAACACCTCCAACTAGTGAGGAGGCTGCGCGCAGGGTGCGGCAGGGGTGCCCTAATGAGCACCAAATGTGCATGCGGGAGTGACGTATCACTCCAACATGCCTGCAGTGGTTGCCCCACCTAAGCGGACACCCTGGCACCACATGGGTTTTCAGGACAACCCATGACCTCAGAGTCCAGGACTTCCTCCAGCCACATCCCATCCTAAGGATGCAACCTATGAAGCTCTTGTGTGACTCCCTCCTATCCTCTGGTACAGGCAGCTGGTTTTAACCACTGTACGGGAAACAGATGCGGAAGGCAAAGAGAGTCAAAAGAGGCAGAGGTTTCCCATATTCTTTGTCCTCTGGCTTGGCAGGCGGGGGGAGGGAGGAGGAGGAAAGGAGGGGGTGGCGACCAGTTAGGGTGTCTCCCGAGCTGGCCAAAATTGGATCATGTGGACCCATATCAGTGGTTCTGAAAGGGCGCTATACAAGGGGTTGAGAGGAGGCTGCCACAGAGAGCAGACGACCACCAACATTGACTCCGGCCAGTCACCGCTGCGGACAGCAAGCCAACCAACTACACAGACTACAGTCTGGGACACCTGTCCTTAACAGCCTCTGGCCAATGGGACGTAAATATCACCTTTGATATTCACATTGAGAAAGTAAACAGTTCCCTGCGATGTGGCGTAGCAGCGAACACCAATGGAGAGGTGGCAGCTCTCCTTTGAGGGACACGAATGTGAGAGCTCAGTTTCAGACGGCGCAGCGAGCCTTGTCGTCGTATGAAAGACAGCGGGTCTAGCCTGTGTCGCCGGGGAACGGCTCTTAGAGATGTGGAACGATCGGCAATAGAGTGCTGCCTGACTGCGATTTCCGTGGACCATAAACATGACTCGTGCAGCGATCCAGCGACTTTTGTCCTGCTCCTGGCGGCTTCACGTGGCACAGGACCATCACCACCGAACATGAAGACGGTCGCCTAGTGGCCCTGAAGATAGGCCTTTTGAGGGGAAAGAAGCAAAGAAGACCAACACCAGAACCAGAGCTGAGAGAGAGAGGGGGAGAGAGAGAGAGAGAGAGAGAGAGAGAGAGAGAGAGAGAGAGAGAGAGAGAGAGAGAGGCAGACGACAGCCCCAATCCGGAACCAGACACACTACTGCCAATAACAACTACTACTGCTACGAAAAATGCAAGCTTCGGTTTGGATGTACATCTTTTCCTAAAGAGCCTCCGGCCAATAGGACGTAAATATCAACATCTGACTTCGCAAATAAACATTATGTTCCCTGCGAGGTGGCATACCAACGAATACCAAGAGAGAGGTGGCAGCTCTCTTTTGAGGGACACTGATGTGAGAGGTCAGTGTCAGGTGGCGCAGCGAACCTGCCAACCGTATGTTTGACGGCGGGTCTAGCCTGTACCGCCGGGGGACGGCTCCTAGAAATATGGGGCGGTCGGCAATGGAGCGCTGCCTGACTGCGATTACCGTGGCCTGGGATACCATGATTTTGGGGCAAGCTATGGGGGCACCCTTCTATGGGTTGGACTGAAAAATTGCCATCTCGCCTGTGGTCTGTGTGGACCATAGACAGACTTCTGTATCGCTCCAGTGACTTTCGTCCTGCTTCATCTTTGAGGTGGCCTCACGCAGCACAGGACCATCGCCACCCGAGCATGAAGAAGGCCGCCTGGTGGCTCTGAAGACAGGCCTTTGGAGGGCGGGGGGAGAGGGGTGGCGAAGAAAAGCGACACCTACCGTCGGCCGACCAACATCACAAAGTGAACCGGAGTTCACATCAACCAGAGCTGAGAAAGCGACAGACGACAACCCTCATCCACAACTAGACACAATACTGCTGCCAACGACACAGCTGCCCAGGAAAATGAAGACTTCGGTCTGCGAGTAGGCCCTATACCTTGTCCTTAAGGACCTCCAGCCGATAGGACGTAAGTCTCAACCTTCGACTTCGCAAGTAAAAGCATGGTATCTGTCAAATATACGTTACTAACGTACAGTGCACTGGCATAGACACAACGATGGACGTACATAGCGGAGGTGCTACATCTAGTAATTAGCAGCCAGCGCCGATTTCTGTGGCTGTATGTCTGCGGCTGTTGCTATTTCTGGCATTTCCGTGATGCGAATCTGACTGAACTTGGTTTGATGACGATCCCCACACCCTGGGTCAAACTCAATGTGCGCGCGTTTTTCATTCTGAAACTTGTAAGGCTAGTACAAATTCAGAGCTTTCTTCTTCTTCCTTTTTTTTTTTTTCTTTCTTTCTTTCTTTTTTTTTTTTGATGAGTGAAGAATGGCGAGCATGCAAGTATACCTTTCCCTTTATGAAATGAATATGTCATAGCAAAAGTCCCCCCCCCCCCCCCCCCCCAAGCCTTTTCCCTTTAGAATCCCTTTATAAAGTCATTCAGAGTTGTTTTTTTCTTCTCCGGGTTAAGTGTGTCGTTGTATCAGTCTTTTGATGTGTGGGAACAACTTAGTTTCTATATCACTTTTTGATGTGCGGTTTCTCTTGAGTACCCGAGGGGATCCAGGGGGCTCTTTCAGTACAAGTGGCTTCCCCACCTCTTTGAAGTTCTGTACCAGTGATTCTGCCCCGTCAATTTCTTTGACTCTACATTTAAAAAGAATATTGCTCTTGAGTACCCGAGGGGATCCAGGGTGCTCCTTCAATATAAGTAGTTTCTCCACCTCTTGGAAGTTCTGGGCTAGTAACTCTGTCCCGTCAATTTCTTTGCCTCTACGCTTTTTAAAAAAAATCTATTTTTGATCTTTCTTTATGATCTTCTACTATTTTCGTGCTTTGGTGGACCATTCTCCTGTCTCTGTTCTGGAAACTTGTAAAAGCTTTTTTCTCCTTCAGCAGTTTATGACATGCCAGCTTTTCTTTTCTTCAAATCTGACAAAGTGGGCAATGAAACTCGTAAACACTGTCTAACGTAGACACCAACTTTCCGTGCTGCGGTGCGTAATTGTCCATATAGCTTTCTAAAATGTGTTTGTTTGTTTTTTGGCACTGCATTTTTTTGGGGGTCTTTTCATTGTTATTGTCAAGCATCCATGATTTTGGACATGAACTTGGAAACATTTTCTTTACAAACTCCCCTGTGATCGGCTCAAAACAATGCAAAACAGGACCATTGGACTCGCGTTCTATAATAGGTGAAAATAGTGGAACTATGGAGTCGAGCTTCCCACGAATAAATGATATTTTGCCGGTGAAGAAGTCTGAAAATTTCTGAGGAAGTTCAGTCATTAGAATTACGTCATATTGCGGACATTCCTCACGCAAAAAAGTGACGCTGGCACCCCCAAATTGAAATTGCTATGTTCGCTGCCCATCTTACTGTGTTGTCTTGGTGGTAGTTGTAACGTGAGACTGACTTCGCGCGCACATGTGTGTGTGTGTGTGTGTGTGTGTGTGTGTGTGTGTGTGTGAACAGTCTCGGCTTTGTGACGTAGATAGGGTTGGATGTTGACTTCAAAAAGAAAACCTCCCCAAACTTGGTCATTTTAAGTTGGGGATTAAGTCCAGGGTAACTAATACATCAACTGTTCAAGTCCTGGAGACGACAAGAAAATTGCTTAGTAGTGAATCAGAGTCAGATTGAGTGAGTGTCTCGCTCTTGAGCAGAGACGGCCATCATGTTCCACCATCGACAGTCCCCACTAGCCTGTGGTCGCTGAAGACCCGGGGGTGCGCTTCTTATTTCGCGATTGCCAGTTTCTTGCGAGTTTGAGTGACGCTAGAAATATTGGCGATGGTTTGTCCGTTTCATGACTTCCATGTCAGATAAAGACGGTGGTAAAGAATATGAGATTCGTTTCTTTTTCCTTTCTTTCTTCGTTCCTCGGCTAGAACCCCATTGGTGAGATTTTTGTGTGCGCGACTGTTTTTAATCCCACCATTGAATGATCAACATTCCGTCTTTGTGGATAACGCACAAACACGATGCCAGTGTGTATGAGTTGTATTTTCCTGTCACCCATCCCACCGTCGCACAATGCTTTGCTCATCTCTGAAAGGTGCATTGGAATTTAAAGTATGTCCAAGACTTTTTTTCATGCATGCATTCACGCTCGGCATTTTGGCATTATAGTGTCATCCGAAGGACTACGATGTGATTTTAAAGACTCATCCGAGGGACTGCAATGGGACTGAAGTCTGCACAATAGATAATTCGAACCGGAGAAATGGCCTCCAATCTGGGTGTCTCGATCGAAAATCGAACCCCAGACCTTCGGACAAGTCCGATGAATAACTCATTTGGCCTACCAGTCCTCTGATTGCATCCATAAATAATGAGCCTAAGTTGTATTTTTAAGATAAAATGTGAAGAATCTGTTACTGTACGTCTGTCACTGTACATGTGTCAGTCAGGTGTTTGATGTTGCCCTTATCATACCTCCCAAGCAAAAGTGCTAATTTGAACAACTCTGGATCCAGATTGCGAGGCCGGGTGTGTCGGAACTGAAAAGCGCCAAGCATTGTGTCTTTGTCGTTTCTTTCGATCGTTTCACCGTAGGCCTAACTGTCGTATGGCAAGGTATTCAGTGGAACACCCGGTGAGATCTTGCGATAAAGAAACGCAGATGAGGTGAAACATTTCGTGGACGCTATACAGAGGCTAGAATTTTTTCTCTGTAATTCGGTGAGTGAATTTTCTTTTTCATTGCACATTCTCGCAGCGAGCATGTCAGATTTCGGCGAGAGATTGCTAGAGTATCTTGGGGCTCACTCACATGCGAGGCACAGAAAATGGACGACGGTGGTAACGTCCTCTGAGACTGGTGCATGAAACGATCGGAATGTTTCCCCTCCAACAGCCACAAACTTGAAGAAGCCATAGTGTTGGGGAAAAAAAGAAAGAAAGTGGTCAATGCCCGTTTTGTTTTCCTTCTTTCTTTCTGTCTTTTTTTTTCCCGCTCGTATTCGGTCTCCCGCTTTCCTCGCGGCGAGTAAATGCCAGCAGAATCATCGCGGCCATGTACTTTCGTCCTCCGACTGGTGCATCAAATGATCGGAATGTCACCCCTCAACAGCCAAAAGATCTTGAAGAAGAACCATAGTGTTGAAAAACAATAAAAGAAAAAGAAAATGCCAAGGGCCCGTCACCCCACCTTCCCCGTCCCGCTCGTCTTCGGTTTCTTACGTTCCTTGCGGTGAACAAATTATGCTAGCCACTCGAGGAAATCCTCCGGCTGTGAAACCCATCTCTCGACGCGTCCGGGACAAGTGCGACTTTTCCATAGATTATAACAGATGACGACAGTTTATTGTAATGTATAACTTCATATCATTATCAGCCTGACCTCCTCCCTCCCCCGCCCTTTACTTCATGGAGAGTGCATTGCTACACCACAAGGCTACCTATCTCTTTCTCTCTGTCTCTCCTCTGTGTGTGTGTGTGTGTGTGTGTGTGTGTGTGTGTGTGTGTGTGTGTGTGTGTGCGCGCGCGCGCGCGCGCGTGTGATTATACGATTTATACAGAAATCAGGGTTTTACATCCAGGTGGTTGATGTGTATACAGGATATCCTTACAGAAACAGGATTCGACTGTGTTTGGGAGACACAAGTTTTCACATGTTCACAGTCTTTGTAGAAATGTTCGTAATTCAGTAGAAGATATTTACATACGTGCATGGAATGATGCTTTACAATCTAGTAATGTGTTTAAATTACAGAAATTTTGAAACAGAGTTTATCCGTGAAAAATATATTGAAATGTTGTCTGATGTTTGCATATACCCACTAATTCGGTTTCGCTGTGATAATCATAAACTGATGATAGAATGAACGATTTTGTCGGGACTGCGACCAGAATGAACTTGGTGATGAATTTCATTTTGTAATGAAATGCACCAGATATAACGACATTAGAATTCAGCTTATACCAAGAAAATTTACATGTAAAAAGTCAGTATTTAACTATTGTCGTTTGCTCTGTGGTGGTAAAAAAAAGTGTTGCTAAACTGCGCGAAGTTTCTAAAACTTAGTAAAGTTGTGTAACATTATATTCAGTGTGTTGATCATAGGGAAAATGCTTGGATGTTTGATTTGTTTCATTTACTCGGATTTGATTTGTTTCACGTCCTCCATGCCCCAAAAGAGGTCACAGGATTATAATATTTGAATTTGTGTGTGTGTGTGTGTGTGTGTGTATGTTGTGTGTGTGTGTGTGTGTGTGTGTGTGTGTGCGCGCGCGCGCGCGCGCGTGTGTGTGTGAGAGCATATATTTTTGTTTAAAATGGATTTTTCTGCATGAATTAGTCAGGGACAAGTTCGTTGTTACCGTTTTCATTTCTTTTCTTTCTTTCTTTCTTCTTGTTTGAAATTTATTTATTTTGAACATGCGCCAAGTGCTTGCAGCATATGGGACTTCAGCTTATAATCTCATCCAGACGACTACATGTATTAAACTGATGCTAACGACGGTTCCGTCGATTTTTCATTTTTTTTTTTTTTCTCCGGGGGCGGATACGTGGAAGCGAAGGGAGGAGGGAGTCTGAGACAACATGCCCTGGCTGTACTTCATTACTACGTTTATAACGCATGCCGCTATGAAACTGATACGATAGATAACACTACCTGCAGTTTGATCAGGAAAATGTGAGCAGCACTTTGACGTATCAAGTTCCGTTCTGATGGGATTCCAGTTCCGGTCACGACCTCTCCGTCGATAAGTATTCGTGACGCTTAGCACTCGGCCAGGACGGCTGGTCTGGCAGGGTGACTAACAGGCCGACTTCGCTCGTAACTCTGACAATAGGTCAGGAAGTCATGGGGGTACTGGCTCTGCGACGCCTCCTCGCGCACGTCACGTGGGTCAGGGAAAAGGCGAATTTTACCAGCCCCCTCGGCTGTCGTGGTGATTCCTGATGAGGTGAAAGGTAAGTGCGATCCTGCGACGTTTTATTGGATCTGATCAGCGATTGATGGTCTCCGCGCGTCCGCAGCCTTCCTGTCCCCCCCCCCCCCCCCCCTCTCCTATGACCCCCTCATGCCACTCTCCCCAACTCCTCCCCTATCCATACTCCTCTCTCCTCTTCTTCAGCCTGGCCGCCTCTTGGTATGGTTGTCTGGCGAGTTTACAGGTTGAGCTGTCGTCACCCGTACTTTGGCGCTCTTCAGACGTTCTCTCTCTCTCTCTCGCTGCTTCTGCATACAGAGTGGAAACTTTCTCCTTCGTCCTCTGTCTCTCAACTTTGCCAGTGCCCTTTTGGAGATTTACACAAGAATGACATCACAGCTTGCCAAACAGTCGCACAGAAATGGTACAATGTAGAACTGGCAAGCTGCGCATTACTTATTCGATGTAAAATAAAGTAAAAGAGTGCATACCGTTGAAAATGATGCACACACATTGTACGCCAGTACACAAGCCTACGTGCACGCGTACGTGTAAGCATTCACACGCGCACACACACACACGCACACACACACACACACACACACGCACACACACACACACACACACACACACACACAACCTCACCAGTTCGTTCTTTTCCTGTCTGCGCGCGAAGTGTTCAGTGAAGGAATTGGAAATGTTTGCAAAATTTACCGATAGGTAGTTGCCTCACGCTCACTCATTGGCTTGCTCAGCGCAAAGTGCACAGGGTTGTCTACCCATCTTTCTCACGCATGCTCCTACATCTACAGTCAAACAGCACGTCGATGACTGTCGTATGTATGTTTATTGGCTTTCTTCCACATTTCGAAACTGTTTATCAGTCCTAGACGAACTTTCCTTTGGCTCAAGACATGACGTAGGCCGGTACACAGGCGCAGGCCGGTACACGAGTTTTCGTGTATTTTGTACAGTATTTACAACAAGAAAGTACATTCCAGCATGCTTAAATACAAATAGACAACCAAACAAACGAACGGACAAAAGTAGTTGTTAAGAGTATTCACACTTAATGTGAAATTCAATTCCTCCTTTAGTTGTTGTTTTTTTTTTTCAGTGTGTGTGTGTGTCTGTGCGTGTGTGTGAGATACAAATCGCGTTCTTGTGTGTGTGTGTGTGTGTGTGTGTGTGTGTGTGTGTGTGTGTGTGTGTGTGTGTGTGTGTGATCTTCTCCAAACCTGGCATGTAGATTCTGTGGCACACCGAGTACATCAAGAACTAATCACGCCTGGTGCCACGTCGCATTAAGTTGCATTTTTCATTTTTAATGCGACCATATGCTGAACCGAAGCGATGCCGAGACCGGGGGATGGAGGAGGGTTGTAGAGCTTGGGTGGGACGGGGGGAGGGGAAGGAGGAAGGAGGAGGGGGGGGGAGGGGGGGGGGGAGGGGGGAGAACAGGAAAAGGCGGGTGTGGGGAGGCCGGCTAGTTTTGAAGGGAATGTGGCATTTTCGCCCCCATGTAATGTGAATCAATGAAATGCCGTTCCTTTTAACTTTTCGTTGCCAATGGTTATTTCCAGTATTAGTCGCCCAAACTTTCCAGTCTTTGATTGTGTAAGAGCCTGGTCTGTTTAGGCCTATGACTAGGCCATCTAAAGAATGAATCTATCACTGAAGGTCTAATCACGTTGCTGATAGTAGACGTCACAAGACGACCACCAAAATTGCATTGGCATTGACATTCTGGAAAATTCCCATAAGCTATCAGTCAGTTCTAATCACTTTCCCATCACTTAACGAACAGGCCGCAAGGGGACTGTAAAGGCAATGAACTTTCCAAACACCACCCAATTTTCTATGACGGGAAACGTTATTGACAATTTTATGAATTAATAAATGCACACCGAGACCAAATTAACAGTAACAGCTGACAGACAGCTGCCCAGAACGGCCAGTAACAATGAACCCAAACAAATCTAAACAAACAAATGATAACTTGAGACGTGTGTAACAAGCGATAGAGATAACAGGAAATGTTATTTTGTCCAGCTTCTTTATTTGAAGAAACTAAAGATAAAGCGAAAGCGACTGTCCCATTTTCGTATGGGGCAGGACATTTTGTGTTTTCTTTGTAGTTTATTCCAAAACTTGTATTTCAACCCCCTCACTGCTCCTGGCGAGAGAGAGAGAGAGAGAGAGAGAGAGAGAGAGAGAGGGAGAGAGAGAGAGAAGAAGAAGAAGAAGAAGAAGAAGAGAAGTCAACTCTTGCTGGGATGAACATCTTGGCCTTATTGCATGTCTTCGCCGTTTCCATTTATCAACGTTATACATGTGGTATGAATGTGCAACGCATGACGAACAGCACACACGCACGCGCTATCTTGGCTGGGTTCTTAACCCAGTCTTAAGCCGGTCATTCGCAGTGGTTTGACTGTAATCAGTTAAAGCTAATTACCCTAATTTGCAGATTGTTCACGTTTGGAAGAATCAAGTCTGATCTAACTTGGGTACCGAACATCGCATTTATTTAGTTGCAGAGTGATGCACGCAGCCATTTTGACATGATGCTGTCACGAAAATTTCCCAATATTAAGCCTTGTAAATTGATGGCGTTCATGCTAAAGGTATTTAACTTTTGTTGATGACAGCACGGTCATTGCTGAGGGGCGGACATAAACGGCAACTTGTATTTCTTCTTCATGAGCACAATAAGAACACATGATTTCGATCAAAACTCAAAAATAGCAGCAAGCACCACACCTGCCTATGTACACAAATTGCACAGGACAAGAACCTGATGATATAAAGCTACTTTCTGTCATTGTGATAGACTATCCGAATGCGTGTACGTTGACAACCATTCACACTCGCGTGCACACATATAAACACGCGGTCACACATCCACACACATATAACCGCTCGAAGCATGTGCGTGACTTTCACCCAATTTTCGCAAACATCACGGGACGACTGACTGCGCCGGTCTGAGGCCACAGTTACGTCATCGTGACGTCAGCACTGGGGAACGACGTGACAGTAGCTGCTCGGGACGCTGTTGTGCTGATGTAGCAAACAGTGCAGGAAGAATCTATAACCATCTACAGTACTCTACGGTCATGAACACCATTTAGGTCTGTCATTCTCCTTTCGTTGAAAGTGTACAGTTGTTTCAGCCATAAGCCTCGGCAGATGCATGTTGCACATTTGGATTAATGAACATGACATGACACTTACACTGAAAACCGATCTTGACACAGCATGTTTCAGAAGAAGAATGGACTAATATCGGTAACATATTCGCATCGCAAACTGCGAAATATGTATATGAAATTACACGTGTACCAAATGGGTGTACGTAGGCTGCAGTATAAGCGCACCGAAGAACCAGATGAGAACAACATTGTTGTGATGTGTGGTATCAACTAGGTCTTCTTTAACTCAAATATCTACCATACATTTAGAACTCGAGTTTCTGTCTATGCCTGTGTAGATAACCGGTTTCAAAAACAGCCTAAAAAAAACGTTAGTGTCTAGACATACAGGCCGACCGACACACAAATCGATGACAGTCAGACACACAAACTTATATAAACAAACAGCAGTGTTCATGAAACAATATAAAACATAAATACCAACATCTGTGCACAAAATCACCGAAGATCTGTGGGAACCAATACCCCTATGTTTTATTGTTTTTTTGTTTTTCTCTTAGACCGGGAGGTTGAAACAACTTTTTAGCAAGAAAAGGAGATTTTAATTCACACCCAAGATCAGCTCAGAACACATGAACATAAATGAATCTGTATGGCTAAACAAACGAATCATATTCCATCATCAATCAGCTATGCAAAAGAAATGGGTAGTCCATTATCAAGTATTCATGGCAGAGAGACGCGCGTCCGCGCGCGCGCGTGGGTGTGTGTGTGTGTGTGTGTGTGTGTGTGTGTGTGTGTGTGTTGTGTGTGTGTGAGAGAGAGAGAGAGAGAGAGAGAGAGAGAGAGAGAGAGAGAGAGAGAGAGAGAGAAGAGAGAGAGAGAGAGTTATTTTGCTCCAGATTATGCAACAAAACGAAATACTTTTTGGAGCAAAAAAGAAAAGAAAAAAAAAAGATGAAATCTGATAATTGGGAGGCTTGAAAGGAGCAGTAACTTCGACATCAGGGGATTTCTTCCTCGGCAGCGCTCTTGGCCATGCTGCACTGGTAGTGCGGTCTTGTGGGCGAAGTCCTCCGACTGCCTCAGCAACGGTGCCAGTGCCCACAGCTTGACCCTCAGGTCCACTGCATGGGCCACGTTTCCTGTCCTTGAGGTGTCAAAGATGGGGACAGGCTCGGGGAAACAGTGGGCTGGCGAGTATCAGGGAATAACTTTGATTAATGATATGCGGCAAGTAGGAGACACACAATATCTAAAGGCAGGGCAAAGAGCGTACTGAAAAGATAAGGATGGGGCAGGGAGGGGAGGGGGGGGGGGGGGGGGGGGGTCGGGCGGTGTGGGCGATGGAGGCAGGTTGGAAGCCTGTCACACACGTCAGCAAGTGGAAATGATGACAGCTCTGTTATTATCGTCCGTAGTGGCAAGCCCTGCGTGCCAGTCTTGTCATCCAAATATATTCGAAGACACACACAGAGTCCTTCACACATTTGTTGATGTGAAATGTGACAGTCAAAAGTCACTTAAGAAAAGGGCATCGGGTAACAGTTATGCAAATCAAATTTCCCTTCAAGCGCTGTTTTATATACATATATATATATTTTTTTTTTAATACGATGCATGACTTTTTGGGCGAGGATCAGAGCAGTGCAGCTCTCAGCGTGAATGGACATGTAAGTCATACATTCTGTACCCCCCCCCCCCCCCCTCCTCCCTCTCTCTTTGCCTTTTGTTGTCCTTGACGGCTTACTTCCTTTGTTTCCTTCTATTCTTCCCGTCAAAAATTAAAAACACTACGGGGTGCTTTCTCTCTCTTGACGCGCACTGATACACATTTAGCCTGAACATGGACATGATCTTTCTCTCTGTCTCTGTCTCTCTATATATAGTGTGTGTGTGTGTGTGTGTGTGTGTGTGTGTGTGTGTGTGTGTGTGTGTGTGTGTGTGTATGTATGTAGTTGGATGAAGATGGGATTGCAAAGATTTACTAGTAACATGCAGTTGTCTCAAAAATTGTGGAGAGAGAGAGAGGGGGGGGGGGTGGTGGTGGTCTGCAGTTCACTCAGGCGGGGAGAGAGAGCGAGCGAGAGAGAGAGAGAGACAGAGGAGAGAGAGAGAGAGAGAGAGAGAGAGAGAGAGAGAGAGATCCACGTCCACGGGTTGTTGTTGCCCGTCCAGTTCGCTCAGGTGTTGAGACACGGACAGAACAAATCACAACTGGCAGCCATTCCTCGTGACCCGCACGTGAGACGGGGTCAGGTAGGAGGAGGAAGGGGTGGGGGTGGCGAAGGAGGTGACGGGGGCTCGGGAACGGGGCCCCTCCTCCCCACGCCTCCGGAAGAGGTTGGCACACATGGTGGTGTTGAAGCTGGCGTAGATGATGGGGTTGGCCACGCTGTTGAGCGGCGCCAGGCTCTGGATGAAGGTGCTCATGGCCACAGTCTTCTGGGTCTGAGGGATGAAGCCGTACACGTCCAGCAGGTCGAAGACGAAGTAGGGGCTCCAGCAGATCACGAACACTGCACAGACAGGCAAGCCGGAGGTCAATGTCGCCGGCTGTACCCGCCACTCGCATGGAAGGTTACGAAATTTGACTGTTCACGTTTGTAACATTCCTAAATAAAAGACACAAATACTAAAAAAACAAAGACGAAGTTTAAATAATCGCGTTTTTTTTTTTTTTAAATCTTATGCTGTTCAACGAGGGTGAGAATAACGATGATGATGCTTTCGGGGAACCATTCCGGTCTGAGAATGCGTGACAAGGCTGTTCTCTACGCTCACGTTCATGATGTATCCCGGCGTCAACCAGGCCCGTGAGCGACTGACACCTGCAGTGTTGGTCAGGAAATTGGAGCAACGTTCTCACAGACGCAATCATGAAGTCGATGGAACTCGGTTGTGCGGTTCCAGTCTTCCCAGCTGAGTCCTGAGCAAGTTCAACTCTGGGTAGGAGCCGGTCGGGGCAGGAGAATAACCACAAATGAATGGCACTGACGGGAATCGAACCCATGACTTGCCTCCAAGTCAGGAATCCGCGATTCTTAAAGCATTGCACCGCGGCAGCTGGTAATCTCGTTTCTAATTCATTCCATTTTAAATACACTTCATCTTCGATAGGAGCAAGGTTTACAAATGTTGCCTTACAGGGCTACTGGCAATAAACGGAAAGAAACATGTTCGAGTTATGTTCTGCTACTATTTCTGTCCCATTGCAGCGGAAAGTAGTGCTGTCCTCTGACTGGCAGGAAGAATCGTCGGCATTATTACCACTGAGACACGATGATACAGCCGGTTACGACAACCATACCTTCTGCAGAGATTCAGACACAAAGACAACGGCGTCCCAGATGAGAGGCAAAGATCCTGCGCGCTTAGCTAGCTGTGGCGCATGGCGTTAGCATCGCCTCGTCCACTCCAAAGCCTGCCGTTACCTGATCAAAGCGTGCAGGGGATCTGCCTTTGACTCGGCGTTTCTTTCCTTAAATTGTACACTGTTATCTCGTTTGCAAACAGTTTCCCTTCGGCATTT
>CM065714.1:84429071-84436571 GCA_033310375.1 Conus canariensis
TGGTCTCAGTCTTCCCGATTGAGCCCGTAGCAAACTCAACTCTGGGTAGGAGCCGGTCTGGTCAGAAAAAATCCCACTGGGCTCTGACGCGAATCGAACCCACGACTTCCCAGCCGGGAGTCTGCGACGCTAACCACTTCGCCACGGCGGCTGGTGCAAGATCAGGACTCTGTGCCCTATTGATAATCAGAACCCGGGTCACATTGTCTTATGAGGTGCCAGAAAAAAAAAGTGCATATCTGCAATACCTCTGTTGCCATGGGTTCTTTTTACTTGCGGGAAATGCATACAGCAAACGGAACCTTGGTGTATCGTCTCATCACTGAAAGACTGGCATTCAGACCACAACTTAAAGGCTTGTGGAGGAGGAGAGGGGAAGAATGCCCGTCCTGTGCGGCATTGGAGGCACAGATGTGGATTCTCCTCAATTCCTTGGCAAGACACTTACCCTACCCGTTTTCTTCTTTGTGACACGTAAATAACCTTTTCGTTTCTTTTTTTTTTTTCGACAGGTAGACCATAACTTGAACTCTTTTTCTTGTTCGTTTCTATCGACGGCAAAGAAACTTTAACCTGAAATCTCATACCTTTCGTTGACACAGGAATCAGAGCCTGAACGCTTTTCGTTTCTTCTGGTGATATATAGACCGTGAACTTACTTTCGTTTCTTTAGGTGATATGCAGACCGTAACTCTTTTTGTACTCCCAGTTCTTATAGAACAGAGAGTACTTTACAATGGGAACGAAGAAATGCAGTGTGTGTGTGTGTGTGTGTGTGTGTGTGTGTGTGTGTGTGTCCGTGGTCAAAATGTGTTCCACTCGCTCCAGACAAAACATCTGGGCCGATCTTTCTGAAAATTTGTAGGTTTGCTCATTATGGGTCACGGATGATGCCTGATGTTTTATTTTACCAGCATAGCCGTTACTTATGGCTTTTACGGCCCAGAACTGTTTTTCTTCTTTATGGAATATCTGCGAAAGTACTCGTATGTTTGATTGTGACATTTCTTTTATGACGCATGTTTGATTGTGACGGTTCTGGGCATTTACACGCGTATTCAAGATAAACTGGGGGTACGTTTATATGCTTTGCATCTTGTTCCGTTTCTTCCGGTGATATACAAACCACAAGATGAACTCTTTTCGTTTCTTTCGATGACATACAAACCATAATCTTAACTCTTTTCGTTTTATTCGGTGGCATGCAAACCATAACCACCACAACCTGTGTTCTTTTCGTTTTGTTCGGTGACGAATGGACCGTACTTCTCTGTTCGTTTCCTTCGGTGACCTACAGACCATAACTTGGGATTCTTTTCGTTTCTTTCAGCGACGCGTAGACGCCACTTATCCTAATAACTCCCCCCCCCCCCCCCCCCCCCCCACTCCCGCCCCTTTTTTTATCCCACAAAACTTACTCTAAACTTTTTATCTTTTTTTGTTGTTGATGCGTAACTCCTAGATCTTTTCTTTCCCCTAACATCCCCCCCCCCTCCCCTCCCCCAGAGGGATGGGATGGGGAGAATGTGATCCACTTAGATCTACCCAAACCCCATTCGCGATTCGGGTTTTTTTTTTTTCTCCCGGTGGCGCGCGACCTCTAGCCCATACATCCGACGACACACAGACAGATCTAAGCAGCGGCCTGATCCTTCTCACCAGAAGGCTCGCACATGCACTGCGATAGAATGAGATCGGGCTTGACGCGGGGAATAGGGGTGGTGGTGGGGGGTGGGGGGGGATGGGTGGTGGTGCTGGGACTGAAAGCAGGATTAGGGGAGGGAAGGGGAGGCGGGTAGACAGGAGGCGAAGCTTGGTGAGCAAGATTCTAGCTGGAAAGTGGAATTTCTGAACGGAAAAGAATAACAGAGCACACACACACACACACACACACACACACACACACACACACACACACACACACACACGCACGCACGCTCGCACGCGCGCACACACACACACACACACACACACACACACACACACACACACACACACACACACACTTATCCTCGCATCCTAGCTACCGGTCTTTCCAACGTAATCCACCCTCCCCACCCCACCCTGCCCCACAACTTTTCTCGTGCGGTGGTTGGGCGTCCATGTGAATGACTGCTTTTTAAGGCAACGTGAAACGTTGGGATTGGAAGCGTGGTGGGGTTGGGGGGGGGGGGGGGGGGAGGCCAGAGGAGGAACTATTGTGGACTATTGTGTGTGTGTGTGTGTGTTGTGTGTGTGTGTGTAGGGGAGACAGGGTATGTGGAGGGGAAATGTCGGGGAGGATCTCTGGTGAAGTGGGTGGGAGACGGTGAATGAGGAATGAGCGAGAGGTGATGGAGTTTCGAAGGATATGGGCTCCTCGCGTGTAATATGGTGCTATAAATATTTGGATTATATTTATGGTGATTGCGTTGGACGGTAAGAGAGAGAGAGAGAGAGAGAGAGAGAGAGAGAGAGAGAGGGGGGGGGGGGAGGCAAACCTACTGCCCATGCACATGGTCATCGGTGTTATATTCGTGGCGATTACGTTATGTCGTAACACGAAATTCTGCTAATTTCACGGACAACAGTTTGCGCCTCCTACAAAAGAAATATTTATCTTTAGTTTGACGTCTTTTCATGAACTTTGGCACAGTTGGAAGTCGGGGTGAGCGACGGCAGGGATGGATGGGGCAGGTGTTGTGGGAAGTGGAAGAAGAAGGTGGGGGGGGGGGGGGGGAGGTCGTGATGGGAGGGGGAAGAAGAAAAAAAAAAAGGAAATTAAACGATCTTGTCTCCGTTGCATGTAGCCCATTGGCCATTTTTTACTGCCTCACATGTCTTCTTCATTGGCACCTCCCTTCCCCGTCCCCTTATCTCCCCCCGCTCCCCCCCCCCCCCTCCTCCCCCTCTCCTAAACAACAACAACAACAACATTTTCCTTCTTTTTTCCCATTCATCTCACCCCTTTCCCTTTTCTTTTATGGAACGGACACTCTCACATCTACCTCATCTATCTAATCAAGCTCTATGTGCGCTTGTGTTCTCCTGTCAACAGGATCGTTTGCTACAAGTGCTAACATATGTTGTTGTTTTTTTCTTCTTATGCCGCTGTCTGAGTGATAACGTTTGTCTGTATGATTTGTGTCTATGGAACTGACCATTTTGAATGATGACACCCGACAATGACGACAACACTTAAGAACATTCAATGTGTGTGTGTGTGTGTGTGTGTGTGTGTGTGTGTGTGTGTTTAGAGCTTAGCCTCCCCCGCCCGCAACTCTCCCTCCTTATGGAGAATAGGCCGTCAAGACAATTGTTCAGTTGACTGGCCTTCCGGCTGGCAAGAGTGATTTCCCTTTCTCTCCAGCTGTGCCTCAGTGTCTCTTCTCCACCTCGGTAGGTCGTCCACCCTCCCTTCTCTGCGGGTTACTGATCAGAGCCTGACGGGTTTGTATTGGGTGCAGGCTTGCTGAAGATCCTGTTTTCCTCTCAGGGAGCTAGTGAGAGTGTGCATCTTCTGCTGCTTGGCTTTTGTCTTGAGAGCTGAACAGCATGGAACGGTTTGACATCGACGTTAAAAGATGTGCAGCTTTGCGGCTGTGCTGGTCTCCCTACAGCCCCAGATGTTCTTCAGCATGACAAAGGCTGCTAATGTCTTGCCTATCCTGGCAGTGATGTCTGGGTCAATGCCCCTCCCCCCCCCCTCCCCTTTCCACTTACCTCTTGTCCATTAGCCATCCTTTTCAGGATCAACAAAAGGTTTCAACCTCCTTGACTGTCTCTCCAGCTGACTCTGACTGAGGTGTTAGCAGTGGTGTTGATCGTCAGGAGTTCTGTGTTTCTCTTGTAGATCCTCAGCCCTGTTCCTGGCGATGCTGATGCCAGGAGGATGGTTCTGACCTGTACCTGGCTGCAGCTGTGCTAGAGGAACGCTAGACTGTTAGCGGAGTCAGTCTGCAAGCTGAGTCTGGAGGGTCCACTGTATTCATTGCCCCTGTAGTCATTGTTCATCTGTAAACACCTGCTACAAATTCTTGGTAGAAAGCTCTTGTGTTTGTTCAAACCAAGTTTAAAAAATAAAGTTTACATTATATGATAATTTTTTTTTTCAAGAGGCCTGTCACTTCTCGTGTGATCTGAAGGTGGTTCTGACGTATAGACAGAGCATCTGAAGACATGAATTATCGATACTGTGTAAACGGTATGTAAACGGTATGACTGATCATGAGACCTCATCTGAAGTGATGGGGTGCGCATAACGGATATTCACAGACAGACAGATGGACAGGCAGACAGAACACAAACACAGACTCATAGACATACACACACACAAACACGTGAGAGAGAGAGAGAGAGAGAGAGAGAGAGAGAGAGACAGAGAGAGAGAGAGAGAGAGGGAGAGTTTCCTGTCAGCAACGAAATCCCATTACTATTTTTAACGAACCGTATCCGAATGTTGAAATTATCGACAGTGGCTGAGGGATCTGACGGCGCGGCTCCAATGTCGGTGGTCTCCTGCGGTTTTGATCACGACCCAGTGCCACTTACCACAAAGGGAGCCAGTACCTCTAAACGTCACAGAAAGCGAAATTAACCCAGATAACGATCTCCTCTGTCTGTCCCAGTCTCCCTTCTCCCCACCCTCACCCTTCCTCTTCTCCGCCCCACACCGTCTCTTCCTGTCGTTTCGTGTTTTATTTGGAATCCCTGTTAGAAGTGTAAAAAGATACGTTCCTTTCCGGGTTTTTTTTTTTTTTTTTCACTCTGTTCATCCATATTTTTAATAGTTTGGGTTGAAGACCTAAATGTCGAAATGCGCTGCATACCGTATTTTTTCCATAAATTGTACGGTCCAGCGAGCGCATATCATTCTATTTTTTTAAAAATTTTGTTTTGTTCTCATCTTGTCATTTAACACTTCACTCTCCATTGCGCTTCTCTCCCCTGTCCTCCCTTCTCCACCCATCCTTCCACAACATCGAGCTCATGAAATTCTCACCCCAACTCGCCTGGAAACACATATAATGGATTAAAACGACACCCTTCCTCTCCCACTCTCACTTCAAATGAAATTCCCAAGCCTAAATCAGGAAATGTGTTGCTGCAGTAAAAACAAACCACACACTCTGCAGCAATCAATTTAAACTGTCTCTCCCTTTTAGACACGGAACTCCCCTCCCCTCCCCCCCCCCCCCCCTCTTCTTTCGGAGACATGCGCGCTCAAACAGGTTGCATTCATGAATATTGTGTGCTATTAATTAGCTGATTGGTGTCGGAGTACATGATGCACGACCATGAGATAATACAGATAGTATAACCTGCTCCCACCCCTTTTTTTTTTAATGGGAAGGATTACATTTGATGGCATTCGAACATCCTAGTTTGGACTTTGCTCTCTCTCTCTCTCTCTCCTCTCTCTCTCTCTCTCTCTCTCTTCTCTCTCTCACACACACACACACACACACACACACACACTCTCTCTCTCTCTCCTTCTCTCCCTCCCTTCTCTCTTACTCTCTCTGTAAACCCATGAGCACATCTGAAGTCTGACTAGCATGTTGGGTTAACGCACTGGTCAAGGCGGAATGATCTCTCGAGATTAATCGTCTCATGATACCCTCTTTCTAATATCTTTTCTTCTTATTCTTTTAGACTGCTCAGTCATCTGGCCACAAACCCTGCACCTTGTGGTCTCATGCTCAGTCATCTGGCCACAAACCCTGCACCTTGTGGTCTCATGCTCAGTCATGTGGCCATAAACCCTGCACTCTGTGGTCTCATGCTCAGTCATCTGGCCATAAACCCTGAACCTTGTGGTCTCATGCTCAGTCATCTGGCCATAAACCCTGCACTCTGTGGTCTCATGCTCAGTCATGTGGCCATAAACCATGCACCTTGTGGTCTCATGCTCAGTCATCTGGCCATAAACCCTGCATCCTGTGGTCTCATGCTCAGTCATCTGGCCATAAACACTGCACCTGTGGTCTCATGCTGTCATCTGGCCATAAACCCTGCATCCTGTGGTCTCATGCTGTCATCTGGCCATAAACCCTGCATCCTGTGGTCTCATGCTCAGTCATCTGGCCATAAACCCTGCACCTGTGGTCTCATGCTCAGTCATCTGGCCGTATACTCTGCACCTTGTGTCCATGCCTCAGAGTATGGTGTAACGTATGTGGACTAGTCCACTCCAAGTGACACCGTCTTGATGAAAGTGGATCTGACACATTCAAATTCACAGAGAGGAGAGAGAGAGAGAGAGAGAGAGAGAGAGGAGAAGAGAGAGAGAGAGAGAGAGCACATGAACCCGACAGAATGAAATTCAAACACAGAATACAGGCAGAAAAAAAAAAAAAAACGCGTGTGTTCATCGTGTGAGCATCACTCAACCACAATCTACATCGGCAAACGTCTGTCCTGTCCCGGACTTCGGCGGCACTTTCCCTTCGAAAAAAAAAGCAGGTCAACAAAGAGTGTGGAGTTTGGCTGGAAAAGGCAGAGTGCCTGCAAGCAAAGCAAGTCAGCCATACAAATAAAAGGTAATATTTTTACATCTGACCATTTTCAACAGCATGAATAAACCACCAAAAATCCCTCGTAATTTTAAGGTAATTAGAAAAATATGCATTGGAGAGAAGTAACTAACTGAACTTACACATCATCATTTACATTCTGTATCTAGTCATTCATGTCATGTAACGATAGGAGTGGATGATTGTTTAGTTTATTTATAACACCTGTTACAAATTCTTGGTCAGAGGCTCTAGTGTCTCTTCCAAGCAAGTTGAAGAAATAAAGTTGAGAAGACTTTTTCTTCCAGACAGCTGTCATTGTTTGTGTGATGTCTGACATATAGACAGAGCATCTCAAGGTAGGGATGATCGATACCACGAAAGCAATATAACTGATCAAGAGACTTCATCTGAAGTGACAGGGCACACAAAAAGGATGTTCAGACACTCAGACAGACACTGGCAGACACACACACACAGTCACACACATACTCATACACAAACACACGCAGAGAGAGAGAGAGAGAGAGAGAGAGAGAGAGGAGAGGGGAGAGAGAGAGAGAGAGGGGGAGAGAGAGAGAGAGAGAGAGAGAGATTGAGTAGAGAGGAGAAGAAGAGTTCTGTCACACGAAATCCCATTACTATTTTTAACGAACGGTATCTGAACTGTTGAAATTATCGACAGTCACTCAGGGATCTGACAGAGCAGCTCTAATGTCGGTGGTCTCCTGCGGTTTTGATCACGACCCAGTGCCACTTTCCCCAAACGTCATAGAAAGCGAAACTGACCCAGGACAACGATCTCCTCTGTCTGTCCCTGTCTCCAACCCCACTCACTCTTCCTCTCACCCACTCCTCCTGTCACTTGGTTATTTTATTTGGAAGTCCTCTCTGAAGGGTGAAAAGATATGTTTCTTTCCTTTATTTCACTCTGTTCGCATTTGTACTCCTTTGGGTTGAACACCTACAGGTCGAAACGCGCAGCATGCCGTATTTTTTCTCCTGT
>CM065714.1:84441571-84444071 GCA_033310375.1 Conus canariensis
GTGTCTTTAAGCATATGGCCTCAAGGCGATTTGACACTAATAGCTCACTGTGGATTGTCAACGCTGGGACTGCGACAGAACATCTTGGATCTGGAAGGACCATTAAGAAGGCAGGCAAAATAAGGCGAAAAAAATAATGAAACGACAAATTACAGAAGAAGAGATAACCCAATTATCATAAACACGCCACCAATTGATCTGTCAGACAAAATAGAAACAAGTAAATGACGAAAAAGAAAAGGACAGAAAGTTGAAAGAAAAAAAAAATCAGTGATGGCCAAATGTGATTGAGCAGGGATTAAAAAAAAAAAAAAATCAGCGAATTAAGAAACAGATCTGAATTAACGACAGTGAAACAATCGCCATCGATTGAATACCTGTCTCCCTTGTGTCGTCGAATGGGATCCCACGGGGTCATTTTTTTTTTTTTTTAATGAATAAATCTTGAATCCTGAATGGGCTTATGAGAATACATCCTCAGAACACAGGGGTAGACAAGAGAGGCGGTGGTCAGTGCACCCACGTCTAGCCAAACGAGTGCAAGGCCAGGCAGTAGGAACAGCAGGAAAAGACGTGATCAGTTAGCCTTATCAGCATGGTTCCACTATGTATACGGAGTTGGCTACTCTCCGCATTTTTCACAGATCTGTGCTTTTTTTAATTCGGAAGTTTCGGGGAGGAGGGAGTGGTGGGTGGTGGTGACATGCCCCAGATGCTGCCAACAATCTCAGGCGTTTCACACCCCGTGGTGCACGATCCCGGTTTACAAATAAACTAACTCACCCCTGGAGCACCATGACATGTCTTTAATCACTTCTTGTTGTTAGTGATGCGCGAACGTATTTCAGCCACACGGAAAAAGTTCACATGGGCATGGCTACGTGCAGCAAACTCATGACAGCCTGGTAGTATTTACACTGCAGATGTTAGTTTAGACGTTGCACGATATCATCATCGTCATCATCATCATCTAAATAATGAAGATTTATGTGTAGCTCATCTCTATTCAGTTCGGGGCGCTTTCAGAAAGCAAACAAGCACACAGAAAATGTCAACACCCGTCCAGCGTCATTCCCATCACATGCTCACTCCCGGACAACTCATCAATGCATCACCAACAATCACCCTGTGGGTCTCCTCTTCCTCCCCACCCAACCCCTCCTTCATCTACACTGTTCGCGCCCTCCCCTCCCCCCGTACGCATAAACACTGACGACGCACGTCACATCCACTCTCATAATGCCGCAGCAAAAGTACATAAAAGCAGGCCTACGACCCAGAAAACGTCAGAACCGTGGATGACGTCAACAGAAGGAAGATGAGGATTTTGAACATGACTGGTTTCAGGCCTGTGCGCGATGGCAGGAAACGACGGAGCTTGACGAGCTGATAACGGAACCTCATTCCAAAGACCAGGATTAAGATAAGAAGAATCACGTTGACGTCAATAGTCTTTCAGAAGATTTTAATTACATGTATGAAAAATGTGCCTTTCATCTGGAGAACAGAGGGAACGTGAAGGGATATACGGATGTAAAAGTTCAGACAAGAAAAGTTGTGCTCTATTGTGTCATTGTTTGCTAAGATGCTGATCTTACGTTCAAGTCGGCAACGAACTAGAAGTCGGTGCTGATCGAAAATACGTGAATGACGTATTCTCACAACGGAACTTTGAAAACGAACCGAGCAGAACCATACACAACTTCCTGCAATCGGTCAGTAAGATTCTATGGCAGGCCAGCAAGTAACATACTTTTATTGTCTAGCATGTTGAACAATGAATGTAGAGTCACATGATAGTTGCTGTGAATTCATGCATAGCTCATCGACAGAGAACCGGACATTAGTACAACAAAACGGACCCGAATACGAGAACGGCCATTTTGGTTTCTGTGTACGTGCAATCTTTTCATTTGTTGTCATCTTCAAACGAAGTGCCTGCATTGCTGACAAAGCCCAGTGGTTGCAAATGGGTATGCAGTAGTAAACTTTCCAAAGGTATTTCAGCTTTGACGAGGGGGTGATTTTAATACTTCTTTCTCAGATGTTGGTGGGCATACACAGAACTCTTTTTCTGTTTTGTTGCAGCCGGAGTACTGTCCACTGTCTTAAAAATCCTTCTGTTGGATGCAGTAAACTAGAATTGTACGTGCTTATCCCGTCCGTTTTTGCCGACGAGAATTTCGTTAGGTGAGAGACTGCAGCATTTTGTGTTAAGCTAGGATAGACTGATCAGAATAGCGGGCACCACGATCTGTCTTTTGTCCTGTTTCACACGGGGAAGTTTCAGCTTACTCCGGCGGTCCAATCACACTTCTACACTCTTCACAAAGTATTGCTACTCTTCTTCACATCGGGGACAGACCCGTCCGGTCAATGGAATGAGCTCAAATCAGCTGTCGTCAGTAAAGCAACAGCATCTCAAAGCGTGAGAAGCGTGCACAGGAAGCGGGACACAGCAGGCCAAAGACAAACAGGAAAAACAAACAGCGCGAAGGAA
>CM065714.1:84451571-84454071 GCA_033310375.1 Conus canariensis
TGCTTTCCCTTGAACTTCCCGCTCCCTACATACCCGCTCTATCCACTGGGTCATCATTCAACTCTTTTCAATTTCTCGACTCCGTCTTTAGCATCCCTTTCCTCCCAAACCTTGAAATAAAGGAGAGCGGGGCGCTGTCAACTCGATTGGAAGTAGTGGTTGGCAGAAGACGAGGGAAAGCGGCTGGGGCGGGGGTGGTGTGGGGTGTGGTGGGAGAGCGAGGGGTCCTTGGGGGGCTGTTTTAGAACTTCTCTGCGAGCGTTCTTTGTTCTTGTTTTGTGGTTGTTGTTTTTTTTCCGGGGACGAGCGAGCGAGCGAGCGAGAGAGAGAGAGAGAGAGAGAGAGAGAGAGAGAGAGAGAGAGAGAGAGAGAGAGCACATGAGTTGACAACGTGCATGCATCCTGAGTCTACAATTATGCACCGATGCACCTTTACCCAAAATTCTGGTAAGTCTCATTACCTTGAGACAGACAGACAGACAGACACACGGGAGGCTGAGAGAGAGAGAGAGAGAGAGAGAGAGAGAGAGAGAGAGAGGGGGGGGTCTGTATGTCTTGTGAGTGGTCGGAGAGGAGGACTGGGGTAGGGAGGGGATAAGCGTAAGCAGATTATTCTCTTTCTGCTTCTTTGTCTTCCTAATTGTTCACACAGACGGCAGCGACGCTCTGATGGATGCTGCAGTATGGTGGGGTCAAGGGGCCAGTGACCGCGTCCCTCTTCGGCATGTCAGTGAAAGAAAACCGCGGCAAGAGGACAACGGCACTCTTGAGGAAGTGAATGATGGAGAAGCAGAAGATAATACGGCTGCGGCATCACCCTGGCTACAGCAGCAGAAATGCCCACCAGCTCCTGTCCAGAGAAGACTAAGTGAACATAGTGAACCGGTGGACAGGACACTGCAGACTCACACATCATACGTTCAGAAAAATTCCTAGACAGTAATCCTGCAAAGTGCCTCTGCCACGTGTAATAACGGAACCCTTCTTTTCTTTTTGGCTGTCCAGCACAACAAAATCTTTTGATTATTTCTGATTGGCTTGCTTTTTGATCGTTTTAGAATTTGTTGCATTTGAACAATTTGTTTATGACGTGAACACCTGATCCTTCTTTGTTCAAAGCATCAGTTTAATCGAGAAACAATCGCTGGAGGTGTTTTTGGAATCATCTGAATGATTTATGCAATCAGTTCTGGAGTACTAACTATGGTGTCTAAAAACAAAAGTAGTGCGCTTGAAAGCATGCGTTCACCCTAAGTCTCATGATCTACGGGTTGAAGTGTGGTGCCTGCAGGAGAAAAATCGACCAAGGTCAAAAACGTGCCCCGCGTACCTCCACCAGCGTTTAACGACATCCTTATCATCTCAGCGAGAAGGAAGAGGCCGGGAACACGAGGGCAGATCCAAAAGAAGAGGATCAACTGGGGTTCGGGGGCTCGGGGTGGACAGCTTGCCCAAGGGAGAGGACAGACGGCTTCAGAAATCTTCAAGAGAACCGTTCGGGCCGAGGTGTTGTGAGTAAGGACTGTCGGTGACAGTGACTGCCGAAGGGTGGGGACGGGTGGAATGTTTGTGAGCCTTCTTTTGCTTAGCTTGGAGAGTTGAGAAATGTCATACATTCAATTTTAGATGGGTTGGGGTGAGGGGGAGAAATACGAGAGTGAAAAAAGGGAGGGGTGGGGGAAGAGAGACAGGGAGAGAAAGCGTTGAGAGGGGAAAGGAATAGAGAGAAAATGAGTGGGACAGTGCCAAGGAGAGAGAGAGAGAGAGAGAGAGAGAGAGAGAGAGAGAGAGAGAGAGAGAGAGAGAGAGAAGGGGGGGGGAGGGAGATATGTGAGCGCATGCACTTGAGTTCGTGCTTGAAAGCGTGCGTGTACCCCAGGTCCAGAATTACACACAAATACCCCCACACGCCCTTCTTTAACAGATTCTGATAGGTCTCATTGCCTATGGGTTGGGGTGAGAGTTCTGCAGGAACAGATTTGACCGAGGCTGAAAACGTGCCACGCCTGCCTTCACAGGCGTTTGACGGCACCCTGTGACGTCTGAGTGAGAAGGGGGAGGCAGGGAGGATAGCAGTGGATCCAAACAGATAGTCTGGTGGGGTTTGGGGTGGAGTGTTTGCCGTGGGAGATGGCTGGTATCAGAGCTGCTTGGGGTGAGTTGTGGACAAGGACTGTTAATGCCAGTGACTAACCCTGGGTGTGTTGGAGGGGAGGGGGGGGGGAGGGGGGTGCATGGTTGAACTGTTTCTTGCTTGGCCTGGGGTCGAGGAGTAGTCCACATTCATTGGCTGCGGTAAGGGGTTGAGAAGAATAGATAAGAAGAGAGGGAAAGAGGGAGGAGAAGAGGAAAAAAGAGATTGTCACAGAGATGGGGAGGGATGTAAGGGAAAGGGAAATGACAGAGAGAGAGAGAGAGAGAGAGAGAGAGAGAGAGAGAGAGAGAGAGAGAGAGAGAGAGAGAGAGAGACACGCGTGCGTTTGTGGTTAAAAGCGTGAAT
>CM065714.1:84459071-84466571 GCA_033310375.1 Conus canariensis
AAGATAAATATACATCTCATTTCTACAGCTGGGGACAGGGGAGGGGGTCGGGGTGTCTACAGACAGGGATTAGGCCGAGGCTAAAAACATGCCACGCATATCCCTTCTGGCGTTTGACGACACCCATAACATTTGAGTGACGGGAGCAAGGGCAGGGAAGAGGACAGGTGGATGCAAAAAAGAGTTCTCGTGGGTTAGGGGAAGGGTCTACGTGGAGTGTTTAACCGGGAGAGTAGACAGATGGCATCAGAAACCCTCCAATGGGCTGTTTGGGGCGAAGAGCTGTGGGCAAGGACTGTCAATGCTAGTGACTGCCCTAGGGTGGAGATGGGAGTGAGCCTTTTCTTGCTTGGCTTGGGGTTGAGCAGTGGCCTTTATTCAAATGTACATGCACAGGAATAGATGGGAGGGAAGGGAAGGGTGTGGAGAGAGAGAGAGAGAAGAGAGAGGAGAGAGAGAGAGAGAGAGAGAGAGAGAGAGAGGGAGAGAGAGAGAGACTTGACTCACATTCACATTTCAAAACAGTTTTCAAAACTCAAGCGTGCTGTATATACATAAACATGCATATATGGCGACTTCTCTTTTTACTATTTGGGATGAGTTTAACTGTTTTTATCCTGCTGGATATGAACATCAACATCAATTCAAAAAAGAAAAAAAGACTCTTGCCTTTGATCTTGAAACTCTAGATTTGAGGGTAGCGGCACTTAAAATAATTGCAAGTATTTAAAAAAGATAGCCATCGGGAAACCAGTCTGGACAGATTTTGTTTCTTTTTCACTTTCTACCAGACATTTCAAAGCTGATAAATTTTAAGTCTCTCTTAAAAACATTTTTTGAAATACCAATTACCATTTTTTCCCCCATCTGCTACCTTGATTGAGATTATCTAAGAATCATTGAACTTTTCTGATTTTGAGCTGGTCATTGAAAAAAATCTCGTTTATTTTTTTTCGTTTTTGGTCCGAAGCTGTAACATGTTAGAGGGAGACTTTTAAACCTTAGATTTGGAGTTGTTAAAACTTTTAAAACCGAGAGTAAAAAGAAGTTTAGATCATTGCTTCACTGTACACTTCTCTGAATCCTTCAGTTGCTGCATCCATTCTGCCACTGCACTTTTGACATGTATTTAATCGATCTATCTATCAATCC
Source organism: Conus canariensis (assembly GCA_033310375.1). NCBI lineage: Eukaryota > Metazoa > Mollusca > Gastropoda > Neogastropoda > Conidae > Conus > Conus canariensis. The sequence goes on from CM065714.1 coordinate 84,460,224, forward strand.
ATCCATCCATTCATGTATCTACCCACCTACCTTCTATCTATCTATCTATCTAGCTGTCTGACTCCCTCCCCCCTCTCTCTGTGTATGTATATCTGTGTGTGTGTGTGTGTGTGTGTGTGTGTGTGTGTGTGTGTGTGTGTGTGTGTGTGTGCGTGCGTGTGTGTGTACACGCGTGCACAGTGTGTGTATGTATGTATGTATGTGTGTGTGTGTGTGTGTGTGTGTGTGTGTGTGTGTGTGTGTGTATGTTTGTGTGTACACGAGAGCACACGCGTGTGTGTATATGTGTTTGTGTGTGTGTGTGTGTGTGTGTGTGTGTGTGTGGTTGTGTGTGTGTGTGTGTGTGTGTGTGTGTTGGTGACAGTACACGAGTGATAGACAACTGACAATTAAAACAACAACAACAACAAAACAACCGCAAGAACAACAATAACGACGCCAACAACAATTAGCAATGAAGAAAAGATCTGGGTGACGGGTGGGTATGCATAGACATGGCCAGTACGTGCAGAGAAATGAAGAAAACCAGAGACATAGGCAGGGAAGGGAGGACTGGGGTGGGGTGGGGGAGGTAAATATCTTCGCCTTTCTCAAGTTAGAAGTTCCACTGCACATATTAAAGGCATTAATCACTTCTGTTGATCTGACTGGCTCTCTGTGTGCCCCCTTCTCACAGGCTGACTGGCTGTTCGCCACACTTCACCGTTTACAGTGCCAAACTGTCAATCACTTCTGTTGATCTGACTGGCTCTCTGTGTGCCCCCTTCTCACAGGCTGACTGGCTGTTCGCCACACTTCACCGTTTACAGTGCCAAACTGTCAAGCTTGAAGCCCACACACGGTGGTTCCCGCGCGCACAAAGGCTCAGTGCAGGCACTGGGCACACGTCGCTGATGAGCAAACAAAAGCAAGCTGGCATACGCCATAACCTAAGAGGGCAGTCCAGCCAACTGAACAATTCTCGCATGATGTGCATGCCCAGAAAGGGTTGGTGACCTGTCTAAGCGAACGGGACATCAGAAAAGGCGAACAGTGAGGAGGCAAGGCGTAACGCCGCTCCTCTCTCCTCTTCAACTTTGAGTAATGTAGTGGAGAGCGATTATCACCATGCTAAAGGAATGCATACATTCCTCAGGATCGCGACCTTTGATCAGTGTGCCAGGGGATTGAACACACACCGTTCTGCGACTGACATTTCGGTTGCCTAGGCTGAATACTCCACTTAACCAGTATACTGTTGAGCTATTGACACAAACTGAATTCAGTAGAAATTGTCTATGTGCAACGTTGCGAAAGCACACGTGTGAAGCTACTCAAAACCAAGAGAGGCTGAGAGAAAGTTGAAGTCGTACAGACTTCGTTTTGGGACCTTAAAGACCTTAGACCAACAGAACGTAAATCCTACCATCTGCTGTAAAACAGGAGTGACGGGGTGGTGGTGGTGTGGGTAGCATGAGTCTGGCCAGTGCACTTGGAACAAAGGAGTAAAAGCTAAAAAAACAAAACAATAAGAAAAAAAACCCACCCCAAAACAAAACAAAACAAAAAAACAACAAAAACAAAAACAAACCGAAATCGTGAATCCACGCTGAGCGGTTGTGATTACCGTCACGGGTTGCAAGCTGGGAGGTCCTAGGTTCTAGGTTCGAATCCCAGCAAAGTCATATAATTGTGAGATCTTTTGTCGCCTGTTCCAGAGTTGAATGCACTATTGGCTCAATTAGGAAGACTGAAACCACACGGACGAGTTCCATCCATTTAACAGATGCGTCACTGACACTGTTTAAATTTCCTTGTCTATACTGCGAATACTTCTCTGTCCTAGTTGAGGACAGCATTTTTTTTTTGAATGAAAGGAAGTATAGAGTACAGCCCTGTCGTCCAGCCAGAATGCTACTCCACAGCAACAATTTCATCAAAAGCATCTTACCATAAAAAAAAAAAACCCTCAAATTCTGTGGTCCTTTGTGCATGTTCTTGCGGTGACGTCTGCTTTGATTTCTTCTGCATCTCCAGGCCCGTGGCAAAGTCATATAAAATCCTCTGAGTCAGCAAGCTCATGATAACTGTCGATGGGTGGGTTTGGTGGTCCCGCTCACCCACACTGGCTCCCCGACTAAGTGGTTATTGCCGTCAGTAGGGTGGTCAGTGGCAGGCGTCTTGTGTATGCTGGCCCAGAACAGACACCACTGAACACCACTACAGGGACTCAGTAGCAGTGCTGTCTCCTCTGATTCACTCATTGACTCAATGTAAGTGCTCCTTGTGGGCTGTCAGTGCAGGAGTTATGCCCCTCAATAGCGAGCCGGAATCAGCCATGTGAAGCTTGGCAATGCCACTGGGAAGGTATGGAAGATGAGGAAACAACTGCTCCTAGAAGGGGTGAGTTGGACTGAGATGGGATGAGGGAGAAATGAGGGATGATTGTGACAATGCTGATGGAACAGACGCATTGCCCATGCATGTTTGAGTAGTGTTCTTCTTTTAGGGCGCCTGAAGATGACATAAGATGAGATGAGATAAGACAACACAAGGTAAACAAACTTTATTACCTCCTCAGACCAAAACCTACATTTAGACCAAGTGTTTTCTGTGTGGCCACCACACTGCTGACGTACAAACACAGGCCAAAGTTAATAACGGTTTGAATGGTCAGCGAAGCGTCGGCACCAGCTGAAGGACGATAACCACCAGAGAGAAATGAATAGAGAAGCGGGGAGAGAGCGGAGGGTTGGGTATGGCCTGTACGTGTAGAGTAATGAAGCAAACTGATTGAGTTACTGCTGATGGAAACGACACTCTCCCCAACCAATTTCAGGGCCTCACCCCTAGCACAGGACGTGAGAGGTTGAACACTCTTCGCTGCGTTCCAAGACGTACAGTCTGAATATTCAGGAGGTTCATATTCGGCCAGCACGCTGTTGAGCTGCAGGCGCAATCTAGCACCAACACGCGTGAGCAGGACACAAAAGAATCAGGGTGGGACGGCAGAAACTGAGGCAAGGGGGCGGATGTGGCTCCTAAGTGTACGCTGATGAAGCAAATTGATGGAGAACACGGCTGTCCTGCTGATGTCGGGGGTGCGGGGAGGGGGGCGAAGAGGGGAGGCAGAGGGAGAAACCGTCCTCCCACCTATCACTCAGTCCCTTCCTTAGCCCCTAACCCGAGTTTACGCTCATCATACAAGAGACTGAAGACTCTTCTCTGCATTTAAGGAAACATCAGTGGAACATGGTCTCATTTTTGGCCATAACAAGACCGATAAATCAACGCAGAAAAAAAGGTTCCCGCCAGGAGCATTTCATGGTCGGCTTCTACCTAGAGTTGAGTGTACTACGGGCTGAAATGGAAGACTGGAACCACATAGTCGTGTTTCATCCACTTCATTAATGAAAGTTCTAGTATCGCTCAAATGTTCCGACCAGCACTGCAGGTGTCTATGTCTCTCTTAACTCTCGGGGCTGGTTGACGGCGGGATATATTATGCAAGGAAGCGTCGAGTACAGGGTTGTAATCTTTGACCAGAAGGCAACTCCCGAGCGTTATTTTCATCGTCCTCATGTTCACTGATCATTACAGAATGAAAGAAAAAAGTATGAAAGTCTGATGCCCTTCGTGCCTTGCTCACGTGGTGATCTCCATTTTGATTCCATCCCTACACCCATGCCCTTGGTGAATTGGTATAGGATGTAGATGTTGGTAATTCCATGGGGACTGTCGTTGAACAGACGCTGTGGGGACCTCTGGGAGGAGACGCTCACTCACGCCGGCCTCGCGACTAAGAAAGTACTGTCGTCAGTATGGGCTTTAGAAGACAGTGCAGTGTGTTCTCTGGTCGGCGTCCTGATGACGGCCTGACGTTGATGGCTCTCTGTGGACTGCGGTGCTGAGGCTGCCACACGATCAGCTTGGATGCTGACTGGCTGTGTGTGGGGGAAGCCAGACGAAAGGGCGAGGGAACAGTGTCAAGGGGTGGGGGGGGGGGGGGGGGGGGGGGAGGGAGGAAGTGCAAGAGGGGGATGGGCACAGTCGGAGGAACAGGGGGAGGGGAGAGGCACGGAGGTTGACACAGGTTAAAAAAAAAGAACGATTTATTGCATTTCAATTAATTATATTTTTAAAGTAAAGTTCAAATTGTTTCTATTTTGTTGTTTGTTTCAAACATTTTTGATTTAAACAAAAACATACCACAAACACAAGTAAGTCAACAATGAATTTTTTTTTTTCTTAATATTGATCTCATTCTCACACAAATTACCGTGGTCAAAAAAACACCTAAGACAAGCGACATGCACACGTGTTGCGTGTTACATTATACCATTTGTGTACAGACTTTGTTGATAACAAGGTACGACATGACAACGGAATAATATTCCAACTAATTTGGTGAGTAAAAACATTCACATGGATGGAGAGACTACATAAGTAAATGGACCAGTCACCCGCCTCGCTGCCATCACAGTACTAACCTACTGACACCAAATGAAATAAGGAGTGCGTTTATAAGGATAGTTTACCATCAGAAACACACACACACACACACACACACACACACACACACACACACACACACACACACACACACACACGTCACATCACATCACATCACATCGCATCGCATCACATACACTCTACATTATACGTAATTTACGAGGAAAGTAGCTGCTGAACTGACAGAATATTCTTTTCACAGCCTGGGCACCAGAAGTGATATCCTGGCTTTCAAGCACTGACGTTGGGTGAAAAAGAACGTCAGAGAGATCGACAGGGGTAGTTCAGCCTTGTGCCCCGCTTGTCGCTGGCTCCGATAATGTCTGAATTCAGACAAGTCTTTCAAGCATGACTGTCTTTTTCTCCCCTATGTTGGGATTATGGTACCAACAAATAGAAGCACACATGAGAACACTGGCGAAATAAGAAAGATTTTTTTTTATTAGAATTTTACTCTCTCTCTCTCTCTCTCTCTCTCTCTCTCTTCACACACACACACACACACACACGCACGCACGCACGCATGCCACACACACACACACACACACACACACACACACACACACACACACACACACACACACACACCTAACTTCTCTTTCTGTCTGTTTCCCTGTCTCTCTCTGTCTCCATATCTCTGTCTCTTTCTGCCTGCTTGCCTGTCTGTGTCTGTCAGACTGCCTGTCTGTCTCTCTGTCTCCCTTTCTCTCTCACACACATACAAGTACACACACACACACACACACACACACACACACACACACACACACACACACAACACACACCCACATCATCTATGTATCTATCTATCTATCTGTCTTTCTGTCTGTCTGCCTTTCTGTCCGTCCATCCATCCATCTAAAACAAAATTTTAACCAACCAAAACTGAGTTGAGTTTTCCCAAAGATGACCTTTTTATTTTCATTTTTTCTTTATGGTTTTATACTGTGTTTGCAGCTCAGCTCAGTGTGAAATACTATAACATCAAAGGAGCTATGAGATGGGTGGAGAACGAGGGAAGGAAGAGCAGGGAGGGAGAAAGTAAGGGCACTGGGCAGGGTCGAGGCAGTGGGCATGGCCAGTGCGTGTGGAGTGATGAAGCAAGATGATTGAATCCAAGACTGCGTGGGGCTGGTGGAAGGGACACACTTGCCGGGCTATTGTAGGGCCACGTCCCTCGTACAGAGAACATGAAGTGAACTGTCTTCTCATTCCACGACCTGTATTTGGGGCGATACCTCGGGTCGAATATACCTCTCTCTGTCCCCAAACTATGTTGTGTGGACTGGGAAATTCATTCCCCCCCCCCCCCCCCTTCTCTCATATTGTATCGATTGGGAAATTCTCTCTCTCTCTCTCTCTCTCTCTCTCTCTCTCTCATCTCTCTCTCTCTCTCTCTCTCTCTCTCTTCGTTAGGCGAAGTTCCTGAGGTTCACTATCCTCTCCTGTTTGTCTGTCCAGAGCACGTAAGAAAGGATGACTTGATTCGTTTGCTGACTTGAAAACTAATCGAGGATGTAGTATACTGTAACTGTGCAGCAATGCCAAAATGGATTCCCCTCATGCTGTAGGATGATTGTGGACCCTTTATTTATTTATTTATTTATTTTATAACCACACTTCATGTTTGACAACCACATCGAAGTTCTGAGGATCAATCCTCAACCTGTCTTCATCCACACTGATAAATTCCATGAACCGGATCACACCCCTCTCCTTAATCTTGAATCAAAACCTATGGCTGATGTAAAACAGTCTTTTAAATTTGGTCCAGTGAGAAAGGTTTGACGCTCCTCTCTTCATGGTTTCCGATTGTTTTCATACACTCTATATTGATTTCTGAGTATTTGTTGTTTA